>OU744320.1:41132144-41501553 GCA_916610145.1 Eristalis arbustorum | reverse complement strand
ACAACATCATCCGCATAGGCAATCGTTTTGTTTTTTTTCTAAGAATATAAGCAGTCCATTCACTGCCAGATCCCAGGGAGATGGCGATAAATCCAATTTGAAACGTTTTAAATCGCCTTCTTAAGCTAAGAATGTCCTAGCTTCATGCAACCAAACTCGGTCTTCACATTTACGATTCTCTCGTGTCATTGACGTGACCCGGGAATACGTCGGGACGCCTAGGGATTGACAAACAAAATATATTGCTTCAATTACAGGGGCAAATCTCTTTTAAGCCTCCTGCGCTAAGGTGTAAGAGGAGCTAATCCAGGATGGGGGGATTTAACAGTGCGGCTTTCGTCCAAGCAGTGGCACAACTGACTAGCTTATCACTCTAAGAATGGTACTTGAGAAGGGTTGAAAGTATGCCAAGCCCATTCACAGCTGTTCTGTAGATACCGAGAAGGCAACACGACTGAGTTCCTCGTGGTATATTCTGTAGTGTTCTGCAGGTGTTTGAGGCTGACGTTCATCTTTTGAGTGTCATTCAGGCGATTTACACAAACTGTAGTAGGTGTTCGACGTTTTCGTTGGACTTGGACAAGGGTGCGTCTTGTCGCCTCTCCTATTTGTTGTATGGTCATCGAAAAATTCTAGTTAGGGAGAAATTTGACTTACGGAGAATCCACTACTCCCAAAGAGAAGGCGAAATTTGGAAGTAGTGGACGCTCTCTAAGACAAATTTCTCCTTAACTCGGATTTTTCGCTGACCATATATCTGCCTGGCCCGTGGCGTTGTGATATGCGCGTCGACCCCAACCTCGACGGGTTAGGTTCAATTCCTGCTCTGTGCGATGATAACAATTTTCACGACTCCACCTCCTTCGTGTCACTGACGATGCTCAAAGAGTAGAGAAAGCTTCTCAAACAAAGCCGTTCGGATGAGAGGGAGAGAACAATAGCACGCACAACACGATTGGTTGCTGAGAAGTTAGGCCCTGACCCCTACGCGCTGTAGCGCCGCCCATATTATTAAATTATATATTTGCCTCCTCCTCAATTTTAAACACTAAATTCCACTCTCTATGTCGAACTCCCTGTAACTCCAACACATTTTGATATACTGTGACAATTCACCTCAAGGAGGGGCCACTGTATACGCTTTGGAGGTTACAACGCAGCCGACGTGAGGCATGTTTCACATTGAAAGAGTTATCCTCACATCCTCCCTGACGGAACTCCAGCGCGCACTCGAAAGATTTATGATCGTATGATCGGATGCTGGGATGAAGGCTCACATGGACAAATCAGAGGTTAGGGTAGTTTCCAGAACGCTCGTTCAACGCACTGTAAATGTAAGTGAAGTCCCATTGAATCGGGTGGAAAAGTTCAAGTATCTCGAGGTCTTTTTACGAGTGATGGCTGGAGTAATGCTGAGTTTTCGTGTAGATTTGGAAATTTGAGAGTAGCGGACGCTCCCTAAGACAAATTTCTCCCTAACTCGAATTTTTCGCTGCGCATATATTTGCCTGGCCCTTGGCGTTGTAAAATAGCTTGGAGGATCTGCAGTTGGAAAGGCCGTCAGTCTCTGACTAGCTTGATGTATAGGTGTCCGCCTTCGGGTAGGAATCGTGGAACATAACCTAGGTAAACCATGCCTCTCCTAAGTTGCAAATGAGTTCTTGAGCTAGGAGCTACTGGTTCAAGGAAACAAACCACTCTAGCAGTTAGAAAAAGGTTTCAAGTTGGTCAAACAAAAGATAAAATGCCAAAGTTCTAGTTCATTGGCGACCGCTCCTGGGATGTTTTGTAGCTTGACGAAAGGCTACAGCCTCAGGCGATCAGGCTGAGACCTATGCAAGTCTTGCTCCTGATAGCCTGAGGTTGGGCCCCCAAGTAGGTGTATCGTGATGGCCGATTCACGGACAAAAGTGTAGATATACCTGCATTTCTGAGAGTCTTACCTCGTTTAATAAGGCGATGGACTTTTGCGACTCTGAGACGTGAAAGGTATTGATGCTACGACCCACAGATTAGCACAGATGGACCTCACCAGCCTACCTAAGTGGAAAAATAGGTCCACTTGGTACTTGAGATTCTCGCTGAAGGCGTCCGATCCAGCGTCGAAAATTGGTTCAGCGAGAAAGAGTCTTCGGGGTGTAAGTCTTATGGTAGATGGTCACGTTCAACACCTACTCTCCTGTTCATAGCGGCACTCTGTCCAAGGCGTGGGTGTAGTGTGTTCCTTAACTTGCCTATCATTTACTGCCAGACAAGTTTTATCAGCTTAGGCATCTACGACAGCTGCGATTTGTCAAACAAGCCAATTGCAAGCCTCGTACGCCAACAGCTGATGGGATCAGGGTTGCCAGGTCTCAAATAGAGAAATCGACAAGTAAAAAAAGAAAAGGGTTCTTGTCCATTTGTCATGCATTGGGTTGGTCAGAGGCACGTCGTGTAGATATCTCAGATTAACGAAAATAACGTTTTTCATGTGCGTCCGAGCATGTTTACCTATTCTGTTCGGTAATTGTTCCAACCCTTAGCTAGTGTCGTGGAATTTGGGCAATGCACGGAAGGAATTAGAACTCAATCAGCTTCGTGCGGTTGTGGGATTTGATGTCGATGGCGGAGGACGATGGAAGTCCTGAAGATAGTGCCTTGATTCTGCGATCGCTTTAGTGGAGTCAGAAAATCATGATGATGGTGAAAAGTTATATAGGCAGGCTGAAGCACTTTCATCATCCAACTGCCGAAGCGTCCCTATTAGCCCTTGGCATGACTTTTGTATGTATCTTGTTGATGTTCTCTTGCAATTTAATGTTTCCTTGTGTAGCCTTAAAGAAAGTGGTGACCTGCTGGTGGGTTAAGTAGTGGTCCTTATATTGTTTCTCTCTGGTTTTGGGGACACTTGAAATCCGGATACAGTGCAAATTATTTAAATGCCGTCACTCTTAAGTCAATAGGTGACTATGTTCATTTTCAATCAACAAACGTTTCAACTTCGAAGTGCTACACACATGCGTGCAATGATCGCAGCCATTAGCTCGACCTATCTGCAGACAGTGTGATATGAAATATTTATTCACAAAATAAAAGACCTCAATTAGCCAAGTTCACTCGTAAGTTTTGTACTTCTCGACCCAAGGAAATTGACTTCACCCCTAAAATCTCAATGATACGATAAATTGCATTCACCAACGTTTCCTCAAAACCCTCCACCACAGTCCGCAGCAGCATACATTTTCAATTGAATCCCAACGACTGAGCATTGTGCGCAAAAAAAAAAAAAAACAAGAAAGACAGAAAAACGAGTATCATCCGAAATACCTCACGAATAGTTGCACCACTGCTCTGTACCAGCCGCCAAACTATACGAAATTAGAACCAGGTTAAATAGCAGAATGGTCCTACGTCTCGTCATCGCCATTCCCCTACAAACACACTCGCACGGGTGCCATCGCTTCTGCTTTAGAAAAGATATAAAATTTTTTTTTTTTTTTGAAGAAAACAATTTTCCGCTGCTTTCGAAAATTTTTATTTTCGTTCATTCGAATATTTTCTGACACCCATCAGAAGAACTCTTGAGCTACGTCTGTGTCGGTGCCATGTTAGCCGATACCACACCTACAGGAATTTCAGATCTCGCCTTTCATCTCATCGCACACTAACCAACGGAAAAAAACCAAAAAACAAAAAAGAAAAAGACCTAGAACAGCAACCAGCACTAGTGGGCGGCTTTGAAATCGGCCAAGTCAGCGGTAGGAACGTGAACAAAAATGTATTCAAAAATCCCACGAAAAATCACTTGGAAAAGTTTATATTTCACATAAACCGCTCACTAAAGCAGGCACTTGGCACGCATACAGTCGCACGGCCCGGCACACACACGAACGAACGGCAGCTGGATGTGTGTCAAAGAAGCACAGCAGTTGCGAGTGTATTGAAATTTAGTTTTTAATTTAGAAAAATACAAAATCCTCAACAAGATAGAAAGATACGGGATTCTTCAACGACGTGTCGTTTCTTGGTGTACCGTCAGTCAGTTTAGTCGAACCGCAGCATTCGCTCCAACGACGTCAGCTGCTCGGACTATCGTAGAGATTTAAATTTTGTTTCTTTCCCTAGAGTAAGTTTTAAATACAAGAAAGAAAAAAGAAAAGCCAATCAAGACAAATCATATTCTACTTATATTCTGTTCGACGACATCTCAAGTCAAGTGTGGGAGACTTTTTCGAAGCCAAAAACCTAAGGATTTGCTTCTCCATCTGCATTTTTTTTTTTGCGTTCCTCTTAAAGTTAGTTTTGGGAATTTTTTCATATTTTTTGTCATTTTTTTTGATTTTGACTTTCAAGTGAGCTGGACTGGTTATATAATTTTTTTAATGAGTAAATTTTGATTTTTGTGAAAACACGAACTTCTCGGGATTAACAGTGAACTAAACCAAAAATTAAGGATATCCGTGCAAAGCAATTAACAGTCCAACAGAAAGAAAAAGGAGACTGAGAGCAAAAAAAAAGGACATCACATCTCGTGACTTTGTGTTAAAATTAAATATAAAGTGCTAGAAAACTGCCAAGAAGGTTTCAAAAAAAAAAAAAAAACAACAACTAACCTTAATTAACTTTATTTTTTCATTTCAAACAACAAACGAACAAAAAAAAAAATGAACAAGAAATAGTTGGAAACAAAAATAAATAGTTGCCTCTAAAAATAGAAAACCTCTTCAGCTCAGTGTTACATGATACACACGACGTACCAGTCACAATAACAACAAAATCAGAGAGTCTCTATAGCAGAAGCAAAAAATAAAAAAGTTATGCAAAGATACCAAGGAAAATAAAGATCCGAACGCGAGCATCGAGAAAATATGTGACTACGCCAGAGTGTGTGTGCGTTTGTGTGTGTGTCTGTGCGATGATGAAAGTGTGTGAATGTGTTCTGCTCAAGTAATTGTGGAATAGATACATATCCATTTGTCGTTCAGAGGCCAAACAAGAAGTCTTCTAAGTATAAATTAAAAAGAAAGTGTGTGGGAAAAATTGTTCAACACACTGTATCTCTCTCTGACACACACCCACACACACACACTGTCACGATCACACATACTTTCCGACGACACACCTGCAAACAAAAAAAGACTGAGTGTAGGTGTTTGCCATTTGATATCGGAGATCTCTTCTAATTGGGTTACAGACGAATGTGTCTGACCGGTCGTTGCGAGGAAGGTTTCCCAGCTTCCTTCTTGGTTTATGTAATTGCTGCAAAGCTTCCAAAAGTACAGAGCCAAGAGATTTTCTCTCTTTTTTTGTCGGCTGACATCGCAACTGCTGACCCATTGACCAGGTCGGCGGTTTTTATGTAAAGTTCGAATGTCCTTGTCTAACGATTGACGCGTGTTTTATGGGTGGAGCCTTGAAGGCACTTGTTGCTTGGACTTTTCTTTCTTTGTAGGAATCGTTGCTTTTCCTTTCTGAAAGGGGGCCTGTTGCTTGTGAGCCTTGATTTAAAACGGGCTTAAGGTTTGACTGAGATCTGAAATCGGTTCCAAAAATTTTAATTTTTACGATTTTGGGAAACCAAAATGTGGCCCTTGAATATGCGTTGTCGAGTCTAAATTCAACAGACGTCGACAACCTTTCAGTAAGACGCCCTACGTCCAATCCAACTTAAGAATTTAGACCTCTTCCATTTAGATTTTTTAAGCAGACTGCATCCATCTTGAAGCCGGCAAATTATAAGCAGAACTTCGCATCTTGTGCATCTTCTTAGGACAAGTTGGGGATCAGTTGACGTGGAGGACCGGCATCTGCAGTGACCCTATTTCATTTTCCTTAGAAAATTCTCGATATGATAGGCAACAGAGAATTTTTGACATTCGAGGAACTAGCTGTCTTGCTTACGGCACCTCTATAGTTTTTGGTGAACCTTCAATACTTTTTGAGCTCAGATCAAAGCCCCTTAAAATCGTATTCTTGCCTGGAACACCAGGAACCCCATTCTCGAAGAACATTTCGGTCATTTCGACGCAGATTACCAAGTGGTTCCAACAGATCACAAGTCTAGAGAATAGTACTAAAATTCGAAGGGAGACAATTTTGACTTCCCAACTAAGCACAAGTCTAGACGACAGTACTAAAATTCGAAAGAAGACAATTTTGACTTCAAAACAGATCGCAAGTCTAGAGAACTCGAAAAAAGGCCTTTCTGCCATTCGAAGTCACTTGAAGTCATCTTGATCAGCATGCACCTTAAAACTCGACCTCAATAGGAGTTCAACCATGTGCGTCAAAGCTATGACACGCCTTACAAAGTCCAAGTTTTACCCTCTTTCCAATCAAACTCGAGGGAAGCTCAATGCACAACAATTTTGACATGACCAGTTCCTACCGACTAAATTTTGGCTTTAGCTCAATAAATTCAAAGTGGGTCAAAATTTTGTTTGATGAAAGTCGCTCCAAATTTCAAACGAAGTATGAAAAATACAAGAAGTCCAAATCAAACAGCCTAATTTGTGAAGAAAAGTCCGTGCCTTTGTTCCAAATTCAAGAGCGAAATAGTCTGCTCAAAAGCGGCCGAAAATGTGAACCGTAGTAAGTTTCTTGAAATTTTGACGAGTGCAAAATTTCAACTCTTGACGTCGGCTGAGGAAAGCCAAAAAGCTTGCTTTGGCTTACCAAAAGAAGCACTACTTTCGTTGTGGGTAGAATTCTACGAAGAAGCACTTCTGTTATTTCACTTCAGCTTTTGAGACTGCCTGCTAGTGAAGGCTCCCCTTTAAAAAGGTTTCTTGAATCTTAACAGTATTGAAGCCGAATAAGCAGCTTCCTGCAATGAATTTAGTTCCTTGGACGGCTGCTAATGAAGGCCGCCCTTAAAAATGTTTCCTAATCTCCCCTAACATTCAAGCCAAATAAACAGCTTCCTTGGAAGACCCCAAAGAGCTCCAAAATAGCGTCAAAAAATGTTTTGATCAAAAATTTGACTTAAGCAACAAAAATTAGTTGAAAATGCCTTCGGCCACACTGTAGAAATAGGATTTTCCGATCGGAATGTCTAGAATTTTTGATTAGTCCAGAAGAACAAGCCGACATTCCAAGGTGACAAGCTGTATTTTTAGAAGATCATCAAAAATCCAGACATTTATCGCATGTTGCCATTGACAGACACGAGCCACGCTGGCAATAAACTAAAAATCGTGTATAATTTTGACTTTTCTGATTTGCGTCAGAGACTTCCAGTCGCTCAGATCATGTTCGGTCCAAACATTTTATATCCAACACATTCACCCACTGGCATTGATCCATTAAAACTTTTCGATTTTCGTTTCCGCGCAGAGAAGATCAAATACTCTGCGGACTTTTGAGAAATTCTAAAAATATGCAATACACCAACACAAAGCCATCAGTCATCAAAGAAATATTTCAAAGCTCAGCCATGAACGCAACTAATTACGAAATTATTGAATAATAAATGCTGCATCATTAAGTCACTTTCAGCGTTTATAAATAGGCCCAGCAACACAATACGGTGAGCTGAAAAACCAAAAAGAATATGACGTGCTCGGGATAAATTCGGTTTTCTATGCATTTTGCTTTTGCTAAACATCAAAATTATGTGTACTGTCTTAACTAATGGATGGGGACACATTCGAATTGAAAATATCACCTGTTCTGCGGGGGTATCTTGCCATTCGAAGCTTGTTAATAAATCACCACCCACTGACCGTCATCAGTTTTCGGGGGGGTTGATTAAAAATAATTCGGAAAAGCATAGAGAGGGAAAAAAAGACCACCTTCTCCCACCTAGTTGCCACCTACACGGTTCTGTCGGAATTCTTGCAAGGCACACTGTGATCTTTTTTTTTCTTCGTTTATTTATTGTTTTTTTTTTTAATTTTCTTCGATCTCTTGACTCTGTCTGTGCTTCGGACTCGCTCGCGTATAATGATTTGCACGTAAAGGAAATTCAATCCGGTGTTCTATTTATAGTCAGCGCCAAGACTAACACATATCCCTTTTTGGCCACTTACTCAGATGTGTTGACGTGACGACCAAGTGGCCAGAGAAAGAGAGATTTTGTACGCAAACAAGAACAGCGACAGCGACAGTGGCACACAGTGGCAGGCGGCT
Source organism: Eristalis arbustorum (assembly GCA_916610145.1). Lineage (NCBI taxonomy): Eukaryota > Metazoa > Arthropoda > Insecta > Diptera > Syrphidae > Eristalis > Eristalis arbustorum. The sequence goes on along the minus strand of OU744320.1, from coordinate 41,493,441 downwards.
GAATCCGAAAACGTCAGCTGTGAATCCCTGAAAAATGTTGAAGAAGAGCAGAGACGAACGAAGAAAGGCTAAACTAATGAGAAGGAGGAGAAGGAATGTAGAGAAATTTATGAGAAGGACAGACATACGATCCAAGGGGGGAGAGAGCGTTAGAAGTGATAGTGGATATTTTTAGGCGATGTGTAATGGTGATCTAATTTTACTGAACATCATAAGTTTCATAGATTTAACACTTTTATGCGAGGTATTTAAATTGAGAAGATTTTCATGAATTTTCTCGGTGGGTGGCTGGGGCTGTAGGAGTAGGAATTTTTTCAAAGATTTGCTTCTTTTTTCATGAGATCAGGCGTCGTCTAACCTGAAGCAATCTATCATTTGCCGATGCCGATTGCGTCAGTTTTACTTCACTTCTAAAACATGTGTCCACCGGGGATGCAAAAGAGACCTTCAGAGCCTTGACTGAGATCTCGAATCAATTTCAAAAATTTTGGAACTAGCCGCTTGATTTTTACGATTTTGGGAAACCAAAATGTGGCCCTTGAATATGCGTTGTCGAGTCTAAATTCAACAGACGTTGGCAATCTTTCAGTAAACCGCCCTACGTTCAATCTAGCTGAAGAATTTAGACCTCTTCCATTAAGATATTTTATGCAGACTGCATTCAACAGAACTTAAAGGCACTTCAAGAAGTCCAGAAGTCCTAGAGGCCGGCAAACAATTGGCAGAACTTCACTGTGCATCTTCTAAGGACGAGTTGGGGATCAGTTGACGTGGAGGACCGGCATCTGCAGTTCCCAACTAAGCACAAGTCTAGACGACAGTACTTAAATTCGAAAGAAGACAATTTTGACTTCCCAACAGATCTAGAGAACTCGAAAAAAAGCCTTTCTGCCATTCGAAGTCACTTGATCAGCATACATATCCTTAAAACTCGACCTCAATAGGAGTTCATCTATAGGCATCTGCAATAACCCTATTTCATCTTCCTGAGAAAATTCTCGATATGATAGGCAACAGAGAATTTTTGACATTCGAGGAACTACCTGTCTTGCTTACGGCACCTCTATAATTTTTGGTGAACCTTCAATACTTTTTGAGCTCAGATTAAAGCCCCTTCAGATCGTATTCTTGCCTGGAACACCAGGAACCCCATTCAGATACAATGAGCCTGTTTGTTGTACTGAATTGGGGAAGATTTTCATGAGAGAGTCCTCGATAAGCAACCGACGATTTTTGACATTCGAGGAACGAGCTATCTTGCTTACGAATCAACATTGAATGACATCTCTATAATTTTTGATTGAACCATCAATACTTCTTGAACTCAAATCAAAGCCCCTTAAGTTCGTATTCTTGCCAGGAACACGGTCCCCATTTTCGAAGAACATTTCGGTTATTTTGACGCAGTTTTTTGACAAACTTGAATTTTCAACAAAACTTTTAAAACTCTTACCTGACAAGCACGCAATGCCAGGTCCATTTCCAAACCAGGGCGATTGCATGGAGACCGACGCAGGATTGAATGGAAGGTTGTTAACCCGTTCAAAGCTTCAGTTAACGTTGCCTTTTCATTTTGATGAACCACAAATCGGTGCCCGTTTCTGCAGAGTCTTTAAGAATGGCGGTTAGAATTGAAACAATTCACAAAACAGTGTTCTTCTGGTCAAGTCGTGTAACTCAACAATTTTTTCAATGACAAGTGCAACGAGTTCCGGATTGATGCACTCTCAAGCTCTTCAACCACTACTGCTGCTTCTTGTGGCATTTTGGGAGCCCGACTAAGAAGTTGTATGACGCTGAAATTGATGCAAGCTGCAAGTGAAGTTTCTTGTGTAGTCCGATATAAATGAGTACTCAGACCCATTTTTTTAATTCAGTTCTCCCCGTCTAATGTTTGGTTTAACCGAAATCGAAGATCTTTGGTACCTGTTTTGTTAGAACAGTCGCCTGAGGGTCTCTGAAGTCAACTCTTAAGACAAGTCCGGCCATAAGCTTGACTTCAGAGCTGACAGTGCCTCAGTCATCAAACCTAGATCTTTGTAATGTCTGACTATTTCCACGAATTATTAGGTTTTGTTTTTTACTGCTGAATGCTCCATGTTTGCCGATTCGGCTCTTCATTCTACCTGGACAGTAGTTATAAACGGAGCAGATCTTTAGCGATTTGTCTGCTAACTCTGTCATAAGAGTGTCTAATGACTCGTAAGTTGGTAGACGTGTAATTAGGCGACACCTTGTACCAGTAGTGGCTTGTAATACGTGGTCGAACCACTGATCAGTGCCGCTGCATGGTCAATATCATGACGCCATGAGTGCTTCACTGGTGAAAGAACAATAGTACGCACAACACGAGTGGTTGCTGAGAAGCTTTTCTCGGTTGCGCCCATATTGGGCGTGATCACAAGATTCGAACGCACAGCGATTGCCAAATCATCCATGTTCTGGATGACAGTTCGGTTTGACAGAAGGATTCAATTTATTTGATCAAATCTGGCTCATGAATTGGATGACGCTTGTTGAAGGTTCCTCAAAGGTGTACACCTTCTCTCCGATAATGCGCTTGAGGTGATGTTTAATGGATTTCACACCGGCCTCCCAGAGTTCACCGAAATGCGGAGATGCCGGAGGAATGAAATGCCACTGTATCCCTTCGTTGACCTGTATCTCGGCGATTTTGTTGCAGTCCGTTTTTCAGCAGTCTTCCCTAGCTCCTACAAAATTAGTAGCATTGTCGCTAAAGATGTGTGCACATAGTCGTGAAGTGAATCGTCTTAACGCCGCTAAAAAGGCTTGAGTTGTCAGATTGCTGACCACCTCAATGTGAATGGCTTTGGTGGCCAGACAAATGAAAATTGCAAAATATGCTTTGCTCCGTTTAGCATCTGCAATCAACATTTTTGTGAAGTTATGGTTATATAATATAATATGGGTGGCGCTACAGCCCATAGGGGGCCAAGGCCTAGCTTCTCAGCAACCACTCGTGTTGTGCGTGCTATTGTTCTCTCACGAGTAGAAGGGACCTACAGTTTTACGCCGAATCCGAACGGCCAACTTTGAGAAGCGTTCTCTAGACAGGAAATACTCTTTGAGCATTGTCAGTCACTCGAAAGAGGTGGGGCCGTGAAAATTATTTCTGTCGCTCAGAGCTGGAATCGAACCTACGACGTCGAGGTTGGGGTCGACACACGTACCCACAACGCCACGGGCCACCACGTGAAGTTATGGTTACCTCGGATTATAATGGGATGCTGCTGGTCGAACGTGAGTTCCGAGTTCTGTAACCTACCCCCAACTCGGAGAATTCCATCATTATCGTGATTTGGGTACTTCGGACTTATGGCCAACCTGAAACATTTCACCCTGGACCATTTTAATTAACTTCAATCGTGCAGTGTTGTGTTCCTTTACTGATAGGATGTTCTCGATTCTGGTGTGTGTTTTAAGTTGGTTATAAATCGTACACAGTGCGCCATGATTCTTATTAGTTTTCCAAGTTGATTGGATTTTTCTACAATCAACTTATGAATTCATTATTTACCTTTCCTTGGCAATTCACTTTTATAGTATCCCTTGCCACAGGCGCTTTGTTCTCGGAGCGCTTTACAAAGGCTAGGTACCTTCAAACGGGCTAGAATCTCTCGCCATAGTTTCGTCGAGGGTGGTTGAATCGTTTGCACGAGGGTACTTCGTTAGTTTAAAATAACTTCCCCTATCTTATTGTAGACCTTTCTTTTTGAAGATACTTCCATTGTACTTCAAGGCAATATTTTTGGCAATGTACGGTTTCTAAGACTCAACCTACAAAAGTGGCTAAGAATAATATACAACTTAAGCAATAATAATTTCAAGTAATCAAATTAAGTCAAACTAATGAAGACCTTCGGCTGGCTTGAGATGTAAAGTGAACAAAAAATCCTGTCCCTTTATAAGTCCAACATACCATAAACATATCTAACCATGTTCTTTTTCCTCTTTTTTTTTTCAGGTTTTTAATCCCAAACCATAACCATGTCCGATGATGAGGAATACACGTAAGTACTCAACCACTCAATTCACAGTACTCAGATTCGTATCATTTCAAGAACGAAATCAAAGTCATTCTTAAGACACAAACAATTTTGAAAGTCATTCAGTTTTGATTTTTCTTTCTCGCAAAAGTGAGGAGAATCCAAATGAAAGATACACTCATGAACTCGTATCTTTGGCAACATATTTTGCACCATATTTTTGCAAAAACTGCCCCCGTGTCCTGTGTAAACAGCAACGTTTCCGTTTCCGTTTCCGTTTTTTTTTTGTTGTTTCATTCCAAGTGTAAATTTTTGTCACATTTTGTTCCGTACATCCCGTCCAATCGATCGTTGAATTTTGTCCGTTTTTATTTAGTGAATTCCTTTTTTTGTATGTTTTGACCTCCGAATGTTGTGCAAATCACATGTTTCGTGAACATTGTATTTTTATTTTGTTTCCCATGCACACTGTGTTCAACAACATGCACTTTTTACACACGATTTTTGTTTGAGGGAACATTTTTTAACTGAATTATTTTCTATACAGAAGGAGTGTATTTTTTCTTTCTCTCAGTCTAGGCCAGGTAAACGGAACAATTTCATTTCAAGTGTGAGAGAGTGTCAAAATAATGGGAAGGAAATTTGTATTGAGTAGATTTTTGCGTAAGGAATTGAGAGGCTACGAATTAAATTAAGTATTGTTATATGTTTTTTTCCTTCCGCACACGTGTATTGTATCTTTCTAACTAATCATTGTATTTTTTCCAACCAATTCCCTTTTTTATGTGTTCACTCCCCACCCGACATACCAAACAAAAAACATTCAAAACCATACACAAAATTTAGTTCCGAAGAGGAGGAGGAGGAGGTCGTCGAGGAGACCAAAGAGGAGACGTAAGTTGCAATTAAATTACCAAATTCACATTTACTTCCTAAGTCGAAAACTGAAACGAAAACAAGTTTGTCACATCATGAAATTGAGTAAATTTAGAAAAATGAAAACCAAAAAATATGTCATCTATAATAACAATTTCGAGAATAATTTGTCAAAAAAAAAAGTCAACTGTAATCAACCGGAAGAACTAACAACACTTTTGAGACAAACAACTATGAACAGCGTTTAATTCAATGTTTTTTTTTTCTCTCTATTTCTTTCTTTTTTATTGCAGCAAGTAAGTGTACCTCTGATTTAGCGATTTTTTTAAAGAGTATACTACATATTTTGATTAGGATATAAGCAAATTCTAAATTGGTATTAAAATACAAGTATACACAAAACAATCATTGGGCAGAGTATAAATATATGATTAATTTTGTTCTAGTTCAAAATTTTCTAAAATTTAAAAAAACAAAATTTTCTTACAAATAGTTGCATTAAAATATTTCCTTACACACTTGTACACATTCACAGTTCATTTTGCATATTTTCAAAATTTCTTTTTTCCAAAAAAAAAATATAGAAGATGAAAAATATTTTAAAACAACAATTCAGAACCTTTTTTTTTTTGGAAACTATATATTTTTTTTCGTTTACATTTTTTATGACTCGTTTAGTTAAGTATTCGAAAAATTTAATTGTTCACAATTTTTTAAACAATTACTTTTTTTTCTCTCTCTCTCTCTTTCATTTTTGTGACAAAAAAATAAATATTCTCACACAATATAATTTATAAACTGTATAAAAAAATAAATCAAACAATTAAATTTTTGTATGCGGGGATATCGTTTGAAACGAAACCAAAAAAAAAAAAACAAAACCAAAACCGAAACCGAACAAATAATATTTTTGACGAAACTCGAAACAATCATTGATAAACAAAATATAATACAATATGTATCTAAAGAAAACCACCTCAAACACCAGCCGAGTAAGTTATAGAAATATTCTATACAATCTGTTGTTAGCTCGAAGTAAAAGCTGCTAACTTTAATTTCTTTAATTCATACTTAATACTATTTTACTACTCTATAACAAAGCCTTCTTGTATTACTATTTCTTTTTAATTTATTTCTTTTTGTTTCTCTCTCTCTGTCGTTTAAACCAACACAAAAAAAAAATAATAATGAAGCTTTGAAGAAAAGAATCAGTTTAAAAGCAAAACTACCTAATTCGAAAATGACTTTTGAAATTAAAAAATCACGACAATTCACGTGGAATTAAAAAGAAAATAAATTCTCGAGAAGCTTCATTGTATATAGTTTTGGGAAAGTAATAGTATTAATTTCAATGACTTAAAGGTTTAGTTTTTTTTTCGATAATCTATACATTTTTTTCCTTTTGATTTTTGTACCCCGTTTCGTAGTGACTACTTTTCTAAAAAAAAACAACAGCAATTTTTTTTTTTTTCGATTTTATACGCGAATTTGAAACATTGAAACACATTCTTTCAGACAATCAACATTAAGACATTACACAGAATTTATTTGAAAATTTAATTAAAACTCCCAATTTGATGCAAGAGAAATTACTAGCTGAACAAAACTTTCTTAAAACATACATGAAGCACTTGTAAATATTACAAGCTTTGTACATATCACATTTTGATTGAGATGAGCCAAGGAATTTGGAAGAGAATAACTGGTTTGCTAAAGTACACGATGAACAGATTTTGCGAACATTTTACTTTAAATGCAGAGATTCGAGGAAATAATTCAAAGATCGTGGATCGGGACGATTCACTGATCCTCGGCAATGGGTCTTGGTGAAAACAGAAACTTAGACTGGAAGTGTTGACTTAGGAAGGTCCGGAGAGCTCTTTGGTTGGCGTTTGATCTCAAAGATTTTGTGTTGATTCTCCAGTGAGATCGCTTAAGACTGTTGCAAGCGATTTTCGAGTTCCTTCAAAGATGCCTTGGCGATCGATACTGAACTACCTTCAAATTAAATTATATCAGTCATAGAATTTATGTTCACGATGTCAACATTTCACGAATGGCTTAATTTTGTTGATTGTAAAGCATATCCCTCAAAATTGAGCACGAATCGAATATTCGCTCAAACCGATCTTGCCGACATTTCTGGGCCTTTGGCATACTGCGAGTTGCTGTGCCTTGTCAGTTTCATTTTGATGGTCCTTCTGGACTTACGCCGAATGTACACACACCCTATGTCCCTCTTAAGTCACAGTCATATGCTCTGTAGAGCTCTGTAGATCCAAAACAGAGGTAGGTACAAATCGAATATTCGCTCACACAATTTCTGAGCCCTTGGAATTCATGGTTCAAATACTGCGAGGCACACCAGCCTTGTCAGTTTCATTTTGAGGGTCCTCTTTGACTAACCCCGAATGTACACACATTCTTTTTGAATTGAATTGAATTGAAACTAAGTGTGGGGCAAGCAAAATTCTAAGACCAATACGTGTCGTAAGGCAAGACTAAATGGTATGCTGGATAGCATGTTTTCCAACACAGCCCTACAGCCTTATGCTCTGTAGAGCACTTTGATTTCGGGCCATAACAGAGGTCTACTCCAAAATCTTACCCACCTATTTCTAGACACGGCCTTAATTTGTCTGCAGTCTGTCTGCAATCGGAGATTTTTTAAAATAATTCCAGGCCGTCCATTCCAGCTTTAACACTGTCGTCAGTTGAGGCTAAATTCTTAGCACTGGGAAGCAAGGGATGGAAATTTGCAACTAGTTTCTGACTTCAATTCGTCACCAAGGATTGTACCTCAAATCCTGCATTTAAAATAATCCAAAAAATAAACCAAAAAATCTTAAGCTACATCAAAAAATTGGCCGCATATTTAAATTAAAAAAAAAAAATCTAGAAAAAACAATTTTCTTTTAACCAACTCTCAAAAATAAAAAACAACAATTTTTGCATGCATTTTCTTAATTCATTCACTCAATTTGTATACTGCCGCCTCAACGGCTGGACCTCTCACAGCCAGCCGAACAATTAATATGAAAATTAATGCAAAATAATTATATTCCATCTAGACATATAAAATATATATTTACTTAATATAAATGTTGTGTATTGATGTATTGATGTTTCGTCCCGCCCCCTGCCCCACCACGCACACAAAATAAACAAACCATTTTCCAATTCAGTGTAAATATTCCAAGCACACACAAAAAACAAAAAAAAAAAAAAACAATCAAACCAAATCAAAGCATAAACATTAATTTACTGTGTCAAATGTTCATTTTCTTTTTGTTCATATTTCTTAAATATTATACTACTGTCCCAAGAAACCCCCTAAAAACCAAAAAAAATAAAATAGTCGTTTAGTTTTATTTTATTTTCTGTTGTGTAACGCCCTCTGTGTGTCCCAATATGAAATACCAAACGAATAAAAATTAATTGTAAACCATTTGCAAAGCAAAAAAAAAAAACTATATCAAACAAATCAGATAAGCTTTCATAAAATCAAACTAAGCCTCACCAGAAAGGACATACATCACATTCATTCTAAAAAAAAAAAAAAATAATCAAAACCAAAAAATTTCTTTCAAAGAATGCAACTAACATACAAAACGTATTTTTTTGTTTGTTTGTTTTATGAAAATTAAAGAGGTGAGGGAGATCCAGAGTTCATTAAGCGCCAGGATCAAAAACGTTCCGATCTTGATGATCAGCTGAAAGAATACATCAACGAATGGCGTAAACAGCGCGCAAAGGAGGAGGATGAGTTGAAGAAGCTGAAGGAGAAACAAGCCAAACGTAAGATCTCCCGTGCTGAGGAAGAACAAAAGATGGCTCAACGCAAGAAGGAGGAGGAAGAGCGCCGCGTACGTGAGGCTGAAGAGAAGAAACAACGCGAAGCCGATGAGAAGCGTCAACGTCTCGAAGAGGCCGAGAAGAAACGTCAAGCTATGCTCCAAGCCATGAAAGATAAGGATAAGAAGGGACCAAATTTCACTATTGCCAAGAAAGAAGTTGGAGTTGTAAGTAAAAACTATGCACGTTAACTTATATTAGAATAGTTATGTCCTCATGGTATGTTTTTCGTTAAAGCTGGGCTTGTCATCAGCTGCCATGGAGCGTAACAAGACCAAGGAACAGCTTGAAGAGGAGAAGAAAATCTCATTGTCGTTCCGCATTAAGCCCCTCAACATTGAGAACTTGGGCGAGTCGCAATTGCGTGAGAAGGCTCAAGAACTGTGGGAAGCCATCGTCAAATTGGAAACTGAAAAGTATGACTTGGAAGAAAGGCAGAAACGTCAGGACTACGATGTAAGTTTCAAACTCACCGCCAACCATCTGCATCCCCGTCTCAATGTTCATTTTTGTTTGTTTAGTTGAAAGAGTTGAAGGAAAGACAGAAGCAACAACTCAGGCACAAAGCCTTGAAGAAGGGTCTTGACCCTGAGGCTTTGACTGGAAAATACCCGGTAAGATCTAAGAAATGCCCTCCTCCCTCAATCACCCAACTGACTGGCATTCTTCTTCTCACTTGCAGCCAAAAATTCAAGTAGCATCCAAATATGAACGACGTGTCGACACCCGCTCATACGACGACAAGAAGAAACTCTTCGAGGGTGTAAGTATTTCAAGTTCAACGAACTCGAAAATATTTCGTTTACTCTCAATTTTCATTACTAAAACTTTAATATTTAATTTTTAATCAAAAAAAACAAAAAAAAAATAATAAGGGTTACAATACGTTATATGCTGAAATACGTGAGAAAATGTGGCAAGAGAAGCACGAAAGATTTATGCAGCGGTCCAAATGTAAGAATTGCCGTGTATTTTTGGACTGTTTCCCTTCAATGTTCGACAATGGTTTCGTTTCGTTACGTTCGTCTGTTTTTTTCGTTTTCATTTTTTTCGCACTCCTTTCTTTATCATTCTTTCGAAATGGTGTTGTGTCATTTATTTTTCAGTACTGAAAAAAAAAATCCGTGTTTCCTATATTTTTTTTGTAAGTCGAAGTCAGTCTCAAAGTTTGAGACAGATACATGAAATCCACGATGTCAACAGGTTTGGTTATCCTAATATCTATCCATTTCTGTGCTGTCAATCTATCTCTACTCTTACTCTATGTGTACATTTTTTCTAAAAAAAAAGATACATAACATACACATCTGTACACATTTCTTCGTTGGGTCGTGAAGTCTGTGGGGCAACCTTAATTGCTGGCCGAGGTAGTCAGCGGAGAGCATGTGTTCTTTTTTCAACGATTTCCAGTGAAGCTGCTATTCACTTAAGGCATGCTTCTGTAAAATGGCTGTCTTATTGAACTGTTCTAGTCTAAGAGTCTAAGGTGACACCTAGCTGTTGAGGAGAGACGCAAATCAAGCTTGTGTCTAAAAGAACATCAAAGAAGAACATCAGTAGCGTCGTGTTAACTTACTATGAACGTGTGGAAGATTTGTAGATCCAAAAAGTGCTATTTTCTCATAAGAATGTTTGTTAGCACCAATGGCACGCACCAAATTTTACCAACCTGTGCTGAGGCAAACACACAGTTCTGATTCAACCTCATTGCCAATGGATCATTAAATTATCGTGACTTAAAAATCAAGAGTGTCCCAAATTGTGTATTAATTTCAAATTCAGTTTGTACCAAACTTCAGCCTCGTGCCTCAGCCACTGTTTGTACCAAACTTCAGCCTCGGGCCTGAACAACTGTTGGTACCAAACTTCAGCTTCGGGCCTGAACAAATCGGCAGCATTCCGATTATTCTCCATTTACAGTTCAAAACCTTGGTTTGGGACTGATTGATCAAAATTGTCACGCGCAAGACGATCTCTAATTTTCGAACTGATTGGAATGGTAAAAATTGTGTTGCATCATTATCCAGAGTCTGTCCAGAATGTTGTACGCAAAAATGCTGCGGCAGTATGAGTACAACAAATATTATTCTGTGCAAGAGGTTCATAAATTTGATTAGGGTTCGAAAATTGTCTGACGTTGACTTTTTTCGAATATTTGCATTTCAAAATTTTGCTGACATTTTTTTGGACTTCTTAGATCCAAATTTTGGTTGATCCAAAATCACCTTTAAGTCCAAAAGTCCAAAGTCAATCAACACTTCCTTTTTTGGAGTTTGTCTTACATCAAGAAAGATCCAAAAAGTTCAAAAATTGGCTGATCGAAAATCTCCTTTAAGTCCAAAGTCAATCTAAGCTTTCTTTTTTTGATACAAAAAGTTCAAAAATTGGTTGATCCAAAATCTCCTTTAAGTCCAAAAGTTCAAAGTCAATCTAAACTTCCTTTTTTGGATTTTGTTTTACGTCAAGAAAGATCCAAAAGTTCAAAAATGTGTTGATCCAAGAACTCGTTCATGTCCAAAAGTGGTTTAATGTAAATTTCATTCCAAAATTGGATGCTTGGAGTAAAAGAGAACCCACATTAAATCGAGTTTCCTGGAACTCAAGAACTATACTCAAATTTTAGACAGAATTTCTAGAATCTGTGAATCCTAAGCCAGAACAAATTATGATTTTCTAAAAAAAACTCATACTCGGTCGAAAAATTGCATCATTCTTGGCTCCTTAACCATAATATTTAGCCCATCAAATCTCTATCTACAGTAAGCCATCGTCTTTAAATCGTAACAAACAATTTTGATCGTGGAACTTGTGTGTACAAGAAAAAAAAACAGCGTCGATTTTAGGCACACCATCTAGACACATAGTTCGACTTAGATGAATGCATCACAGACCGATGGGGGATCTACAAAACGAACTTTCGCTGTCAGAAAATCGAAATTTGGTACAACCTCGTCGTGTCTACATATCACCACCAACAACTTCTCAATCAACAGCTCGTTGCGGCGAACACAAAACAACTTGACAACAACAACCCTTAACAGCATAGTGTAACGTCTGTAACGTCTTCTCTTCGTAACTAACACACAACTGAAACCGAATAAAAAACAAAAATCAAAAAAATTACACACCAATTGGAGCACACACAACTAACACGTGCAAAAAAACACATATTTTTCTGTTTCTATCTGTTTCATGTTGCTCAGGGCTGGGATGAGATCACCAAGGACATCAATGAAAAGCTGTGGAATGAAAAGAAAGAACAGTACACTGGTCGCCAGAAAGGTACGCCCTGTATGTTTCCAAGGACCCATTTATGAACCTATTTGTTGTCCTTTCAACCCTTTGATTATTGAGTTTTTCTCCCCTGTTTGAGAGCTCAATATTCCGAGATATATCGATTGATGGATACTTTTTTTTTGTTTCTTCTAGCCAAACTGCCAAAATGGTTCGGAGAACGACCTGGCAGAAAGGCCGGCGATCCAGAAACCCCCGAGGGCGAGGAGGACGCTAAGGCCGATGAGGATGTTGTCGAGGATGAGGAGGAGATTGAGGAGGAGGTCGCTGAGGAGGAAGAGGAAGAGGAGGAGGAGGAGGAAGAGGAGGAAGAGGAAGAGGAGGAAGAGGAGGAAGAGGAGGAAGAAGAAGAGGAAGAAGAGGAAGAAGAAGAAGAAGAATAAATATTTTATTTTTCAAAAAAAAAAATATAAATGTATACTCTCTCTCTCTCTCTCTATCTCTCTATCACTCATTCATTCAACTTGAAACTTGTTAACTCTTCACGAACTCACACTTACCACTCATTAAGTTTTGAAAAGAAGAAGAAGAAACCACAACATCATCAACAACAACAAAAAGAACAAAAAGAACAACAACAACAACTAGTTAACTCTCTCTCTCTCTCGATATTCCTTTTTTCTTTTTAGATATTTATTTTTCTTTAATCATTTCTGTTCATTTCAAAATAAAATAAATCCAATATCTTTTATACATTGTTATACTTTTATTTATTGTAAAAAAATGATACGTTTTGAAAACACACTGTGCAAAATGAATTAAGAGTATATAGATATTATTAAAGAAGAAATACATTAAACTTAAATAAATAATAAAAAAGAAAGAAACAAAAATACACAAACTCTTCCATGCGGTTGCATTGACACGTCTGATGGCAACTGCTTAAATGAATCAAAAATTCGTTATTATTTTCTCCTTCTTTTTCGTTTTTTTTTGATGAAGAAATTCACTCTTGTTGCTGCAGTGGGGGGTAGGGCAGATTTTGAGGGCGAAGATGTCACATGAATGCCAGTCAATTTGAGACGAGATGCCAGGAGGCGAACAAGATTTCCTTCAAGCTATTGCCCAAGAGTTATAAACTTCAAATACTGATCGAATTTTGAGGGGATTGTTGGAGGGCATAAGATCGGCATAAGTCATGGTAGGACGTGAACCTGGGAAACCGACTGTTGCAGGACCGAGAGTCGAAAGCAGTTGCCTCGTGACTACGTACATCAAACAGCAGCCAATGACATTGCACTCGCAGGCCAGAAACGTGCAGATACCCCAAGCTATCTTTCGGCAGAACAAAATTCAAAAGAAGCTGTGAACAAATTGGCATATTTTCGAGTTGCGGAGGATCTTCGAATGTGACCCTATTCGGGAAGACACGGCGCAGAGACACTTTCTTTGAACTGTCGAACGAGTGATAGCATAATAGCCCTTTATGGTGTCATGCTCTAGAAGTGGTTACTATGTACACATGCTCTTAATAATGCACATTATGTGGAGCACTGGAAAACTGCAGTTGTACAACCCATATCCAAGCGAGGAAAAGATTCTTCGAATCCGTGCAACCTCCGGTCAATTAGTCTCCTTCCGAACATCAGCAAGGTATTCGAGAAGGTGATAAATAGAGCTCTGATCAACTGGATAGAGGACAGACATATAACTCCCGTTTCAGAGCGGGGCATGACACTGAAAACTGGTGTCGGATATCCAATGGAACCAGGGCCAGAAACAATGTACGGGAGCCTGATTGATTGACCTGGAGAAGGTCTTCGATACCGTATGGCTTGAAGGGCTTTTCTATAAGTTCCATCGTCTACGCATTGGTAAACCACTTCTGTACCTACTGTATAACATGTTTACCGGTAGGCGGTTCGTCGTCAAGAATGACAACGTGACCTCTACAGGTATTTTTGAAGTAAAAAATGGTCTCCAACAGGGCGCCATTAATTCGCCGATCCTGTTCAATATTTTCTTAAACGATCGGATAAGTTCTCTTCCGCACGCAATTGCGTATGCCGACGACTTGATCGTGTGCAGATCAGGCAAAAAGATCGAGGACATCACTACTCTCGCGCAGGATGACTGGAAGTTAAATATAAACTTTCAGAAGTCGGAAACCATTCTGTTCAGGACGCCTTTGTATAAGGCTTCCGCGGATACAAAAAAAAAATTGTCGAAAGTTCTCAATTGTTGGACGGCGGGCAACCACTGGCGCAAAGGACTATAATCAGGTGCCTTGGGATCTGGCTAGATTAGTATCTATATTTCAACAAACATGTAGATGCTGCTCCGGCCAGGGCCCGAGGCGCTTTCGCTCTTACAAAGAGACTGTTTTCCAACAGCCAACTCGATGCGACAGTTAAGGTAATCTGCTACATGGCCCTCATACGGCCAATGCTCACCTATGGCTGTCCTGCGTGGTTCAACGTGAGTGCAAGCTTGATGGAACAGATTCGGGTGTTCGAGAGGGCTTGTCTTAGTGCTTGCAACTGTTGCAGTACCGAGAGTCGAAAGCAGTTGCCTCGTGACTTTGTACATCAAACAGACTAAAACATCAAACAGGTATGTCAGGATGCTTCAATGTTGTCTTCCGACGCGTCAATTGAAGCGGGCTAGTCTGTTTAGGCATGACCTCTAACATAGCCTCAAAAAAATGTGTAAAGGCGTTAAATCGCACGATCTAGGCGTCCAATTGACAGGTCCCGAGCCGGAAATAAAACGTCCACCGAACTCGCCTCTCAATAAGTCCATGTGCACCGTCTTGTTGAAACCACATGTCATGCAGGACAAGCTCTTGCATTTAGGGCAAACTAAGTTGGATATCATCTGACGGTAGCGCTCACCATTGCCAGTTACGTTACGATTCGCATCATCTTTGAAGAAGTACGCTCCAATGATGCCACCAGTCTATAAAGCGCACCAAACTGTGACTTTTTCTGGATACATTGGTAGCTCTTGCAATGCTTCTGGCTGATATTCACTCCAGGGTTGAGAAGTCTGCTTATTTACGTACCCATTGAGCCAAAAATGAGCTTCGTCGCTGAACACAATTTTTCGGTAAAAGAGTGGACTTCGGTCAACTTTCCAAGAGCAAAGAAATTAGTTTGCAAGCGTTGTTCGTTTGTAAGACGATTCATGGTTAAATTATAGACCAAACTGAAGATGTTTGACATTGAAACAAAACACGAAACGTGAGTCAGCTGCTTAAACCAGAGTTGCCAAAAAGATAATATAATAATATGGGTGGCGTTACAGCCCGTAGGGGGCCAGGGCCTAGCTTCTCAGCAACCACTCGTGTTGTGCGTGCTATTGTTCTCTCGCGAGTGGAAGGGGCCTACAGTTTTATGCCGACTTCGAACGGCCAAGTTTGAGATGCTTTTTCTAGACAGGAAATACTCTTTGAGCCTTGTCAATGACTCGAAAGAGGTGGGGCCGTGAAAATTATTTTCGTCGCTCAGAGCTGGAATCGAACCTACGACGTCGAGGTTGGGATCGACGCACATACCCACAACGCCACGGGCCACCAAATTTTGAAAAAGATAATAGCTAAAAAATCACTCGTGTGGGCAGACACTGACTCTGGAACAACCTCACCTTTTCCATCTAGGAAGGACTCACTTTGAACCGCATTGGAGAACCCTACTCCATAATTGGCCGGATGAGCGCCATTTAGCAGATTACCTTCACCTTGGTATTAAGTTGGCAGTTGTAAAACAATCTCCTTGTCGCACAAAGGGCTTTTTATCTTTGGCCAGAGCAATATCTCCATCTACAGATATTGATCCAACCAAATGCCAAGATACCCAACTACACTTCTCACATCGAGCGATCGTCCCTGTGTCAAAATGCCGAACTTACGCCAGTTTGTGCGCGTATCCCATGATGCCATGTACAACGGTATCGGTAATCATCTTCTACTCGTCGCAAAATCGCTGAATTTGTTCGAGGTCAGTATTTATTTCTTTGACCTTCGGACCTGATCTGTGCGCCACTAAATCGCCGACGTACGCAAGTAAGTGCGGCATTGAACCCATCAGATCTGCAGTGATGGGTTCAATGACATCGTTTTCGATGTCAAAGACTGTGTTAAATCGCCACGATGAACTGCCTGCCTGTTACCATGTCATAGATCATGTATAGCAATGGTTTACTTATGCCGAGACTGACCAGCTTGAGGAAGAGGCCCTCCAACCAAACGGTGTCGAATGCTTTCTCCAGTCAATCAAGCAAGCACCGGTGCATTGTTTTTTGTCTTATGTCGGACACCAGTTTGGACGCGGCGTGTATGGTTTCATTCCCCGCCCTGAACCCGAACTGGTTGTCCGAAATAATATTATTTTCCACAACTCATTGTTTCAGAACTCAAATGACTTACTTACTTCAGGTGGCGCTGCAGTCCGGGGTGGACCTGGGCCTTAACCAACAAGCGTCTCCAGCCAGCTCGATCTTTAGCCAGCTGTCTCCAGTTTTGCACGCATAGTTGGTTGAGATCCCTTTCCACTTTCGTGCGCCGTGTGATCGTCAATGAAGCCTGAAGTCTCAGATCGCCATTGACTTATCTCATGACGAAGATTACTGTGCTTCAGCAGGGTTTCGGTCTCCAGTTCGATATTCGGCCTACGAACCTCGTTAACTGTATACCCTCGCTGGAACGCCGCATCGATTTCTTTCACCTTCTCCTGAGGATCTTCAACCACGAAGTAGTCATTGCCTAGCACTGCCTCATCTGTTGCAGTGAGTAAGTGTTCGTTATCTGTCGTCCTTCAGCGATCGTTTGAGTTTTGGCAATCACTCGACTCTGAGGGGTACTGCGTGCCGTTTTCCGTTCTCATTTGATGAATCATCGACGTCTTCACACGATGTTCCACTAATCTGTACAACTGCTTGCGTTTGCGGCGTAAACGTCGTCGAAAGGACTCAGCGGGCTGTCAGAGGATTGAGAAATTCATTCCGTATCGGCGCCCAAGAAGCCGAAGAGGCATCCCAGTGAGAAAGGTCGCAGCACGCGGTAGGGATCTCATTCGTAGCATATCTTAAACTCCGACTTCGGGATGTCCACCAAAGCCTAACGAAAGTGCAAGAGTAGGACCAGGCATGGCAGCCTCAAATGATGACGAACTGGACACTGGTTCCTCTCGGTTTCCCATTGCCCAACCACAACACTTTCTCGTGCCTAGAACCTACTTTTGGGTTCCCACGCCCAAACTTACTTACTTGTCAGGCCGCCGAGCCATGGAGGGTCCAAGCCTGAGCAAGTGCTGCCTTCAATCGCTGACGGTCCTGAGCACGCTGCTTGCAGTCATCAAAACCAAGCTGTCTTGCATCCACGATGACTTGACCGGAGGTTCGGTCTTCCTCTCCTTCTCGAACCAGGAGGCTCCAATTCGAAGGCCCTCTAAGCTAGAGCGTTGGTGTCCATCCGCTCGATGTAGCCGAGCCACTGTAGTCGACGGATTTTTGATGGCACATCTGGTAGAGTTTGCGGATGTGTCTTCTCCTCCATTGACCGTCCTCGCAGTGGGGAGTGCGAGTGAGGATATTTTATTTCTTTCCATTTCCAAAGCACGATCGATGTTGTGAACCATTGCCTCCTCCTTGTAGCCCCTGAGGTCTACAAGATTTGGTCGACCTCACTAGAGCGGTCTACTGGCTTCATTCTTGCGCAGATACGATACGAGTGTCCTCACTGGCTTCCCCGCACTCAACCGATCTTCTCCTGACAGCGTCCTGATCTAATCAGACTCCATTCAGTAAACTGTCTGAAACTGTCTCCCAAAGAAATGTCAGTCCCCTACCGCCTTCAACTCCCAGTGTCGGACGAACACTAGTCCCATACCAAACCAGGCACACTCAAGTGTCTGAACAATCCCCGAACGCAAACAAGGAAGTGACGCCCACGAAGTATGACCCTTTGAAGATTACCTCTCTTGACTTATGCTCCTCCTCCGGCTCTGCCCTGTGCCCAGTCACTCGTCGAATGTCCCTTCATATTTTCTTGGCCCTCCTTCCATCGCTGAGTCCTTCCCCACCACAAGGCGGTCAGGGACTAATTGCGTCCATCCATGTGTCCCTTAATTGAATAAAAGTAATTCCTTCCATTCAGCCCATTTCCCGCGCAGTCCTTTGCGCCCACCCATCCTGAGTCAACAGAGAGGTCGTCTTAATTGGATTCTTTCCCTCCGTCCGTCGGGCACACACTGCTCGGCCACAACGGATTATGGCGTATGGCCAGAGTAAACTTTATCGGGACAATAATCGCCTGCCACAAGTTAATGGCTGCGTAAATACTGCTATGTGACTGTCCCCAGGACTCGAGGGTCCCCGATGCGAGCATGAGCAACGGCTTGTCACCAGAAAGGAGAACACTGCGATTTTGGCTGCTCCTGCGAATAAATTCATGCGAAAAATCCTCTTCCTTGCGGAAGCGGAGCTGCACACAATCCCCGTGGATCTTAGCCGGCGGATAAGCATCTGCCGGGGCTGGTGTGGGGAAAGGATTGAGATATAATTTCCAACGTCTTACGCTGCCTCGTTGCGCCAAGCGAGAGCCACCACCTCCGCCGCGGCGCTGCTCCTAATTCCTTCGTAATCCCCCCAATTCGTTAAGGATTCTCGGCGGAGACTGAAGGGGGAGCTTAGGAGCGACTTTCATTCCGTTCCATTTCAATTGGATGAGAAGATCTGGGTGTGCGCTGTGCTCTGCGGAGGGGTGGGTGGTGACTGACAGGCAAATTGCTTCTTCTCCTCGGTGGTGAGCCGGTGCCGGGAAATGATGGAGCAGCGCCGGGATAACTGCATCTAAGTCCATTTAATGTCAATTTACATTCGCTTGCTGCGGAAAAAGTTCCTTCGTTCCTTCGTTGCTTCGTGCAGTTCAGTGCTCACCGGATGCAGTGCTCACTCGGGAGGATTTGCGGTGAGGGTGGCCTGGGCGGCGAATTACACACGAAATGGCCAATAATGCGCTTAGAAATGTCCCCCTCCCCCAGCGGAGCGCAGAAAAACTGCAGCATTCCGTGCGGCGGATGCCTGTCGGCCAACCACCCCCCTAATTCGTATGCCATGCACTCAAGGAAGTGCGGCTCCTGTTGTGCGGCGGGGTTACACGGCAGCAGCACGTGGTGGAGTGATATTGAATTCATGGATTTAGTTGGTGTTTATGCTGAGTTTGCTTGGGTGTGGAGAGAGCGGATTACGGACGCCGTGCTGCTGCTGTCAGATGAAAGCACTTGAGGTCCGTACGTGTCTGCGGGCATTGGCACCAGATGTGGATTAGAAGGACATGCGGAATGCAGTTGTGTTTGCTGCACACGTCCGACAGTTAATTTCAGCGTCCGAGGTGGCTGAGGACAGTGATAAACTGCAGATGAGCAATTCGCAGGACTTCGAGGGACTTGCAAGCATTCATCTCAATTTCTGGTCCCAGCGAAGTCGGACGGGGAGGTGATGGAACATGCGTTTGCCGTGGGAGGTATAAACCGCACGGCTTCGTGATCGCCGATGTCTGTTGAATTGCTGAGCTTGAAGACGTAATGCAGCAAGCGCGTGTTTTGAGGTCATCTGCTCCGGCTAAGAGGTCCTTCGGAAAGGAAGTGTGGAAGACTGGATCTATGGGACCTAGTTGCCGTCTTTGTGGTCTGCGATGGAAGCCGGACTAAGTGTACTCTGCGTGCATTGTCCACTTGCTCATGAACGGTGTTCCCATGGAAATCAGAGTTAGTTTTGAGTCGATTCCGAGTCAGTCGACGAAACCGATGGCGCACACGCAAGTGCAGAAAATCTCAGCCAACGTGATGGCAGCTCGTTAAGGATTGTGTCAGCCGAAGAGGCTTGTTGATTGATAGTCCCTTCCTTCTAAGGTCATGAAAACGCTGATAAATCGTCAGCTTTTGAAATATCTTGAATCGCGGAAGCTTCTTAATGACCGACAGTATGGCTTCCGCAGCAACAGGTCCACTGGTGATTTGATAGCTTATCTCGCCGAAAAGTGGAACCAATCTTTGCACAATGCAGGCGAAAGCAAGATAGTTGCGCTTGATATTTCTAAAGCATTTGACAGAGTTTGGCATCAAGCTCTTTTGGCGAAAATGTGTGCTTATGGTGTTGATGAATCTCTGCTTCTATGGATTAGAAACTACCTTTCGAACCGTTCAATCCAAGTTGTTTTGGATGGGTTCAAGTCTGATATCCACAAAATAAATGCTGGTGTCCCCCAAGGCTCTGTTCTGTCTCCGACACTCTTTCTAATTTTTATAAATGACCTTCTGTCTGCCACTTCTAATCCAATCCACTCCTTCGCTGATGACAGAACCCTCAGCTTTTCATATTCGTTCCAAAACTCACGACCCTGCCCTTCGGACGTAATATTGGAACGGCAGCGTATGTCAAGTACATTGAATTCCGATCTGGACAGCATAATTAACTGGGGTAAGAACAACAGAGTGGAATTCAATGCTTCCAAAACTCAATGCTGTCTGCTGTCTCTAAAGCGAACCCCTGATAATCAGCCATTATCCCTGAATGAATGGCGCTTGTATTGATGAAACCGGAAAACTTTCCATCCTTGGTATGTCCATCAACACAACACTTAGTTGGAACGATCACATATTCGAGGTCGCCAAAAATGCTGCGAAATGCTTAGGTTTCCCTAATCGATGCAGGAAATATTTCACGCCCTCTGATGTGGCTTTAATCTGTAAGGCGTACATTTGCCCTAAGCTTGAGTATAACGCTCATATCTGGTCGGGTGCCCCCAAGACCACCCTGCACCTACTAGATAGAATTCAAAAGCGAGCGATAAAACTTATAGGAGACAATGATATCGCGGGTTCATTAGACTCCCTTGAACATCGACGAACCGTGTCTTCTTTGTCCGTGTTTTATCGTTACTTTAACAAACGATGCTCAAGTGAGCTAGCCAACTGCATTCCTCCACTCCTTGAATTCACCCGCAATACACGTCTCGCCAGGAATGCTCATCAGTTTACCCTTAAGTCTACTTTCGGACGCACAGTTGAATTTAGAGACTCGTGCTCTTCCCAGCTCAATATTTCCCATAGATTGCAATCCGCAGATGTTTAAGACCAATGTGCACAGGTACCTCCTCTCTCTCTCTCTCCCTCTATACCTTCGGCCCGTGCTGTGTCTTGGCCCGGACGATAAAGGGTATTAATAACCTCTTGAGCACGTGCAAATGCAAAAAAAAAAAAAAACCATACACGCATTTTATCCGAATTGTTGAACATGCTCCTTCATCCGAATTCTTGATGATGACAGTGTCTTCCAAGCGGAGGTCCTGGCAACTGATCTCAGGTGCAATCTGGCTACAATTTCCCAGAAGCTCCGTGCTGATGCCCGAGCCATAGGTTTGTAACCGGTAAAAAAGCAGCGGATAAAGCGACCCAAACCGGCCCATGAAGTCATGAAAAAAGTGGTCGACACATTCTCTATGAAAATAGAAGGTGGTGCTTTCTACCCAACTTTGAGACCAACCGGATGATCTTTCGAAGCTAAGCAGTGCCAAAACCAACAGACTCCTTTAGAGAGACAAAAAGTTCCAGTTGATGGTGAGTGGATGGCACTAGTCAACGATTCCAGATGATGCTGCTGCAACGAAGAAGAGAAAGTGAATTCTTTGGGAGTGCCCCCGTCTATGCTCAGGCTTAGTTCGAGTGCCTTGCACACCAGTTTGTCAAAAAGGCGAAGATGACTGATAGGAATGCTATTAAGTTCCGCCAGACTGTTGGAGTGGTATCCTTCTTCGTCGGATGGAGTGGCGTTGAAATTGGAAACAACGAAAGGTTCTTCCTCCTAGTCGTGTCAGCAACCTCTGCTGGAAAAGTCCAGTCTTTAGGCGCAACGTGGCTCGGATGCCGATTAGGTTTCGAAGATCCGTTTAAGAGTACTCAGTCTGATCGGGGTGTGTGGATCGAGAGTTGGCCGTAATTGTTTCGTGATGAGCCATCGTATGCCAGTAGATCATCTGCGGTTTGTATGGCTGCTACGCGGTTTCAGCAGATGGGAGTTTCCTTCAGACCCAACCTGTGTAGATACACTCGGAAGCAGTCGGTTAGGAGCTGACTTCCCCGTTGCTGCGTTGTAACTATTTATGGTCTTTCTTAGACGATTGGCTTCACCTTCACCTTCTTGCCATGTTTTCTTAGTTCGCTGCTTCACATGCATCGCGACGGAGTTGCAGAGTTGGGCAAATTTTGGTCGACTTATGACTTCTTCGTACGGCGCTACACTCCCTTGTGAACCTGGTCCTCTGCCAACAAGCCTCACCAGCTGGCACGATCCTTAGCCAGTTGCTTCCAATGTCCCACGCCAAGTTGGTTTAGGTCCTCCTCCACTTGAGTGCGCCATCGGCTTTGTGGTCGTCCTCTATTGCGTTGTACCACTGGTTCGGAGTCGAAGACTCGTCCGGCCAGACCAGTGTCTACATGGCTATGCCATCTTAGGCGTTGAATGCGTAGATGCCTAACTAGACTCATGTCGCTGTACAGCCCGTGCAGTTCGTGGTTGAATCTTCTTCTCCAGAAACCGTGAACGCAAACAGGACCAACGATTGAACGCAGAAGATACCCAGCGCGTCTTCATCCGCTCTTGAGAAAGCCCAGGCTTCCGAGCCATAGAGCAGGACAGGAATGATCTTGCTTACTTACTTAAGGTGGCGCTACAGTCCGGGGTGGACCTGGGCCTCAACCATCAAGTGTCTCCAGCCAGCTCGATCTTTGGCTAGCTGTCTTCAGTTCCGCATGCATAGTTGGTAGAGGTCCCTTTCCACTTGCGTGCGCCACCTGAGTCGCGGTCTTCCTCTACTGCGCCGTCCCTCGGGGGTGGATTCGAAAACTTTCCGGGCCGGAGCATTGGTTTCCATCCGCTCTACATGACCTAGCCATCTCAATCGTTGGATCTTCACTCTTCTGGCTATGTTGATGTCGCTGAACAGCCCGTGTAGTCCGTTGTTATATCTCCTCCTCCACTAACCGTCTATGCAGACGGGACCGAAAATCACCCGAAGAATTTTCCTCTCGAAGCAACCAAGAGCAGCTTTATCCTCTTGTCACCAAGTCCACGCCTCCGCGCCATATAGCAGGACGTCACCATTAACCTCGCCACTATACCAATACGCAGCCCCCCTTCTCTTAGACGAAAAATTAGACTGTGCATTTACTCTGGAAGAAGTCAATGAAGTAATAAGCAAATCGAAATCAAATAAAGCACCTGGTATTGATCGCATTCCGTTTGAGTTCTATAAAAATTGCACATACGGTTTTATGAATTCTCTCACAATCGAGTTTAACAGAATATTTGACTCTGCTAGCATCCCCGATGTATTCAGGCAAGCAATCATTTTCCCTATACACAAAAAAGGCGACTACGGGGACCCGAATAACTACAGAGGAATCACATTTTTAAACACTTCAGCCAAGCTATTTGCTTCATTAATTTACAAAAGATTGTATGAATGGGTTCAAGAACACAACATCCTTAAAGAATTCCAAGCTGGTTTTAGGAAAGGTTATTCTACAATCGACCAGATATTCTGCTTAACAAACATTGCTGAAAAATATAAGAGCAAGAAAAAAAAGCTGTACGCCTTCTTTGTTGATTTTCGAGCAGCGTTTGATTCAATACCACGTGAAGCACTCTTTTACAAGCTTTCCAAAATCGGTGTATCAAGCAAAATTATTCGAATCCTGAGAGCCTTGTATGAGAATAATATTGCACATGTATGGAATGGAGACATAATTTCTGAAGATTTTGAAATTACAATGGGGGTTAAACAAGGCTGTTTTCTTAGCGCACTGCTTTTTATATTATACATCAATGATATAACAGATGATGTCAAAGGTCGTATAAGATTCAATGATGTATTAATTCCGGCACTGATGTATGCCGATGATATCGTCTTTCTGTGCGACACTAAACAAGGCATGCAATTAATGGTAAACAGGATTAATGCTTTTTGTAAAAGTTGGAATCTCACCATAAATCTTGGTAAATCAAAAATGATGATATTCAGAAATGCAGGAGGCCGCATCTCACATTTGGAAAAGTGGAAGTTGGACGGGGAAGAGATTGAAGTAGTATCCAGATACAAATACCTAGGTATCCTAATATCGTCTTCTTTAAATTTTAAACCACACTTTGAAGAAAAATTAGCTGTTGCTAAACGAGCTATCTCTTCTATTTGGGAACGTTGCTTCAAAAATAAATATGTATCACAAAGTGCAAAACAAACTTTATTCCACTCAACCGCAGCGTCGATAATGCTCTACGGAGCTCAGGTATAGGGTTACAAATCCTACGATGCCGTGGAAAAATTTCTTCGGTACTTTTTGAAGAAGATATTCCGGTTACCAAAAAATACCCCGAACTATATGCTACATCTTGAAACGGGAACTCCTCCTTTGTTATTGTACACGCGGAAAATACACTTCAACTATATCATAAAAATTCTAGAGATGAACGATTGCAGATTACCAAATGTAGTTTTAAGAAGTATAATAAGAACAAACGGATACCTTTGCGAAGAATGGAAGAAAACAGCTCCTGAATGCGGACTAAACCTGTCTATTCAGGAGAATGAGCATCCTCATCTTTTAAGAGAGAAATTTAACTCGATTCTAGAGAATTTTGGTAGACATTCATATGACCAATATGTCGAAGAAGCTGAATCATCACTGTTTAGAAATTATTACAGCAAACTAAACCATTTTCTAAATGAAAAAACATACTTTCTTGACAGTCACACAGTTGACAAAATAAGCACCATTTTCAAATTGAGAGGGGAACTCGTTCAGTTAAACTTTATACCTCATAGACCAGATTTACCAATACTCTGTGACCTATGCAATATGAAGAAGAGAGAAGACATTTTACACTTTCTTGGAGTTTGCCCGATTCTTAAAGAATTTTATTTTCGGAAAACATAATTTAGACGAAGATGAAGTAATTAGCATATTAAATGGAGAAAAAGGATGGAAGGCTTTATATGACTACTCAGTAGCAGCACTTTGTTTTAGAAAGCGTATCATAGATGGAGATTTTTAATGTAAAACTTATGTATATATTTTGTCAACCTGGTAGACGGCCATAGGCCAAACCATAAATGACTTAGGTTAATATTTAAATTGTAAAACATTTATTGAAAATAAAAGTCAACTAAACTAAACTAAACTAACTATAGCAGGACTGGGACAATTAAGGTCTTGTAAAGCGTTGCCTTGGTTGTTCGAGAGAGGGCTTTGTTTACAAAGAAGCACCGATTGGCAAGACTTCAGCGCTAGTGTCATTGTCTGAAGTGATAGCGGTTCCTAGGTAGACAAAGTTTTGAACTACCTCAAAGTTATATCTGTCTGCCGTGACGTTCTGACCGAGACGTCGGTGTTGGGTGTCCTTTCTCGTTGACAGCATTTACTTTGTCTCATCCTTGTTTACCGGTAAACCCATCTTCGCGGCCTCCGTTGCAATACCCACAAAAGCGCCATTGACGTCACGCTGCGTTCTTCGGATGATGTCAATATCGCGAGTAGTTGGACGGACGTCTGAAAGATTGTTCCTCTGGTGTTGACGTTCGAGTCTTGAACAATTCTTCCAAGAACGATGTTTAAAAAGTCGCATGACAGCGCGTCGCCTTGTCTGAATCCTTTTTTGACATCAAACGTCTCGGTTAGGTCTTTACCGACCATGATGGAGCAGCCTGCATTCTCCATCGTCATCCTACATAAACGGACGAGTTTGGTAGGGATGCCAAAATTAGACAACTCTCTGTATAGCTCGTCTCTATAGATGCTATCATACGCGGCCTTAAAATCGATGCAAAGGTGGTGGGTATCGATTTGTTGCTCCTGGGTTTTCTCCAAAATCTGCCGAAGTGTGAATATTTGGTCGGTGGTGGACTTTTCTGGCTTAAGCCCACATGGGTATGGACCGACCAGGTTGTTGACGAATGGCTTTAGGCGTCCACACAGTACGGCAGATAAGATCTGGTATGCGCTGCTTAGGAGACTGATGCCTCTGTAGTTGGCGCAATTCAAAGGGTCTCCTTTTTTATGGATCGGGCAGACAATGCTGAGGCTCCATTCATCGGGCATGTTTTCCTCAGACAGATGAGTTGGTGCATGCTCCTTAAAGCTCCCCAAAGCATCGCCTGCGGCTTTAAAAAAGGGATGATCAGGGTCTTATATAATGTTTGCTTGATCCTTCGACAGAGGGCGCTTCTACTCAATTCCCTCTTGAGCCCAAAGAAACAACGGTTGGCGAGAGTATTTAAAACTTCAGTCAAAGAACAATATTAAAAATGCAAGCTTCCGTTTGCAGACCTTTTGTGAAGCTGCGCTGAACTGTACACCTTTCAGAATAAGGATGTGATAAGTCATGCATTATTCTTGGCCACACCTACAATTGATTGCTAGTCATGTTGACTGGATGGATATCCTTAAGTGAAGCTCCAGGTTGCCGAAGCTTGGGCTCATAGGTCCTCACAAGCCAGGCTGTCTGCCTGTCTGTCTTCATGTGATCACATTCATGCCATCGTCTGACTCTGTTCGATACGTGCAGTGTTGCACGCAACATGCATTCATCCAAGAAAATTGGACATCACGAAATGCATCACAAGAACGCCGATGGAAAATCAACGGACCCCAGTCAGCTGACACCGACGGCATTTCATCAAATTTGGGAGATCAGAGAAGTGAGAAAGAAAATGATCTACACCGTGAGCGACAAGTGGTCAACGACCACATTTTGGCTACTCCCACGATGCGATGCTTTCGCGATATGCACACATGTGCTGAAGACTTGATGTGTGTATGTATGCACTGAATGTCTAGCTGCTTCGCCAGCGCCCTTTGACTTTGTCACACATCCATGGAATTGTGTGCCCGTATGCAGTGATGGTCTGGCTACTTCAAGGGAACCAAGAGGTGCAGGATGGCGAATTGTGCAAGAAATCTATGCAACTGGACTGGCAACGGACCAGAGATTTCCTGAAGGCAATGGCTTTGATGCGTGGTGGCCCGTGGCGTTGTGGGTATGTGCGTCGACTCCAGCCTCGGCGTCGTATGTTCGAGTCCAGCTCTGAGCGACAAGAACAATTTTCACGACCCCAGCTCTTTCGAGTCACTGACAATGCTCAAAGAGTATTGCCTGTCTAGAAAAAGCTTCTCAAACAATGCCGTTCGGATTCGGCATTAAACTGTAGGTGCCTTCCACTCGTGAGAGAACAATAGCACGCACAACACGAGTGGTTGCTGATTCTTTCTGAGAAGCCGGTGCTCTTCCCTTCTCTTCTGTTCGTAGAGCTCACGAACAGCTCTCGTTGTTCGATGCAGCGTTGCCTTGTAGGCCTCCTGCTTGGCTGCATGTACCTGCCTGCACTCGTCGTCAAACCATGGGTTCCTTCTGGGTGGTGTCGTGAAACCCAGCACATCAGTGGCAGCTTCTTTGATGGCTTTTTGACAACGTTTCCATTCTTCTTCTATTGAAAGTGCAGCCAGCGTCGAACTTTCAGAGAGTTTCAGGGAGACTCGGTCGGCAAAGTTCCTAGCGGTCGATTGCGATTGTAGCTTTCCGACGTCAAGCCGTAGTGTTCTTTCTCGACTCCGTACTTCTCTCGATATCCTCATCCTTACCTTGGCTACAACAAGGAAATGGTCCGAGTCGATGTTGGCTCCTCGGAACGTGCGGACATCAAGAATATTGGAAGAGTGTCTGACGTCGATCGCAACGTGATCAATCAGTTTGACGGTTGATAGATCAGGAGACCGCTCATCACAGAGAGGTTACGCCCCGAGGCTAAATCGGCCAGCATGAGTCCGTTTCCGGATGTGTTGTCGTGCAGCCTGTGTGTTTTCCGATGACTCTAGGAATAACGTCTTCCTTGCCCAGCTGTGCGTTGAAATCTCCTAGAACGGTCTTGGTGTCATAGCTGGGGCATCGATCGTATGTTCCTTCTAGGAGATCATAGAAGTCATCCTTGCTATCGTCATCCTTCTCCTCCGTCGGGGCGTGTGCGCAAATCAGGCTGATGTTCCCGAATTTAGCCTTGATGCGATTGTTATGAGGCGCTCGCTGATATATTCAAAGCTTAAGACTTTTTGCCTAAGTCTGCCTCGAACAACGAATCCACATCCAAATAAGCGCTGCCTTCCCTCTTTGTAGCAATCACAGTAGTAGATGTCGCAGTTTCTCGTCTTCCTTTTGCCCGGCCCATCCCATCGCATCGCCTGGGTGGCGGTGACATCTGCTTTGTAGCAGTCCAGGGCCTCCGCGAGTTCATCGGCTGCACGTGGTCTGTTCAGGGACCTCACATTCCACGTGCAGAACCGAAAATCATTGTCCTTTGATCGTTTGCTGAGGTCGTCCACTTTGAATCCGTCCATATCCGAGGCCTGTTGTCGGTTCGTAACCGTTGGTTTTTTGTGTGGTGAGGGAGTTAACCTCACGCACAACCTACAACTGGTAGGCCAGGCCATTATTTGACCCTCGGGCAGAGGGGGATCGCTGCATACATTGGTTCACCACACAACGGTTGTTGTGATGGCTATCCAGGGGCGCCACTAGGAGGCTGTATGTCAACTTGACTTATGGACAAGCAGGGATCGCGCTGGCATCCTACCAGGTTGGGTGCAGTCAGCAACTTTGCCCTGTGTACATAAGCCCATGCCCCCGCCACCCATATTATTATTATATTATTATTAATGGCTTTGATGATGCATTCATTTCCAGTGTGTAACTGAAGCAATCAACATCTTCATTAAAACCTAATTCATAGAGAAAAAAAGGGTTTTTTCATATTTCCTGCTAGTTGCTTTTCTCTCGGTTTCTTAGCGCGCTCGCGAAGGTTTTTTACTTCACGGTCCAACTTCAACCTTTTGTTGTTCCGCCTCCGGCAAGCTTATCCTTGAGCTGAACGTTTTGTTTGCTAATTGCAACAAAACACACAGCAATCATTCAGAGCTCATGGTTGATCGACTGTGTTAAGACTTTTTGCGTATGACTTAGTTGCCACTGCTTTCGTTCATATTGGCCCTGCGTACATTGTGACCAACTGCACCGCACCACCCTTGACAGGATTAGTCACCTCTCGGCCTCCTACGTCTGTCCTTATACTGCGCTCACCTTTGTGGCTTTGTCGCGCGTTCTTTCCAGTTATTCCATGCAGGCGAGCCCAGCGTGGTGACTTCGACGTGAGCACCTCATCTTGCCTCCTTGCCTCCCAGGATCGGTGTTAATACCGACTGATTTAACACACCTTACGTGGCGGTCATCTCTTCCGAAGGGTAAGCATGTCGCACTCAATGAGCAACAACAACGAACAACCTGTGACTAACCCCTCACTCTCACTTAAGTCGAATTTCGCACGTTCTTCCGGCACAAGTGCACATCCCACTGCAGATTGAAAAATTGATGCATTTAACCCTTTAAACAATCTCCGCAGAATACCCCGCCCGCTCAAAGTTTAAAACTTCCCTCTTGAGCACCCCTCATACAAGTTCTGGTTGCAATCTCTATTCCTCCCACTTGGTTGATCCCAAATTACACGACAATTTATGCATGAACCCGAACCCCAGCAGCCACCGCCTCCCGCTCTGCAAACGCCACAAGACTTCCCGTTGAACATTTTGACTTTCTCGCCGCAGCCCCGACCGACGTCGTCTCACCCAGCCAGTCTGAGTCGCAAGAAGTACTAAACTTTAGCAAAGAACTCGGTTCACCGAAAACTATTTCATGAACTCGTCGCTGCGCGCCTCGGGCGTATGTGGAACAAATTCCGCCCCGAAGCGGACCCAGAAACTTGGCTCAAAGAAGCGGACTAAAATTGTTGCTTCCTGCATAAAAGATTAGCCGAAGATAATTCGTTTTAATGACTCTCCAACTGCACTCGGCCGTCTCCGTGTGTCCTTCCCATCAGGACAGCGTGACGTGCTCATGTGTGAACCAACGAAGTGAACTTATTACTTTCCCTTAAGTTTATCCGATAATTTTTGCGGCGCTCGTTCGAGCTGCCGCACGGTATCCTTTTTCGGCAAGTTCGTCCCCGCTCGACGGATGGAGCGGCCGGGGCGAGTGAGAAACTTTTCGATCCATTGACTTCGCTCAGTGGCATCGTTTCGTCGACGCCCACTTGTGCGGGATGCGGATGCAAGGCGAGTGCACTCGCTACCTGATGTCCTTGTCGTAGCAAAGCACTTACAACAATTCCCTGCAACTGTCGCAATCGCATTTGTAAATGATAATGTTTTGCGGTGGGCGGCGGCAAGAGGGACTCGCTCTCTCTCTCCCCCCAGTCACGAAAAGAACAACAGCCGCTGCTTGAAAGGACACAGACGGCTCCTCTGGAAAGTTGTTTACTTTTCGGATTTTCCTTTCAATTTATGAACAAGTGATGAGAAAAGTTCCAATTCGGGACTGTGGCGCTGGGAGTTCTTTGTTTTTCGCCGTCTCTGTGTGTGAGTGTGTTTTTTCTGCGAAAAACTTTTCGCTCTGTTTGCTGAGGTTATGTTTTCATGAAAGCGACGACGACGACGACGACAACGGCGGCGGCGAATCGCTGCGATGAGAGAACAAGTGGAGGGCTTTAGTTTGGTAATCTTTTCAAGCTGCAGCCACAAGCAGACGGACGACTACTTTTGCAATGAAATCGTGCCAGTTTCGGGCTCTGGTTCACTTTATGTGATGGGACTTTGAAAACAGTTGGAGCCAAGTTTATGATCGCTGTGCTGAGGGTGGTTGCATCAGTGTGTCGGGGAGGCATCGGGGACATCGGTGGCGCCTGTGGCATCTAAAGGCGGCTCGCCGCTAGGAGTGTCAGGTGGTGGCTGAAGTTTGAGTCACAATATTGGAGCCTGGTCAGGCAAGGAGACAATTTAGAAACTGCGTGAGTCATTACCCATGGTGGGGTACCTTCCCTGTGAGAAGAATGTGTTTCTTCGATTTAAGATGATAACATGCTGTGTCAACGCTACCCATAGATGGTTCGGTGTGTTGTAACGACGCCACAAGGCGTGGGTGCGAGGGAGGTGCTGTCTTGTATATCTTTGCTGTCTTGTATCGAGGGAGTTGTGATCAGACCACCGACAAGCGCGGTTGTACTGGTGAGCCGAATAGTCACAACTGGTGCTACATACACCACCGAGAACGAGCTCTCTCATTAGTAAACCGGAAATGCAGTCTTCCTCAACTTCGCGAACAACTGAACGTGAAAGCTTCTATGTTGATGTCATCTGTGTAAGCCCAAAAGTTAGAGAGACAAGTAGTGCCATCTGTGTGAACAGAGGAAATCACATGACAGGGCAACTACTTGCCATAAACCGGAGCAGGTTCCGAACGACTCTGACCATCTTGAGTCAAACTGGACATAGCACGTAAATGAAACGTGTGAAGCCCATCTGTTATGGCAGGAATGACGTCCGAAGGTTTTACCAAAGGGGGAAACAATTATCCAATGGATATAAAACTCGGACAGACGCCTGTCGGGATGAATGGACAACTCGTAGTAGAGTCGCAGTCGATGCTGAGAATTTGGAAAAATCATTTCTGTAGACTGTTAAACGGCGATGTCGACACAAATTCCGCTGTCAGGCAGAATGTTTCAGTTAATTTAGACGATTCTGGTTCATGAATTCCGTCCCCGAGTTAGAAGAAGTTAAGATAGCGACTGAAGTAGAACAAAGCTGCTGGAGCCGAAGAATTGTCCTCGGAACTGTTCAAAGCAGCTGGAGATGATCTGGTTGGGCGCATGCACCAGCTCATCTGCAAGATATGGTCGAAGGAAAGCATGCCCGACGAGTGGAACCTCAGCGGAGTTTGCCGGTTCACAAGAAAGGGGACCTCTTTGACTGCGCCAACTATCGAGGGATCAGCCTCCTTAACATCGCGTACAAGGTACTCTCTGCCGTTGCGTGTGATCGCCTGAAACCCTTTGTCAACAAGGTCCCTATCAGTGCGGTTTCAGGTCTGGGAAGTCCACCATTGACCAAATATTTACACTTCAGCAAATCCTGGAAAAGACTCAAGAGATGCAGATCGACACCCACCATCTGTTCGTCGATTTCAAGGCCGCATATGACAGCGTGAATAGAGACGAGCTATACAGCGCCATGTCTACTTTTGACATTCCTGCCAAACTCGTCAGGCTGTGCAGGATGACGATGGAGAACTCTCGCTGCTCCATCAAGGTCGGTAACGAACTCACCGAGACCTTCAATGTCAAAAAAGGTCTTAGACAAGGCGACACGCTGTCGTGTGATTTTTTCAACATCATTCTTGAGAAGATCGTGCGAAACTCAAACGTAAACACGAGAGGCACGATCTTCCAAAAATCCGTTCAACTGCTTGCTTAGGCGGACGACATTGACGTGGTTGGACGAACACAGCGAGCCGTCAAGGAGGCGTTGGGTTGTATTGAAGCGGAAGCGGCTAAAATGGATCCAGCGGTAAGCCAGGGCAAAACAAAGTACATGCTGTCATCACGAAAGGACGCACAACATTGACGTCTCGGACAGAGCGTCATAATGGCCAGCAGAAACTTTGAGGTAGTCAAGGACTTCGTCTACCTAGGCGGAGTAAGTAGGGACAACAACAGCAGTACCGAGATCAAGCGTAGAATTACCCTTGCAAATTGCTGCTTCTTTGGGCTCAAGAGGCAATTGAGGAACAGAGCCATCTCTCGAAGCACCAAGTTGACTTTATATAAAACTCTGATCATCCCAGTCCTGCTGACATGGACGCTATTGAAAGCGGGAGAAGCACAGATGTGGGGTCCGTCCGCTTTATATGATTACCCACCTTAGGTGTTGGACGCCTAACTAGGCTCATGTCGCTGCTTCCATCACTAGTTCCCAATCCCCAACGAACTGTTGAAATTTCATGTGAGTCGTTTAGTACCACAACTGCGCGCCAGAATTGTGCTGACACTGGCCGATACTAGTCATGGGGGCTGTAATAGAGTGTCAATTAATTTCGACGAATGAAGAAAACGAAAGGGAAAGAAAAAGAATTGAACATGAAACTTTATTACATAAATCACAAATTAACAAACGAACTATCGACTTCGATCTCCCAACGACTAATGCCCTACAATATCCATCATCGATCCACAGAAGCCCATCAGCATTGACTTCTTGAAGCACACAGTGTTTAGTTGTTTGTGTACCCACTGCGAAAGCCACTGCAGCAAATTGTTCTTGCAGACGATGGTCCGATTCTCGATGATGGTACTGGTGTACAGATGGTACGATGTGCGGATGGAGCTGGTGTACTGATGGTTCGATTCTGTTAGTACTGTTGGGCTGCGAGTGGGCTGAGATTCCTGTTCTTTGGAATAATATTAAAGTTCCTATGGGTGCCTTACATGGTCTCTTAACTTTACACATTATTATTTTATTATTTATTTTATAGTAATTTTAAACACAAACAGGGGCTATCGAATGAATTGAACTATCGATAGTTGGTAACTGAATGATTTCAACTGTCGAATGGTTTTATTCATTCATTCATTCTACACACACTGGCTCCTTAAAAACGTATGACCATGACTTGGGGGTGGGGTGCTTCTCCGTTTCCACATTATTTGGTTTTTGGTCTTTTTTTGGGGTTTCCTCAAGAGGTTTCCCCAGTTGGTATGTAAATATCGTAACAAAAAACTTGAAACTCTTTTTCCATCGGATAGCCAAATTTCGAAGCGTTGACAAGCGACTTATGCAGGCACAGGCGTCTGCACTTAGCCTCTGTCAATGAACTCCTACTCTCACCTCCCCGTGGTGAAATCCGGGAGCCGAGCACCTTCGACTGAAGATGGGGTACCCAACCCCCGTGGGACGTCTTTGGCGGCTGCAAACGAGAGAAGGATAGAGTCAGGGCTCATCTTCTTTACGGATGGCGGCGGAGGAGCTTATCATCAGATTAGCCAACGGCGACATCCAGAGCTACCTCGTACACCCCCTTTTAGAGCTACTCTGACATATTCGGAGCTCAGATCTAGAAGGTTGCCTTCAAGGTCATGTCGGGATTTTGGAGTAGAGTTGGCGGCGGAGGAACCCTATCGTGTAGGGTCAACGGCGGCACTCACAACCTCAACGAGGTTACCGATACCGGAGTCATCCGGACCCTTCGTCCAAGGGTAAAATAAATGGGCCTGGCCTCCCAGCTGGGGGTTGTGCGTGGGGTTAACGCCCTCACCACGTAAAAAAAACTTTGTTCAGAGACGACTACTTGCCTCGGATACTGACCGATTTACTGTTGACGACCCCAGCAAACGAACAAATGACCATGCTTTTCGGTTCTGCACGTGGAATGTGAGGTCTCTTAACAGGCCACGTGCAGCCGAAGAACTCGCGGAGGCCCTTGACTGCTATAAAGCAGATATCACCGCCATCCAGGAAGTGGGATGGAATGGGCCGGGCAAGAAGAGGATGAAAAACTGCGACATCTACTACGGTGATTGCAGCAGAGAGAGGCGCTTATTTGGATGTGGATTTGTTGTTCGAGGCAGACTTAGGCAAAAAGTCTTAAGCTTTGACTGTAAAAGCGAACGCCTCATAACAATTCGCATCAAGGCTACATTCGGCAACATCACCCTAATTTGCGCCCACGCCCCGAGAGAGGACACAGATGATAGTAGCAAAGATGACTTCTATGATCTCCTAGAAAGAACATACGACCAATGCCCCAGCTTTGACACCAAGATCGTTCTAGGAGATTTCAACGCTAAGCTGGGCAAGGAAGAAATCTTTGCTAAAGTTGTAGGGAAACACAGCCTACACGACACCACGTCCAGTAATGGACTAAGGCTGGTGGACTTTGTCATGGGACGTAACCTCTCTGTTGCTAGCACGCGGTTCCCACACCTCAACATCCATAAAGGGACATGGCGATCCCCAGATCAATCAACCGTCTACCAGATTGATCACGTTGCGATCGACGTCAGACACTCCTCCAGCATTCTCGATGTCCGAACTTTCCGAGGAGCCAATGTTGACTCGGACCATTTCCTTGTTGTAGCCAGGATATCACGAGAACAACGGAGTCGAGAAAGAACACCACGGTTTGACGTCGCAAGGCTACAATCGCAGCGGACTGCTAGGATCTTTGCCGACCGAGTCTCCCAGAAACTCTCTGTAGGTTCGACGCCGCCTGCTCAAACCATCGAAGAAGAATGCAGTCGTTGTCAAGAAGCCATCAAAGAAGCTGCCACTGATGTGCTGGGTTTTACGACACCACCTAGAAGGAACCCATGGTTTGACGACGAGTGCAGGCAGGCACATGCAGCCAAGCAGGAGGCCTACAAGGCAACGCTGCATCGAACAACGAGGGCTGTTCGTGAGCTCTATGAACAGAAGAGAAGGGAAGAGAACCGGCTTCTCAGAACGGTTTGCCCGCTGAAATATTTAAGGCAGCTGGAGATGATCTGGTTGGGCGCATGCACCAGCTCATCTGCAAGATATGGTCTGAGGAAAGCATGCCCGACGACTGGAATCTCAGTATCGTCTGCCCGATCCACAAGAAAGGAGACCCCTTCAACTGCGCCAACTATCGAGGGATCAGTCTTCTTAACATCGCGTATAAGATCTTCTCTGCCGTTTTGTGTACCCGCCTGAAGCCGTTCATTAATAATCTGATAGGTCCATATCAGTGTGGCTTCAGGGCAGGAAAGTCCACAACAGACCAAATTTTCACACTACGGCAGATCCTGGAAAAGACTCAAGACACCCACCACCTATTCGTCGATTTCAAGGCCGCATATGACAGCGTGCATAGAGACGAGCTATACAACGCCATGTCTAGTTTTGACATCCCTGCCAAACTCGTCAGATTGTGCAGGATGACGATGGAGAACTCTCGCTGCTCCATCAAGGTCGATAACGAACTCACCGAGACCTTCAATGTCAAAAAAGGTCTTAGACAAGGCGACGCGCTGTCATGTGAATTGTTAGCATACGCCGATGACATTGACCTGATTGGCAGAACTCAGCGAGCCGTCAGTGAGGCTTTTGCTAACATTGAGACGGAAGCGGCTAAAATGGGTCTGGCGGTGAATGAGGGCAAAACGAAGTATATGCTGTCCTCAAAAAAGGACATACAACATCGACGTCTTGGACAGAGCGTCACAATGGGCAGCTATAACTTCGATGTAGTCAAGGACTTCACTTACCTCGGCTCCGGAGTTAATTGTACAAATAACATCAGTACCGAGATCAAGCGCTGTTTCTTCGGGCTCAAGAGGCGATTGAGTAATAGAGCTCTCTCTCGAAGAACCAAGTTTACTCTATATAAGACCCTGATCATCCCAGTCCTGCTATACGGCGCGGAGGCATGGACAATCTCGAAAGTGGATGAAGAAGTCCTTGGCCTCTTTGAGAGAAAAGTTCTACGCAAGATCTTTGGTCCTGTTTGTGTTGACGGGTTCTGGAGGAGAAGATTCAATCACGAACTGTACGGGCTGTACAGCGACATGAGCCTAGTTAGGCGTCTACGGATCCAACGCCTACGGTGGCTGGGTCATGTAGAGCGTATGGACACCACAGCTCCGGCCCGAAGAATCTTCGAATCCGAACCTGTCGGGCAACGCAACAGAGGACGCCCGCGTTTAAGGTGGCGCACCCAAGTCGAGAAGGACCTCAACCAACTTGGTGTGCGAAACTGGAGACAGCTAGCCAGGGATCGCGCTAGTTGGAGAGGCATGTTGGTTGAGGCCCAGGTCCACCCCGGACTGTAG
The DNA here is from genome assembly GCA_916610145.1 of Eristalis arbustorum. Classification (NCBI taxonomy): domain Eukaryota; kingdom Metazoa; phylum Arthropoda; class Insecta; order Diptera; family Syrphidae; genus Eristalis; species Eristalis arbustorum. Next base: position 41,456,691 of record OU744320.1, on the reverse strand, counting down.
CGCCACACAAAGAAGAAGAAGCCAAATCCAAAGTAGAAACGAATGAAAAAATCATTAATTCAACTACAACCATTCGAACATTTGTTTTCCATCGTACAAGTAAACGAATGATTCAGTGAAAAAATCAATACCAACTTTCACCCGACTTAGTCGAACTATCGACTCGAACCTCACAATATACGTGAACAATCTGCCACGCAAATATTTTGGCGATGTGTGTATGCACACAGAAAATTCTCTCTCGGACGTTAATACATGCAAATTCTCCTTCAGAGCAGCTATAAACATCCTTTGACTCAGTCCAACCAGCCATACAAGTAAAAACAGTCGAATTTTTGTTTTTTATTTTTTTTATTCAATCGGATGGATGATCGATTTTCGACTATCGAATAAATGAATAGTTTGCAACTATAGAGTATAATATGGGTGGCGCTACAGCCCATAGAGGACCAGGGCCTAGCTTCTCAGCAACCACTCGTGTTGTGCGTGCTATTATTCTCTCATGAAGGGACCTAGTGTTTTACACCGACTCCGAACGGACAAGTTTGGGAAGCTTTTTCTAGACAGGAAATACTCTTTGAGCATTGTCATCGACTCGAAAGAGATGGCGCCGCGATCATTATTTTTATCGCACAGAGCAGGAATCGAACCTACGAAGTCGAGTTTGGGGTCGACGCACATAACCACAATGCCACGGGCCAGAGTTTGCAACTACCGAATAGATTTTATTCGAATAGTTTTTATTCGATTAGATTTTGTTCGATAGTTCCCATCACTAGGCAATACCTTCTGTGCCGTGTTGTTTCTCGATCATTAAGGGCGATACTTATCAATTGAGGCGGCACAAATAAAAAGGGGCAGTTATCTACGACACTCTTTAGGGATCAACTCAACTGCTCTGCGATACAGTGCTCAATCACAAGCTTGCAGGCTCTCCATCAACTTCACTGCTGTTTTTTAAATCGCGCAGCCCACTCTCCTTCATTCACGCTGAACTCGTTGCCTAAACATACACCCGCCATGCTCCACTGAATGGAGACCGGAGCTTAAGGGCTTTTCACATCATCAACAGAAAAGCGAATAAATTCAGTTGAACGCTTCCGTCCAACGAGTTTTTAACCTCGTTCTACACATTCCATATTTTAGATTGCATCCCGTTTTAATTTAATTTTTAAACAATTCCAAAGCAATCACCCCCCCTCCCACATCGCACCCCCGCAAATATTTTAATCCATTAAACAAATGAATTTCGAATGCGAACAAAAACTCGTGTTGAATTCAAATTATGACTCTCCGAACAATAGAGTGTTTCCTTTTTTTTCCCCGCAATCAATTCGTCCTTCCCAACCCCCGTCAAGTGGATATCTGTCGGCACTCGGCTCCCAACAACAACCGGTCTCCCTCTCTCGTGTTCCATTGGCTTCCTCTCGCAGGAACAGCAGAACAGAGGAGAAAAAAGAAGAAAGGATTTCCAGGCCAGGGAAAAAAACGCCATGATTTCAATAAAACAATGCAAACAATATTTTTTAAGGACTCCCGGTAACAATGATTGTTGTGACTACAAATACACAGACACAGGCCCACGCGCGCCACTCTGCACTTGACATGAGCATGGGGGGAGAAAAAAAGAAAACTGTTCCGAACGCGTTTGAAAACAAAGTTGGAATGGACTTTATCTGAAATACGCATCATTAAGCAGATAGATACGAGTTCCGGATGACTCTAGAGTGGTTAATCGGAAGCGTACACTGTCACTGTGCAGGATGAGTACAATTGTCCCAGATATTCATTCCGGCTTAAAGGGCGCTTGCTGGCAGAGAGAGAGGCTGCGAGTTGGTGGCCACATTAAATGGTGAACTCTATCAACGAAATGGCACCTAAAGGTCGATGGCTGTCACGTCGTACAGGGTGTTTGTTCTCAGGTGTCGGTTTCCGCTCCGAACTGTCACAGAAAAGCGTTTGCTTTTCTTCCACTGATTGCATTTCCTGTGAATTTCATCACAAAAGCCCACGACAAGCGTGAAATTCATTCAAAATCGTTTTCACTCGTGCTTGCCCCTTCGCCGTCGACAGTCCGCGATTCGTGTGAATTTCAATTAAAGCACCATTCAATGAACACTCGCCGGGCTTCAAAAGAAAACAGTATTCATTTTTTTCTGCGCAGCGCTGTCATCGAATGGCATCTGCGTCGTGTTTCATGTAATGACAATCTGCCTGGGCACCGAACAAGGATCAAAGGACGTTGGCTTCGCTAATTGAACGTGGAAATCGATATTTCATCTCGATTGCAATTTAATTAAGGCCACGCCCATCAAAGAGGTGGACAGCCCACCCGTGCACCTGTTTGCGAATTAGCCCTCATCGGCGGCCCTTTTGTGGCGCTGCTCTCGTCAAAGGGGGTGCCGCTGGGTGGGACATGTTTTAAATTGCCCATCTCGGCTGACTGACTGGTTGGAAAGTAATTGCATCCATCAGGCGTGCGACCCCACACGGAGGTGTCCTCGTGGAGGCGACATCGCCAACTTTGATTCCGCCCTGCAATCGTATGCTGCTATCCCCGTCCGAGCCAGCGCCGAGGCGCAGAGGCCGCAGACTAGACGACGAACACGGCGTAGAACCCGCTTCCCGAGGAGCATCCTTGCCATGGATGGAGTAAGAAAACTTAAATCAAGTTTCCCGGTGTGAAAACGTAATAAATTGTGCCACGGGCGGGTGGGGTGGGTTCCGCGCGAAGCAGAGACAATTGCGCCGTGTCAACCCTGGAAATAAAATTAAAGTTATCCCATTTGTCGGCGATGGGCGGTGCGGCGCTGGGTGCTGAGATGCGGGGGCGTGCTTTTTATATCGAACATAAGTTCTGCTGGAGCGCCGTCTTTGTCGGAGTTTGTTTCGAAACTAATAAAAGACGCTTACAGCGGATTCCAGTCCAGATTGGCGGGCGTGTGGGGCGGCCGTCATTCCGCCGTTCTCAGCGGTAATAAAATTCATGGCTGGCTATAGCTCAACGTTGTTGCTTTATCGTTGCTCAGCAGCGCCGGGGAGCAATTCACGCATAGTTGGGAGAAGTTGAGAAACGCGTTTGCAATCAAGTTCGTTGAACGTGCAGTAGCGCGGGAGGATGCACTTAAGAGACGATATCCGTGCGCTATGCGAGCGGAGGAAGTTTTATTCTCTTCGTTGGGCACCGTGTTTCATCCCTTGGATCGGCAGTTAGGTCTAAGCCAATCAGCGGAGTGGGAGAAAACTTGGGTTATGACATGGTAGCTAGTCGCGCAAGACCGGGACAATACACATCACTAAAGCGATGTTTAACATTCAAATAACAATAGAAAAGACAAGAAGTCCACCCAATCAACGGCATAGCGGCTGCGGCTGTGTCTGTGTCGACTGATGGAGGGCATTGCGAAGTGGGTGCTGTTGCATTGACGGTTGGGAAGACGAAGGATAAGACGCCGATTCGAGTACGAGCAACGTCCTGTTTTCTGGCTAGACTGTACCTTTGCAAAGAAAGGCCGAATTGACCGAAGCGAAGGAGATTACCGCTGGATACGGTGTATCTCAATCACCCCGTTCACTAGGGGGCAGGCGTAACAAGGTACAACCGTGGCCAGCGTTCGTGGACTGCTTCACGAAGTGTGTGCATCTGCGAGGTCAAAAAACTGCTAAATTGCGGGTAGTTGATCGTTACTAATCGGAGGAGAACGCAGTGCATCATGCCAAGACCGCAGTGATGGCTCCCTAGGTAAGTGGTCAACAAACGGTCAATTCTGGCGGCATTGAACTACGCGCTATCTACGGAAAAGGACGAGGCGAGTCATTTGCGGACCTTTCAGTCGACAGAAGCGAGTCCTCGTGAGGTCTTGTTTGTTCATACGCCGAGTTACATCCAGAGGAACAACAAACAAGGAAGAAGGTACGTAGGTTAGAACTAGTGAAGCCCGAATAGATGGAACAAAGAAGAGCCACGGCCTAGCAAAAGATTGAGTGGAGCCAGCGGGATCAGAAAAGACGGAACGAGATCTGCGAAGACTGCAAAGCCATCCACATTCGATATGGGTGACCTGATGGGAGCCGCTTGCGCGGAGAGGAGGAGCTACCGACCACTTGGAAGTTTTCACCTTGAGTCTCAATTAAGCTCTCAGAGAGTCCAGCCCTACCAAGCGTATCAACCGACGAACAATGGAACCGTTGCCAAAACGCCATCAGACAAGCTTCCTCTAATGTGTTGGATTTTAAAACGTCACCCAGATTAACAAGGGATGGCAGGCGCAATCAGATAGGCAAGCAGCATGTGAGGCAACGCTGGATAGAAGGACGAGAGCGGTTCGTGAGCTCTACGAACGAGAGCACCTGCTTCTCAGAAGGAAAAAGAAAAAGCATGAGAAGCGCGTGTTGGAGGAAATGCAGAGGTGTTACAGCTGTGATGATATCCGAAGAAATGCTATCCAAAGGGTACAAACATCGGAAAGAAGCCTGTTGGAACGAAGAGGGTCGCAGTCGATGCTGAGAATCTGGAAAGATCACTTCTGACTTCTAACGAGGAATAGGACACCAATACCGCTGTCAGGCAGAATGTTCCACTTCATGCAATGGACGAGGATAGAAGACAAAGTCAAGTCCGTCCCCTCGACCTAGACAAAGTCAAGATAGCGATATCGAGACTGAAGTCGAACAAAGCTGCTGGTGCTGACAAACTGTTTGCAGAACTCCTTAAGGCAGCTGGAGATGAGCTGGAAGGGTGCATGCCCCAACTCATCTTTAAGATATGGTCGGAGGAAAGCAAGGCCGACGAGTGGAATGTCAGTACAGTAAAGAAGGGAACCCCCCTTGAATGCGCCAACTATCGAGGGTCAGTGCATCAGTAAAGCCAGATCTGTGAAGATCTTCTAGCAGACTGTCGATATCTAGTCAACACAGCAAGAATCTGAGAACCACCCCTTGCGGGCATCCCTTAACTGCGGTTGCAAAAACCGACACTCCTCCTAAAGAGGATGTAAGTAAACGATTACCAGCAGGCCTCCGATCAGCGGCTCCGTATCGCTCCTGTGATCGAGTCGTAGCCGGATTTATCGAAAACAGGAGACACCGCTACGATCAATTCGGTCAGGCATCGAACAACATTAAGTGACTTTCCATCGCCAGAACCAGGAGCGCTTCACTTCAGATTAAGTTGGCCAGGGCTTGACAGCTGGCATCACTATCAGTCTGTCAAAGTAAAGCATGCAGTAGGGATTCTCAGGTCACTCGATCCTCAGCCAGGCCAGTCTTTTGATTCATTATGCGGGTGGTGCTCGTTATCCAGCCTTGGGCTGTATGAAGATAAGTTCGTATACCACAGGACCTATTGGCATGCGACTCCATCAGGAAGGAGTCCCATTGGAAGACCCAGGACGAGGTGACTGGATCAAGTCCAAGCTCCATAATGACAAGAAGAAGAAGACTGGCTTCGGATAGCGCCAACGATGGTGTGCCAGGGCCAGGGCAGCATGCGAGCATCTGGTGGGAAAAGATCCCGTTTGGCAGCCAGGCGGGCGTAGCCCGAAGAAGGGGCGAGCAACCCGGCGATGACCTCATGAGCCATTATGGGGGTGTGGGGGAAATAACGCCACGCTCACACCAGTGCATACGGAGATCAACAGAGACCAATCGTTTGATTGCCAAAATTAGGATCTAACCTGAAGTAACCTCAAAAAGCAGCACGAAGCCTTCTTTTTCTTCTTGTGGCGCTTCTTTCCGTGGTGAACCTGGGCCGCAGTCAACAATTCTCTCCAGCTGGCACGATCCTCCAGCTGCCTCCAATTTCGCACTCTAAGTTGGTTGGGGTCCCTCTCCACTTGAGTGTGCCATCGGCTTCGCGGTCGTTCACTATTGCGTTGTCCCACTGGTTCGGAGTCGAAGACTCGTCCGGCCAGAGCAGTGGCTACACGGCTAAGCCATCTTAGGTGTTGAATCTGTAGATAACTAGACTCTGTACAGCCCGTACAGATCGTGGATGAATCTTCTTCTCCTGACACCCTCAACGCAAACAGTACCAAAGATTGAGCGCAGAACTTTTCTCTCGAAGAGACCAAGTGCGTCTTCATCCGCTCTTGAGATAGTCCAAGCTTCCGCGCCATACAGCAGGACAGGGATGATCAAGGTCTTATATAAGGTGAGCTTGGTCTTTCGAGAGAGGGCTCGACTACTCAATTGCCTCTTGAGCCAAATGAAACAGCGGTTGGCAAGAGTTATTCTGCGTTTAATCTCGGTACTCAAGTTGTTCGCACTATTAACTTGGGAGCCAAGGTAGACGAAGTCCTTCACTACCTCGAAGTTGTAGCTGCCTATGGTGACGTTCTGACCGATTCGTCGATGTTGTGTGTCCTTTCTTGATGACAGCATATACTTTGTTTTGCCCTCATTCACCGCTAAACCCATTTTAGCCGCCTCCGTCTCAATACAAGCAAACGCTTCATTGACGGCTTGCTGAGTTCGGCCAATCACGTCAATATCGTCCGCGTATGCTAGCAGTTGAACGGACTTCTGGAAGATCGTGCCTCTAGTGTTGGCGTGTGAGTTTCGCACGATCTTCTCCAACACGATGTTGAAGAAGTCACATGACAGCGCGTCGCCTTGCCTAAAACCTTTTTTGATATTGAAGGTCTCGGTGAGTTCGTTTCCGACCTTGATGGAGCAGCGAGAGTTCTCCATCGTCATCCTGCACAGCCTGACGAGTTTGGCAGGAATGTCAAAACTAGGCATGGCGCTGTATAGCTCGTCACTATTCACGCTGTCATATGCGGCCTTGAAATCGACGAACAGATGGTGGGTGTCGATCTGCATCTCTTGAGTCTTTTCCAGGATTTGCTGAAGTGTGAATATTTGGTCAATGGTGGACTTCCCAGGCCTGAACCGCACTGATAGGGACCTTGTTGACAAAGGGTTTCAGGCGTTCACACACAACGGTATCTTGTACGCCATGTTAAGGAGGCTGATCCCTCGATAGTTGGCGCAGTCAAAGGGGTCCCCTTTCTTGTGGATCGGGCAAACGATACTAAGATTCCACTCGTCGGGCATGCTTTCCTCCCACGTAGGATATCTACAGATGAGCTGGTGCATGCGCCCAACCAGATCATCTCCAGCTGCTTTAAACAGTTCCGCGGACAATCCGTCCGCTCCAGCAGCTTTGTTCGACTTCAGTCTCGATATCGCTACCTTGACTTCGTCTAGATCGTTGGGACGGAATTCTCTTCTATCGTCGTCCATTGCGTGGAGTGGACATTCTGCCTGACAGCGGTATTGGTGTCCTCTTCGCCGGCAAACAGTCTGCAGAACTGATCCTTCCAGATTCTCAGTATCGACTGCGACTCTACTACGAGTTGCCCCTCTTCGTTCCGACAGGCTTCTGTCCGATGTTTGTACCCTTTGGAGTTATTTCTGCCGTACCACCTCTCCATTTCCTCGATCGCGCGCTTCTCATGCTCCTTCCTTTTCTTTTTTAGGAGCCGGTGTTCTTCCCTTCTTTTAAGTTCGTAGGGCTCACGAACCGCTCTCGTCCTTCTATCCAGCCTGGCAGGGTTGGACACTCTGAGAGCTTCAGGGAGACTCGATCGGAGAAGTTCCCAGCGGTCGATTGCGATTGTAGCTTTCCAACGTCAAACTGTTTTGGTCTTGCTCCACTCCGTTGTACAATCGATATCCGAGTTCTGACCTTGGCTACAACAAGGTAATGATCCGAGTCGATGTTGGCACCTCGGAACGTTCGGACATCGAGGACACAGGAGGAGTGTCTGACGTCGATCGCAATGTGATCAATCTGGTTGACGGTTGGTTGATCAGGGGACCGCCAGGTCCCTTTGTGTATGTTGAGGTGAGGGAAACGCGTGCTGGCTACAGTGAGGTTTCGCCCCGTCACGAAGTCCAACAGCCTGAGTGCATTGTCGGACAGTTTGTCGTGTAGGCTGTGTTTACCGACGACTCTAGCAAAGATTTCTTCCTTGCCCAGCTCTGCATTAAAATGTCCTAGAACGATCTTGGTGTCGTAGCTGGGGCATCGATCGTATGTTCTTTCTAGGAGATCATCGATCGTCTTTGTCCTCCGTTGGGGCGTGGGCGCAAATTAGGCTGATGTTGCCGAATGTTGCCTTGATGCGGATTGTTGTGAGGCGTTCGCTCATGTATCTAAAGCTTAAGACTTCTTGCCTAAGTCTGCCTCGAACAACAAAACCGCATCCAAACAAGCGCTGCCTTCGCTCTTTGTAGCAATCGCCGTAATATTTGTCGCAGTTCTTCTTCATCTTTTTGCCCGGCCCATCCCATCGCACGTCCTGGATGGCGGTGATGTCAGCCTTATAGGCTTCTAGGGCCTCCGCAAGTTCATCGGCTGCACGTGGTCTGTTCAGTGACCTTACATTCCACGTGCAGAACCGAAAATCGATGTCCTTGTTTCGTTGTCCATGGTCGTCGGCAGTAGGGTCATCCGTATCCGATCTCTTCCCCACCGTCTTTGACACGGTTGGAAAGTTAACCGCGCGCGAAACCCCCGAACCTGTAGGACCGGGTCCTGGCTTAAACCTCCGGACAGGGGGTCGCTGCATACACTGGTTCACCTCCAATCGGTTGCAGTAGAGGCGCCGCGAGGAGGCTGAATGTCAACTTGGCCTGTGCATTCACAGGGATCGTTGCTGGCATCTCGCCAAGTTGAGAACAAACAACATAGGCCCTCCCAATCCAGCTGCCACTGCACACAATATGGCACATTTCACGTTTTGCGCCTCTAAACACCCTTTGAGACATCACCATTTTGTTCTGTGTTCACAGACTACAGGGTTCTTTGAACTCGATCACCCACGGTAGCGCCCGAGACGATGACGGGATGTCTGTGAAGCCATCGATCGATAATTTTGCAGTCCAGTCCACTATCATGGTCGCCACCGAGTGCTATGTCCAAAATCAAGGCTCGTGAATCAATGTCTCTCAATGGTACATAATTAAAACCCACCGACAATTTCGAAGTCAATTAACCATCTCATCCCGGACGCCGTTCGATAAAATATGCCCCACCCCCACCCTGTTGGCGGGCATGAATTTAAATTAATAACCAGACCAGACCGGAGTCAAAACGTCCACCATGGACCATGCATCAAGGAGCGTCATTAAAAAATCCTTTATCGCCACTTTTTATGTTTCCGAAAATAATGGATCCTTAATGGATTCGAGATGAAATGCGAAGAAGGTTGCTCTCAGCTCTGGCAGCCATGCATGTGGTAATTAATTCAATTCAATGGGAAATGCCTCTAAAGTGCACACACGCACTCGGTTGAAAGCAACCCGTTCACCACTCGGAGTGACATTGGTTCTTTACGAAATCCTGTCTCAGTACCGAGCAGCGCACACTTCAACCACTGCCTCGCCGGGTGCGGACAACAACTTAATTCAGCTCGTATTTGCATAAAATTTACATAAAGCCTACATGCCCGGCAAGGACGCGCTCAGACGCCCGGGGAGACAACGAACGAGGGCGGGCCATAAAATTGGCACCACGGCACGTCAGACGGCTCGTTTATAATTTTAATAAATGTGACAAGTTGCACGTCACCATGTCGTGTGTGTGTGTCGACGTTGGTGGCGGCTGACGGCAGGCGTGCCATTAAAACACTCGCTCTTAACCTTGCCAAAGTCATAAACATTTAAAAGGAGATGAGTCAGGTTGGGGGATCCTATCAGGACGAAGGACATATTGTGCGCTTTTCATTCACTTGTTGAACACTAATGACTGGCTCTGCGTTTCTCCATCTCCATCAACAGCACAAGCACTGCCCCCGCTCGGACGGTGGCTTTGCACGAGACAATCCCCGGTTTGGACAGCTCTGACATTCATGTTCGTCCATATCTGCATTCGCCAGCTCAGCCATCTGTCAAATTGAAATCGGATTTAAGGTGGCCGCCGCTGCAGGAGCTGCCAGCGGAATTGAAACATCCCTTGCCACCATAAATCACTTTCATTTCTGCGCTTGTTTGTGGCATGAAGTTGGTTTTTTCCTTTCCAGGTTGGCGCCCTCTCTGCGCAGCCCGAGTGGGGTGAGGACTGAAAAGTTGTAAACAAGTTGTCAGTCAGAAGGGAGAATAAATTTCTGTTTAAGTCAATTTTATGAGATCATCGAAGGCAGTATGGTAATTTATGGGGTTTTTAGGAGAGGATTTCATTCCGATACTGTGCGCGCCCATGGATGGGTTTTATGGTTTATGGATGCTTTTTGGTTTTGCTTTACGGCCGTGGGAAGGATACATTATCCCGGTGAAGTTTTTCTATTCATTTCGTTGGATTTGCCTCGGTTTTTCCTATTTTTTTGGCGCAGCGAGAGGGAAATTCGTAATGGCGTGCTGGTTGATTGATCACGGAGTGAGTGTGTGGCAACTCTGGGTTGGTGGGTACTGTTGTTCAGCAGATGTTGATGGGCGTTGAGCGTTATATTGGCTGCCATGTTTTTGTGTGTTCGAAGGAGATTGATGGGTGTTCGGCAACGGCAGAGGCGTGTTTTGAAGCAATGGGGAAGTGGACTCCTGTTGGTTGATGGGCGTGACGTGTAACAGCCACAGAAGGGGTTTACAATGAAACGTTGGACGTGTTATTGATGGTTTTTCGATGGAGATTGGTATGGAAACGCGCAAAGAATGTGAATCTCTGCTTTTCTAAGGAATCCCGGAAGACTACTCGGCCTTGAGTGAGCCTTAAACGGAAGGAAATCAGCTTGAACGCATACTTTGCAGGCAGATGTCTATGAATCTCAAGCAACGGACAAGGAATTCCCCCACAGGCGCTGGGTATTAGCCAGGAATACTGGCTTAGGAGCACCGGATCCCTAAGCAGACGGAAGTCTCTGGCGCCGAGGGTAGCCAACTCAATTTATTTTTGAAGTGAAGTGATTACAAATGGAGGGAGTGGACAGTGGGTTACGAGAGGCCAGTGAATGACTGTAAGAATGGAGAGTGGCGTGCCTTTAGCTTGCAAGTGGAAGACATCATCTCTAGATGAAGAATGATACAATCCCAGATGGCTATTAGTTCCGCTTGATGAGGATTCGCAGCTATAACTTAGAGGTAGTTAAGGCCCTCCTCTACGTCGGCTTTGAAGCACGAATAACGTCAGTGCCTGCCGAGATCAAACGTAGAAAAGCCCAGACAACCGCTGTCTCTTTGGGCTCAAGAGGCAATTGAGTAACAGAGCCGAATCTCGAAGGACCAAGTTGACTCTTTGTAAAACCAGTGATGATCCCAGTCCTGCTGTATGACGCGGAGGCATGGACATGATGAATGAAGTCCTTGGTCTCTTCGGGAGAAAAGTTCTTTTGCCCGGGTTCAAGGGATGTGGAGCGGAGGATTCAAACTCGAATTGTACGGGCAACTGCCAAGTGTCTACGGATCCAACGCCTAAAGTGCCTAAGGGTATGGACAATTCATATCAGACCCGAAGAGTGTTCGACTCCTCACCTGTGGGACAACGCAACATAGGAAACCCGCTTTTAAGGTGTCGCACCCAAGTAGAGAAGGAACTCAACCAACCTGACGTGCCAAACTGGAGATAGCGAGTCAGAGCTCGAGCGAGTTTGAGATGTGCGTTGGTTGAGACCCACGTCCATCACGGACTGCAGCGATATACGAAGAAAGAGAAGAGGATCCGATGCTATCACCCATCTAAGCCGGCGTTGGAACTGAGCCCCTGTAGTCGACGGTCACTCCCTCGTCGCTATTAGTCGTATCTATGACTTCCGCGTATCGTTGGTGATGTTATTTCACGTCTATTAATGGATTCTGAGAGTTTGGTGCGCATCCGATAACATTGAATTTTTAACCCCGAAAAATTGACAGTGCTTAGTAAGGCTTTTTTGTTGCTTTTCTGAGTCATCTTCGTCGTATCGATAAAAAAAACCCTAGAATAGTATTTTTCCAGACCCGGTGGTGTCAACTTGTTTCGAAATCATTCATGAGGGCAAAAATTCGCGGAATCGATTCAGTTTCGGCAACGATTGCGTTAATCTCGTGCAAGGTTGCTTGAGCGATTGTCTTGTGTTGGGAGCAAATGGGCCAAAGTCCAAAGGTTCCAGTGCCGATTGGACGGCGGTGGCATCGCTGCCTGCCTTTGTTGGCTTAATGCAATCTAAATGCCGCCGGATTGTCAGATATTAAGACTTTGTTTTGCATGCGCTGCTGTTTTTCATTCATGTCGAAATTGGTTCGATGGCAGTTGGGTGGGTGATGAATTATTGGGGCTTTCGGCGACAGAAGGGGGTTGTAATTAAAATTTCTTCTGATTGTGACTGCGAAAGAGACTTAGTTGGAGTGGTCTTGAGTGCGGAAATGAATAAGATCCTGGCTGTGATCTGTAGAGTGGGCTGATTTTTTAAGGGGACACTCTCTACTAACAGTTAGGTTAGGTTAGGTAAGCGGGCCAATAGCAACCCATACATAGGTTTTTGTAGACCCATTGTTATGGCAGGAGGGAGGGTGGTATCCTCTGGTGTCCATAACTCGAGCCCGATGATAACGCGGTTTCTGGTTTCAGTTCCCTTGTGTTGAACCACTGCGATGTCCTAATGAATCTATAAAGATACGTGTCATGTCTTTCTGATCATGACGGTCTTGGAAGAAGTAATTTCCCGAAGTTCTATTACGCAATCGACATGAGCCTTGACAGTGACAGAGCTAGTGAGTACTCTGCAGATGTAGACATGGGTAAAGTCAATTGAATTGTCTCGTAAGCGTCTCGTAAGCGCACCGACTACCATTCTGAGCAGCTTTTAAACGCATTTCTGCCAATGAAGGGCGAATGTTTAGTAACTTTATCTGCTGCTGCTCATTTGCTATGACCTGGGACCCAGCATAGAGTAATCGTATGAATTTAGTTCTTCAAGGCAGGCCGCAACCAGCTTGAACTTGATTTCTATAGCCGGTGGTATTTCCAACATTGATGTCATTGTCTTGTGTCTTGTGGCCGCTTGTTAGACTGGCAGGACCTCCGTTTGAAAAATATCTCATAGAGCAATGCATGTTAAACAATTCGAAAGCCCTCGCAGGTGCCTGTTGCATATCACCTCTTGGGGGTTCGAGGTCACGAGAGCAGACACAACTTTGTCAGCAACTCGAACGGAAGCCATTCGAATTTTATCTGCTGACAGTAATTGGGTTAATCGCTGCCCTCAGTCAGACCTGTCCGGCGGCCGGTACTCACCAATGCTGCGAGAACACCATATCGATTGTCAATCGACGATCTTTAATTAATTTGCTTTGACCAGCTGACATTTACGCTTCGATTGAACCTCATCGGAGACTACTCTAGTTCACCAACTCAGTGGTGGAAGTCACGTACTCACCGCTCCCACTCATACTTCCCACTTCCAAGAAGCCAGCGGAAGTCCACTTGAAACCCACAGGAAACCGCAGAGTTATCGATATCCTGGCTGTGATTTAATCGCCTGGCAAAGGAAAGCACAAGTGTTATCTGGAGTGTTTGGGGGACAAACCCAATCTCCAGTGCGATCTACCCACTCGAGGTTATCGTTACCGATTGCGAGAGTTCCTAGATCCAACCGATTTCGCGCGGAATCGCCGTTTGTCAATTGCATTGGCTGCTTGCTGACCATGGGGCGTTGTGGGAAGTGTCTGTGGGCGATGTTCTTTATCAAAAGTGCTGATTGATAGATTGTTGTGCAAAGGTCTGTCTGGAATTCATACAACATGGTGCCAGCTCATGGCGTCATCTGTTCTTAGAGACAGACGGTCTAATTCAGTCGAGGTTGAGTTCGCCATCACAAAGCTGGGGCTCACGGAAAGAGATCAGCCAAGGAGGTGCCTCGGCTGATCTACACAAAACCGGACTGAAGTACGGAATCACTGAGTAGATGGAACCCTCAAGAGGGGACTGAATGGAGAGAGGATGGAAAATGGGATGAGAGGCTGTAGGGGAGGAGAATAGAATAAAAGCAGAAGGGACGAAGGAGGCAGAAGTGATGGAAGCTGGCTACATCTTAGCTTCGGGTCTCATTATGGAGAATAAATTCCCGAGACTCATTGACCCTACTGAGCCTCCGCACCACGTCAAGGTGTGTAGCCACACGGAGGGATATATCACGACAAAAGAGTCACAGTGGCTCTTAAGCTGCATGATCCACTAAAGGGGTCGCGGTGATCTTCAGGCCACTCGATCTTCCAACCAGGCGTGTTTTGGTCCAAACAGCAAGTTCTGGGTCGCAGGAGCTTCTGTTAAGATAAATAGCAAACAAAATCTTGAAAATCTGAAAAACAGACTGAATCCACTTCCGTCTTCTAATCTGTTTCGTTGCTGACTTTGCTACGAGACTGACGACTGGATGAAAATGTGTGGTGAGGCGCAAACCCTCCGTCTGACGGAGACGTATGTTGCGCCAAGCCCTGACAACATGTAGGTTGCCCAAGTACTCGTACAAAATGTGATCGAGATGATCACATTTCCAGCAGGCGCTAAGGATTACCCAGGAATACTGGCTTAGAAACACCCTTTTCTAATATTCCTAAGACTGTAGGAGTTCCCCCATAGGCGCTAAGCCTGAGGAATACCTAGAACATGGTGTCGGATCCGCACCAAACTCTCAGAATCGCTATTAGGAAAACCAACGATTCGCTCACACCTTGTTGGACGTTGTCGTGTGTGTATTAAGCGATTCCGAGAGTTTGGAGTGCATCCGGCAGTGGTTAGTAAAGCTTTTCTGATAGATTTCAAAGTTCAACTTCCTTGGCCCAACCAACATAATTTTAATGAAGAAACTGTCTCAGTGAGCCAACGCCTCCGTCACTAGAACAGAAGATGATTCGAGATCGGTCCGATCTCCTAGAACATCTGTCGGCGTTTTTTTTTCGCACCGTGTACACAGTAGTTCACTCCGCAGTTCAAAAAGATGTCACTTCTCGCGTTTTCGCGTTGCGGAGTTTTCCGAATCGTCCGGTTTCAAGTTTCACCGAAATCCCATCCGATTGATTTGATTCTCAGTCAAATTCGAACACTGCACAAATTCGGGTGACTTACTACTGCCTGCCAGTGTCGGCCACAGAGAGTTAATTCATCTCAATCTCGTCCAGACTCCAGAGAACACAATTAATGCCAAACTAATCTCCACTCACCCCGACTGTGCTCAAATCCAGTCTCAATCTAATCAAATCATCGTCCACCGCAGTGCTGTTCTGTCTCTGTTCTGTTTCTCTCCCGTCTGCCCCGTTCATCGCTTGTCCTTAATTTTGCTTGCATAACATTCTAATAAGGAGCTAATTGCTCTTTCATTCGCCCGTCAAACGTGCAAGCCGAAGACAGAGAGGCTCCAGGCCGGCCAAGGGCACACGAAAAAAGAATTCAATTACACTCGCCTTGGCGAGCGAACTGCTTCCCTCGGTGCGTCTATCCATCAGCTGTAATTTATCTTCGTTCACCCTTCACACCCCTCCACACTTCACGACCACAGAAATAACTCTATATCCTGGCGGAGGACTCACTCACGGATGGGGCTTATGGGGGAACCCCAAATTTGTGGTAGTTATGATACCGCCGACATTCGGCAGTGCCGGCGCCCTCGACGGCGAAAGTAACAGTTTCTCCTCGCACGGTATAATTACGGTAATTTAAATACTGAAACAGAAAATCCCCACGAAGCGGGATCAAATTGAATTCCGACGTCTCTGTGTGTGGGGGGGATGGTAGGTGGATAGGTGCTGCCTCCGGGGCCTGTGGCAGGTCCTTTCGTAGAATTTCCATTCATCACAGTAGCGGACACATTCCACATCCACAGCATGACTCCGAGTTACGTGCTGAATGTTGGCAAGCAGGAGCGCAAAGATGTACACCGCTCCGATCCTGGCGGCAGCGTGACTCTCTGTCATCCATGCGAGAGCTGCTGTGATGCTGCCTGGTCGGCAGTTGATTTCTGGGACAAAGAGCAACACCCTTCGAGTGATGTTGCAGGTAATACATGGAAGCCAGAGCGTTGCGCTGCGGAGGTGAGGATGTGAGGCTTTGGTAACCTCTTTGCAAAATTGAATTCCATTTCACTACAATGTCGTGCCCTATACCTAGCTCCTCTGCCGCCGGTGAGCGTAGAGGCGAACGACAAGCGGAGCCAAAGGCACTGTCAGGGACACAAGAAGAATTCCTTCACCCTCTCCCTTCTTCCTCCCTCTCCCGCTCGTCGAGTGTTGCGATGATGATGATGAAAATTGTTTAAGGGATTTTTCGAGAAAGGATCCGAATACAAAATGCTATCATGTCTGAAGACACCCAGTGTGAGTAGCTTTTGTGAGGGGGAGTGGGAAGCCGTACACACCGCCTACCGAGCTTGAACATATCTTTTTAGCACTTTGCGTTCCTCGTTCGTACCCTCTTTGGGTGTGGGTGTGTGTCTGCTCGCACAAAAGGAATCATGAGCAAAAAAAAAAAAACCCGAAGGACGACGACGACACATTCATAGTTGAATTCCAATTTGTGGAATTCCTCTTATTTCCTTTTTCTGGAGCCGTTTCGTTTTAAGGGTCCCTTCTGTTTGCGTGAGAGGGAATATCGAATTGTGCATGAAATGAAGTGTTGCGGTTGAGTGACACATCCTGCATTAATGCGGGTGCGAGGGTGTGCGAGGGCTTAGGATGGACGATTTTATGACAGTCATTTGGAACGTCCACACTCGTATCTGAAACAAGGTAGAATTGGATTGATGCTGATGACATGTGAATTGAGAATCCAATTCCCGAAGTCCTGACGACGAATATTAACTTTCATCAATTTGTTCACATTCTCCTTAACGGCCACTGCTCGAGCGGGAGCATCAGCTTGCTAGGATGCGGAATTGTTGTTGCCGGGCGATGGTGGGAGGGGTGCAGTGTTGTCAATTGGAGATCTTCCTGCGGCAAGGGAGATGGATTTAAGGATTTCAGGAGTGAAAGAGTGCCTGATTTTCGACGGTGTACACGAACTAACAACGAAAACCTGTACCGCAATGCGACAATTGACGCACTACACCAACAGAAAAGTAGACTCCTGTCAAGATTAAGAACCTTGTACAGGCGGCTTACTGAAAGACGCAGCGATGAAAGTAGGACACTGAAATTGCTCGTTAAGTTTAGAATTGCAGAGTTTCTGTGAACACGTACTGGAACACTAAGATTTGGGCTAGTTATCAACCCGTGTATGTGCCCACAGATAAATAAATTCTTTCGAAGAGAAAATAGCGATCTACCGTGTCTTAAACTCCCCAGAACGACGGACAATGAACAGATACTGACTACAGCGGGTATTGCTCCAGACAACGCCGTACTCGACGATGATATCTTTGTGGTCGAAGATCAGCAAAAGTTAAAGTGCTGGGCGCAGTTTTTCAGGAAGTGTACAAGGCAAACGAAAGTGTTCGCCCGAATCACGACCTGGAGAACAGCGTGCAAGTCAGTTACTCGCATCTGCAACAATAGCGATCGGAGAACATCGGCTTTGTCGTGTTCACTGACGAAAACATGGCAGACAAGCCATCGCCGACGGAGGGGTTCATTCCCCGTTCATTTCGAAAGCACATCGTCAAGCGGTCTTCGCATCAGTAAAGAAGAAAAAGTCGGTTGTTATCGTCGGGATCTCCAACATTGTGCTAAGAAACCTCCCCCTGGAAGTGGTCACTATGTACACAATCCTTTTTAACAATGCTCTGAATAATGCACAATATCCGCAGCATTGGAAAACCGCGATTGTACAACCCATATCCAAGCGAGGAAAAGATTCTTCGAATCCGTGCAACCTTCGGTCAATTAGTCTCCTTCGGAACATCAGCAAGGTATTCGAGAAGGTGATAAATAGAGCTCTGATCAACTGGATAGAGGACAGACATATAACTCCCGTTTCAGAGCGGAGCATGACACTATTCATGCCGCGTCGAAACTGGTGTCGGATATCCAATGGAACAAGAGCAAGAAACAATGCACGGGCGCCTGCTTGATTGACCAGGAGAAGGCCATCGACACCGTATGGTTAGGAGGACTTTGCTATAAGCTCAATCGTCTAGGCATTAGTAAGCCACAGCTGTACCTACTATATAATCAGCTGCGATTTTCCACAGATGGATCAAAGACAAAAGAAGGGTTGGGTGCGGGTGTCTACTCTCAAGACCTCAACATTGCTATCTCCGTGAAGCTCCCTGATCACTGCAGCGTTTTTCAGGCAGTCTGTCGTGGCTTAAAAACAATGTGATATCAAAAAGGGATATCACCATCTGTTCCGACAATCAGGCCGCCATAAAATCCCTGAACAGTGTCATGTTCTACTCAAAAACATCCCTTAATTGCAGGCTGTCTCTTAACGAGATGGCGGAGCATTTTAGCATTCACCTCATGTGGGTGCCGGGACACTGTGACGTACCAGGCAACTGCAAAGCCGATGAACTTGTCAAGTGTGGTACAACCTCATCCCCATCAATAGAAGGGGTACCACCTTCCATGCCGATCGCTGCAGCTTACCATCTTCCTAAGATCCACACAATTAAATTAACTGCTGCACAATCAATGTTCATCATTGGAACCAGATTGCTGATGACACAATCCCATCGTGGACAGTTCCGCAAGTCATTTTAAGCAGGCTTTCAATGTTTATGTTTACTTACAAACGACTGACATTTTAAAAATGATGCCGCATGATAGATTAAGGCTAATAATAATACGGGCGCTACAGCCGGGGCAGAAGGACTTAGGCTAATCGACTTCGCCGCGGGGTGCAACCTCAATGCAGCAAGCAGACGCCTTAACATCCACAAAGGAACGTGGCGATCTCCCGATCAATCTAACACCAATCAAATTGATCACATTACGATTGACGCAGGACAATCTAGCAGCATTTTTCCGAGGCGCCAACATTAACTCGGATCACTGTGTAGCTCCAAATGAGGACTTCCCGGACCGCGCGAAATCATCAAAATGCTGCCCGGCTGCAATCGCAGGAGATCGGTAGAGAATTGGCCGATCGAGTGGCAATACTGCCAAGAAGCCATCAGAGAAGCCGAAACTGATATTCGATATTCGAACAGACTCGCAATAGTTCAGAGACGGCAACAAGCCTCGGATACGGATGACCCTACTGCTGACGACCATAGACAACGAAATAAGGACAACGATTTTCGGTTCTGCACGTGGAATGTGAGGTCACTGAACAGACCACGTGCAGCCGATGAACTTGCGGAGGCCCTAAAAGCCTATAAGGCTGACATCACCGAGATCCAAGAGGTGCGATGGGATGGGCCGGGCAAAAAGAGGAAGAAGAACTGCGACAAATATTACGGCGATTGCTACAAAGAGCGAAGGCAGTGGTTGTTTGGATGCGGTTTTATTGTTCGAAGCAGACTTAGGCAAGAAGTCTTAGGCTTTAGATACATGAGCGAACGCCTCACAACAATCCCCATCAAGGCAACATTCGGCAACATCAGCCTAATTTGCGCCTACGCCCCAACGGAGGACAGAGACGATCGATGATCTCCTAGAAAGAACATACGATCAATGCCCCAGCTACGACACCAAGATCGTTCTAAGACATTTTAATGCAGAGCTGGGCAAGGAAGAAATCTTTGCTAGAGTCGTCGGTAAGCACAGCCTACACGACAACACGTCCGACAATGGACTCAGGCTGTTGGACTTCGTGACGGGGCGAAACCTCTCTGTAGCCAGCACGCGGTTCCCTCACCTCAACATTCACAAAGGGACCTGGCGGTCCCCTGATCAACCAACCGTCAACCAGATTGATCACATTGCGATCGACGTCAGACACTCCTCCTGTGTCCTCGATGTCCGAACGTTCCGAGGTGCCAACATCGACTCGGATCATTACCTTGTTGTAGCCAAGGTCAGAACTCGGATATCGATTGTACAACGGGGTAGAGCAAGACCAAAACAGTTTGACGTTGGAAAGCTACAATCGCAATCGACCGCTGGGAACTTCTCCGATCGAGTCTCCCTGAAGCTCTCAGAGAGTCCAACCCTGCCAGGCGAAACAATCGACGAACAGTGGAACCGTAGTCAAAACGCCATTAGAGAAGCTCCCTCTGATGTGTGAAAAAACAATGGTTTGACAACGAGTGTCGGCAGGCGCATTCAGCGAAGCTAGCAGCATATAAGGCGACGCTGGATAGAAGGACGAGAGCGGTTCGTGAGCTCTACGAACTTAAAAGAAGGGAAGAGCACCGGCTCCTCAAAAAGAAAAGGAAGGAGCATGAGAAGCGCGCGATCGAGGAAATGGAGAGGTGGTACGGCAGAAATAATGTCCGAAAGTCTTACCAGCGGGTGAAACAACTATCCAAAGGGTACAAACATCGGACAGAAGCCTGTCGGAACGAAGAGAGTCGCAGTCGATACTGAGAATCTTTAAAGATCACTTCTGACTTCTAACGAGGAATATGACACCAATACCGCTGTCAGGCAGAATGTTCCACTCCACGCAATGGACGAGGATAGAAGACAATTCCGTCCTCCCGATCTAGATGAAGTCAAGAAAGCGATTTCTAGACTGAAGTCGAACAAAGCTGCTGGTGCTGACAAACTGTTTGCAGAACTCCTTAAGGCAGCTGGAGATGAGCTGGAAGGGTGCATGCCCCAACTCATCTGTAAGATATGGTCGGAGGAAAGCATGCCCGACGAGGGGAATCTTAGTATCGTTTGCCCGATCCACAAGAAAGGGAACCCCTTTGACTGCGCCAACTATCGAGGGATCAGCCTCCTTAACATGGCGTACAAGATACCGTTCTGTGTGAACGCCTGAAACCCTTTGTCAACAAGGTCCCTATCAGTGCGGTTTCAGGCCTGGGAAGTCCACCATTGACCAAATATTCACACTTCAGCAAATCCTGGAAAAGACTCAAGAGATGCAGATCGACACCCACCACCTATTTGTCGACTTTGAGGCCGCATATGACAGCGTGCATAGGGACGAGCTATACAGCGCCATGCCTAGTTTTGACATTCCTGCCAAACTCGTCAGGCTGTGCAGGATGACGATGGAGAACTCTCGCTGCCCCATCAAGGTCGGTAACGAACTCATCGAGACCTTCAATGTCAAAAAAGGTCTTAGACAAAGCGACACGCTGTCGTGTGATTTTTTCAACATCATTCTTGAGAAGATCGTGCGAAACTCACACGCCAACACTAGAGGCACGATCTTCCAGAAGTCCATGCAATTGTTAGCATACGCCGATGACATTGACGTGATTGGCAGAACTCAGCGAGCCGTCAATGAAGCGTTGGCTTGTATTGAAACGGAGGCGGCAAAAATGGGTTTAGCGGTGAATGAGGGCAAAACAAAGTATATGCTGTCATCAAGAAAGGACACACAACATCGACGACTCGGTCAGAACGTCAGCATAGGCAGCTACAACTTCGAGGTAGTGAAGGACTTCGTCTACCTCGGCTCCCAAGTAAATAGTGCGAACAACATCAGTATTGAGATTAAACGCAGAATAACTCTTCCCAACCGCTGTTTCTTTGGGCTCGAAAGGCAATTGAGTAGTCGAGCCCTCTCTCGAAAGACCAAGCTCACCTTATATAAGACCTTGATCATCCCTGTCCTGCTGTATGGCGCGGAAGCTTGGACTATCTCAAGAGCGGATGAAGACGCACTTGGTCTCTTCGAGAGAAAAGTTCTGCGTTCAATCTTCGGTCCTGTTTGCGTTGAAGGTTCTTGGAGAAGGAGATTCAACCACGAACTGTACGGGCTGTACAGCGACATGAGTCTAGTCAGGCGTCTACGGATTCAACGCCTAAGATGGCTAGCCCATGTAGAGCGCATGGACAACACTGCTCCAGTCCAAAGAGTTTTCGACTCCGAACCAGTGGAACAACGCAATGGAGGACGACAACGAACCCAATGGCGCACTCAAGTGGAGAAGGACCTCAACCAACTTGGAGTGCGAAATTGGAGGCAGCTGGAGAGGATTGTTGACCGAGGCCCAGGTTCACCCCGGACTGTAGCGCCACAAGAAGAAGAAGAAGAAGTGCAACGAGTTCAAGATTGATGCACTTTCAAGCGCTTCAACCACTACTGCGGCTTCTTGTGGCATTTTGAGAGCCCGACTAAGAAGTTGTATGACGCTGAAATTGGTGCAAGCTGACAGTGAAGCTTCTTGTGTAGTGTAGTCCGATCTAAATGAGTACTCAGACCCATTTTTTGAATCTTGTTCTCCCCGTCTAATGTTTGGTTTAAACGAAATCGAAGATCTTTAGTCGCCTGAGGGTCTCTGAAGTTAACTCTTAAGACAAGTCCGGCCATAAGCTTGACTTCAGAGCTGACAGTGACAGCAACTTGAACCAGTGAGTCAGCAAACCTAAATCTTTCATGTCGTTGTAATGTCTGACTATTTCCACGGATTATTAGGTTTTGCTTTTTACTGCTGAATGCTCCATGTTTGCCGATTCGTCTTTTCCTACTCTTTTGAGAATTCTTCATTCTATCAAGGAGCAGATCTTTAGCGATTTGTCTGCTAACTCTGTCATAAGAGTGTCTAATGACTCGTAAGTTGGTAGACGTGTAATTAGGCGACACCTTGTACCAGTAGTGACTTGTAATACGTGGTCGAACCACTGATCAGTGCCGCTGCATGGCCAATAACATGACGCCATGAGTGCTTCACTGGTGATAGAACAATAGTACGCACAACACGAGTAGTTGCTGAGAAGCTTTTCTCTGTTGCGCCCATAATGGGCGTGATCACAAGACTCGAACGTACAGCGATTGCCAGATCATCCATGTTCCGGATGACAGTTCGGTTTGACAGAAGGATTCAATTTATTTGATCAAATCTGGCTCATGAATTGGATGACGCTTGTTGAAGGTTCCTCAAAGATGATGAGAATCGTAACGTAACTGGCAATGGTGAGCGCTACCGTGAGATGATATCCAACTTGACATGCATGACATGTGGTTTCAACAAGACGGTGCCACGTGCCACACAGCACGCGCAACAATGGACGCATTGAGAGGCGAGTTCGGTGAACATTATATTTCACGTTCGGGACCGGTCAATTGGCCGCCTAGATCGTGCGATTTAAGGCCTTTTGCGGGGCTATGTTACAGCTCATGTCTATACAGACAAGCCCGCTTCAATTGACGCACTGGAAGACAACATTGAAGCATTTGCTCGTGAGATACCGGTCGAAATGTTGGAGAGAGTATGCCAAAATTGGACTAAGCGGATGGACCATTTGAGGCGCAGTCAAGGTCAACATTTGCGTCATTTCAAATAAAGATTTCATGAATTTTTCTGAATTTTATGTGTTTTTTTTGACTTTCCTACAGCTTTTAAGAAATCACCCTTTACTATCCCAACGAGGTCCTGCACAAGGAGGCAAACTTGAACAATATGCCACGGGCTATGACTTCTTCCAACAGTCTGATCTTGAGGGCTTACTACCCCAACTCTATGTACCATGAGCCAGTGTGCCTTACCGGCCTTATTCCTCGACGCAATTGGCCTAACACAGCCCCCACAGGGATGTCCTGTGATCTTTAATGTCGTACGCCGAACAGTGGACAGGCAACTTCAATATGAACGGGATGTCGCTCGCATTCGCAAGGATCAGCAGAGCGATCTCTGCTCGAGACAGGAGAGCGTCTGCCAAAGAACGGCAATTTCACTGGTGGTTACACCAAACCCAGTCCCCGCCGCTGCTGGCTTTTCTAAATGACGCGGTAGTTGACCATGGTGGCCAACTTACATAAAAGTGCAAGCATTAAAAAAGAAGTTCTTCGAGAAGTGATTGAACTTCCGCTCCCATCCTAGTTGAACAAGTCTTTCTCAACTTTAATCTTTTAATTGTCTACTTTGACGCTTTGTCTAAGGTGTCAGTATTGTTGTGCCTTTTCTCCTTCACCTGTATTCTCAATCCTCACAGCAGTTCCACTGATAGCCTGCTGTATCCTTTCGACGACGTTCACGCCGCAAACGCAAGCAGTTGTACAGATTAGTGGAACATCGTGTGAAGACGTAGATGATTCATCAAATGAGAACGGAAAACAGCACGCAGTCCCTCTCACAGTAACCACTAGAGCGACTGCCAAAGCTCCAATGATAGCTGAAGGACTTCCAGCAAGTGCAGATGAAATCGTAATCGAAATTCCAATTCGTAGCCACAAAGCCACGAACCCTTTGGCACTCCACTGCGCTGTTGCCAGTCCGCCGGGGTTTCCATTCCAGTAATTCAAGGAAATCGATATAGCACCTCCTTGACCTGACCACCCGAGCACCGTGATGTGATTCAGGTGCGCACTCCCCACAAGTGCATTCCATTCAGCTACCCAGCGGCACTCCAGCCTGAATGGCTTTAAAAAACTTCAATTCAATCGAGACCACACACAGTCCAGTGTACCGTAACGTGAAAGCCCCCTCCCATCCGAACACGAGAAGAGCATCCACAAATCCTCTCAATTCACTTAATCCCCTTCGGGGAAATCCTTGCCTCCCGCCAATGGCAGTGAGAATTCCGAAACACCGCACGAAAAGGATAAAAAGGACCCACCGGCCTCCGAGAGCGGACCGGCAAAACAGCTCACAAAGACAGCCGGCGCCAAAAAACGAGCTTCCAACGCCAATTAGGGCAAATCCTTTCTAATTGCCCGAGGTGATAATTTAGGCCATCGTTGCGGCCTACTTTCGCCCTCACCCCCCTCCCACCGTCCCATGACACTTTGGTCAGCTGCAGGATTTCCCTGAAACTGAGCCCGCCAGCGCCCGGGGAACAACAAGTCATTGGGATTCAACACAGAGGCGAGCGTGAAATAAGAACTGGCCCCGGCTAATCTCTGAAGGGACCCC
Source organism: Eristalis arbustorum (assembly GCA_916610145.1). Classification (NCBI taxonomy): domain Eukaryota; kingdom Metazoa; phylum Arthropoda; class Insecta; order Diptera; family Syrphidae; genus Eristalis; species Eristalis arbustorum. The sequence continues at coordinate 41,431,873 of OU744320.1, read as the reverse complement.
GGCTTCATTCAAACGGTCACCGGGGACGCGTTGCCGTGCAGGCAGCGGTGGGCATACTAATTGCCGTGCGGTCGGCGAACCGGAGCCGGGCGATGCTGCAAATCCACGATTCCCCGGATTACGAGGTGTTTGTACGTGTTTGCTGGCGGATTTCAATAATTAAGTCTTCGTTCGTTATTCGGACTCGCCTAATGAGTCGCTACAGCGATAGGCTGCGAGGCAAGGTAATCTCTGCGCTGCGGCGGGGGTCGCCTAATCGAAGTCGAATTCGCGAAGGATGAAGGAACTCTGGTTCGTGCTTTAAAGACGGTAACTTTTTGAATTATCCTCCGTCGAGGTGGGCTCGTCTCTGGACGGGGAGGTAATCACCGTGAGGAAATTATTCCGGGCACGCTCCGAGGGAGGACACATTCCGAGGCGTTGGCATTAGCATAAGCACGTGATGTTTTTTCGCAATCGCTTGGTGTCCCTATTGCGCGTCGTGACAGCAGTGCGTGGGTTGGTTGTCACGGCTTAGGCGTGGGATGGCAATGGGCTTGTAATGAGAGGACTTTTGCGTGTGTTGTTTGGGAGGTCCTTTGACGAGCATATTCTTGGTAAAGGGCTTCTTAAGCACCTTCATGACGTGGTGTGGGTGGTGGTACAGCCCGTACAGAGAGCTGACAGCCTAGCTTCTCAGCGACGCGTTGTGCGTGAAACGCCGAACGGCGAAGTTTGAGAACTCGCTGAGCTGAAAAAGCCAAAAGCCTGGCCACAGGCCTTAGGAAAGGCACCCAGGCTCTTCGAAATTGCGAGGTTAACCTAGTTACGGACCCCCAGGTAATAGTGGATGTGTTTAAGCAGCACTTCCAACAGCTGCTTAGCGGGCCTGACCAGGAGAGAGTGATAGGGAACCAGGAAATCCCAACTCTAGGCGACGAAGTAGTCCTCCCACCTAGCTTTGAAGAAGTCGGTACAGCCATTAAAAGGCTGAAGAGCAACAAAGCCGCAGGCTCAGACGGCTTACCATCGGAGCTTTTCAAAGCTGGGGGCAATGTAATGGTAGGGAGCATGCACCAAATCATTTGCCGAATTTGGGAAGATGATGCATGCCCGACGACTGGAATATAAGCTCTATATGCCCCATCCACAAAAAAGGCGGTCCTACCTCCTGCAGAACTACAGAGGTATATCCCTGCTCAATGTCGCCTACAAGATCCTATCCAGCGTACTGTGTGAACGTCTAAAGCCGTTTTGCGCCGCACTAATCGGCACGTACCAGTGCGGCTTCCGGCCCGGCAAATCGACTACAGACCAAATCTTCACACTAAGGCAGATCCTGGAGAAGAGCAGCGAGTTTCAAATCGATACTCACCATCTTTTCATCGATTTTAAAGCGGCATACGACAGCATTCATCGCAAGGAGCTGTTCGAAGCGATGGCCGAATTGGGGATCCCGGGAAAACTGATCCGGTAGTGTCGCACCATGCTAGCACATACGCGATGTACCGTCCAGTTCGATTCGAGGACTTCTGAGCCGCAATAGATGCCGGCAGGCAGGCAGACGCTCTGTCGTGTGATTTCCTCAATTTGGTACTGGAGACGATAGTGCGGCGGCAGGCTGTAAACACGGAAGGCACTATCGTCTACAAGTCAGTCCAGCTGTTGGGATAGGCTGATGACATCGACATTATCGCGCGGTCCCAACGAGCCGTAGTGGAAGCTTTCACGGCAATTGAGGAACAGGCGAAACGAGCTGGTCAAAAGGTCAACGACGACAAGACAAACTATGTGCTGTCGAGCAAAAAATGATCCCCGCACGCCAGCTAGGCCAAAACGTCACAATCGACAGCCACAATTTAGAGGTAGTAAAGGAATTTGTCTACCTCGGGGCAAATGTAAACTCCACGAATGACATCGTAGTGGAGATCCGACGTAGAATCGCCCTTGGCAACCGATGCTACTTCGGTCTGTCAAGTGAGCACGAAACTCCTGACTCGAAGGACCAAAGTCATGCTCTTCTTCTTCTTCTTCTAGTGGTGCTACAGTCCGGGGTGAACCTGGGCCTCGGTCAACAGTCCTCTCCAGCTGGCACGATCTTTAGCCAGCTGCCTCCAATTTCGCACACCAAGTTGGTTGAGGTCCTTCTCCACTTGAGTGCGCCATTGGGTTCGTTGTCGTCCTCCATTGCGTTGTTCCACTGGTTCGGAGTCGAAAACTCTTTGGACTGGAGCAGTGTTGTCCATGCGCTCTACATGGGCTAGCCATCTTAGGCGTTGAATCCGTAGACGCCTGACTAGACTCATGTCGCTGTACAGCCCGTACAGTTCGTGGTTGAATCTCCTTCTCCAAGAACCTTCAACGCAAACAGGACCGAAGATTGAACGCAGAACTTTTCTCTCGAAGAGACCAAGTGCGTCTTCATCCGCTCTTGAGATAGTCCAAGCTTCCCCGCCATACAGCAGGACAGGGATGATCAAGGTCTTATATAAGGTGAGCTTGGTCTTTCGAGAGAGGGCTCGACTACTCAATTGCCTCTTGAGCCCAAAGAAACAGCGGTTGGCAAGAGTTATTCTGCGTTTAATCTCGGTACTGATGTTGTTCGCACTATTAACTCTGGAGCCAAGGTAGATGAAGTCCTTTACTACCTCGAAGTTGTAGCTGCCTATAGTGACGTTCTGACCGAGTCGTCGATGTTGTGTGTGCTGTCTTGATGCATATACTTTGTTTTGCCCTCATTCACCGCTTAACCCATTTTTGCCGCCTCCGTTTCAATACAACCAAACGCCTCATTGACGGCTCGCTGTGTTCGTCCAACCACGTCAATGTCGTCCGCCTAAGCAAGCAGTTGAACGGACTTCTGGAAGATCGTGCCTCTAGTGTTGGCGTGTGAGTTTCGCACGATCTTCTCCAACACGATGTTGAAGAAGTCACATGACAGCGCGTCGCCTTGTCTAAAACCTTTTTTGACATTGAAGGTCTCGGTGAGTTCGTTACCGACCTTGATGGAGCAGCGAGAGTTCTCCTTCGCCATCCTGCACAGCATGACGAGTTTGGCAGGGATGTCAAAACTAGACATGGCGTTGTATAGCTCGTCTCTATGCACACTGTCATATGCGGCCTTAAAGTCGACAAATAGGTGGTGGGTGTCGATCTGCATCTCTTGGGTTTTTTCGAGGATCTGCCGTAATGTGAAAATTTGATCGATAGTGGACTTCCCAGGCCTGAAACCGCACTGATAGGGACCTATCAGGTTGTTGACGAATGGTTTCAGGCGCTCACACAGAACGGCAGAGAGTATCTTGTACGCCATGTTAAGGAGGCTGATCCCTTGATAGTTGGCCCAGTCAAAGGGGTCTCATTTCTTGTGGATCGTTCAGCTATTGACGAGTAAAATAATTGTAGGAGATAGTAAAACATGTGTTTTTTAATGATCGACGAATTACGCCTTGAATAATCTGGACAGCTTAAAGGCTTTATAAAGGGTGCTTAAATTTTAAGGGCCGATGTTGAATGTGAACCACACCTAAACTAAAGCTAAAGGATAAGATAATTCGGCACATTAACGGCATAGAACTTCAATTATGCTTCAGCGTCATTGAAAATTTGGACCATCGGATGAAGGTGTGCCGCCGAGGTTGCGTCGGTCATTTGGCTGATATTTTGTAATATTATCATAATAAAAGAAATGACAATAATTTCATAAATAATTTGTGTTTTATTGAAAATCAACATCGGCCCTTGAAATTTAACCAACCATATGGTGGCCCGTGGCGTTGTGGGTATGTACGTCGACCCCAACCTCGACGTCGTAGCTTTGATTCCAGCTCTGAGCGACAAAAATAATTTTCAAGACCCCACCTCTTTCGAGTTACTGAAAATGCTCAAAGAGTATTTCCTGTCTAGAAAAAGCTTCTCAAACTTGGCCATTCGGAGTCGGCATAAAACTGTAGGTCCCTTCCATTCGTGAAAGAGCATTAGCATGCACAACACGAGTGGTTGCTGATAAGCTAGGCCCAGGCCCTTTATGGGCTGTAGAGCCACCCATATATATATATATTATGAATACATCACATACTGAAATCTCAACAAAAACTTTGAAGTCCCAAAGACTGCACCGAACACTTTTGATGTCCCAAAGACTTCAACTGAATGCGGATGACTTCATGTGAATGGTAAAGACTTCAAAGTGACTTCAGTGAATGCACCGTCAGTCGATAGACTTGCATTCAAGTGATTTCAAATCGCGAACATTGATCCAATCAAGACTTCAAATAGAATGCTGACTTCAATGCTGAAGTCCAGAAGTCCCAAATGAAGTCATGATTGACACATGACCGTACGCACGATTGAATCACAAATCAGATAATACCTCTCCTTCAGAGATTGCATTCTTAAAAGATTGCAGGCTTTTACAACCCTGGCAGCAGTGGAACTTAATCCTTGGCGTACTTGGAATCGAACCTACATGGGGTCCAGGTGAGAAGAAGTCGAAACACAGACCCACAACCAGTGCTAGCACAGAGACTCCTAAGAGTCAAAAGGACTCATTTGGCTTCACCTTGACTCGGGGATTCACAATGTTTTTAAAAATTACCTAAACACCCAACGCAATTTTAATTCACTGAATATTTCTTAAAAGCCTTCATTTAAAATGCCTGAGCACATACTAGTACTGCACCAAGGAATGGCTCTGGCGAGACGTCGAAACAGGAAAGGAATGTAGTCGTGTCCTCATAGACGGCTCCAGAACCTATGAAGGGACCGCTGCTTACGTGGATGGCGACAATATTAGAATGTACACCTTATTAAGCGGAAGCCCTTGCACAACTAACTAAATTTGAAAAACCGGTGGAAGGGTGATGGTTGGACCTCTCGAGAGCACTATCGTAGATCATGACTCTCCAGTGTGTAGATAACCAAGCATTTGCTCCCAAATCCCGCGGCATTTTTTTTGTCCCTTGACAGAAAATACTGCAGACGACTTATCGGCGTACTGGGCCACTACAGGCTTGCTAAGCACTGGGCTTAAGCGAAGATACCCTCTGCGATGAATACGGAGAGGACGGCTACACGGTAGAGCACCTCCTCTGTCGTCTGTGGTGTGGTTAGAGCTGATTCTGTAGGCCCTTCACCACAGAAGCCATGTTCCATCTTAGCCAGGGCAGGGCCTCGCTAATCGCCAATACCTCCGCTGATCTTCCAAAGGAATTGTAGGTTGCCACCTGGTAGTACAGTGAACCAGTCTTGAGTCTTAGTGCTCCAGTGTAGTATCAAAACCTCAAAGAAAGACATCATACTTCTGTGTCTCTTCTGTGTTTTTAAGTTCTCGCATAAGGAGGCATTGTGTTTTTAAAAACCTTTGCTGGGACTGATTTATTTTCAAAATTACTCGTTTTTTAAGCTTCTGGGACTCATTAATAATTTGACCTGTGGTAACACTGCCAACACTAGAGGCACGATCTTCCAGAAGTCCGTGCAATTACGGACTTAGCATACGCCGATGACATTGACCTGATTGGCAGAACTCAGCGAGCCGTCAGTGAGGCTTTTGCTAACATTGAGACGGAAGCGGCTAAAATGGGTCTGGCGGTGAATGAGGGCAAAACGAAGTATATGCTGTCATCACGGAAGGACGCACGACATCGACGTCTTGGACAGAGCGTCACAATGGGCAACTTGGCGGTAGTCAAGGACTTCACTTACCTCGGCTCCGGAGTAAATTGTACAAATAACATCAGTACCGAGATCAAGCGCTGTTTCTTCGGGCTCAAGAGGCGATTGAGTAATAGAGCCCTCTCTCGATGAACCAAGTTTACTCTATATAAGACCCTGATCATCCCAGTCCTGCTGAAGTGGATGAAGAAGTCCTTGGCCTCTTTGAGAGAAAAGTTCTACGCACGATCTTTGGTCCTGTTTGTGTTGACGGGTTCTGGAGGAGAAGATGCAGCCACTAACTGTACGGGCTGTACAGCGACATGAGCCTAGTTAGGCGTCTACGGATCCAACGCCTACGGTGGCTAGGTCATGTAGAGCGTATGGACACCACAGCTCCGGCCCGAAGAATCTTCGAATCAGAACCTGTCGGGCAACGCAACAGAGGACGCCCGCGTTTAAGGTGGCGCACCCAAGTGGAGAAGGACCTCAACCAACTTGGTGTGCGAAACTGGAGACAGCTAGCCAGGGATCGCGCTAGTTGGAGAGGCATGTTGGTTAAAGGCCCAGGTTCACCCCGGACTGTAGCGCCACACAAAGAAGAACACTGCCCACAATGCCCCGGCCGCCACTGTTGAGACAGAACAAATGGTAAAAAGCTATCGTCAGCTCAGTGGTTGAGTGGTGTTGGGTAGACTTAGAGACACCAGATCATTCTGAAGGTTGGTGTCGAACCTGCTTCGGAGCGAGATTATCACTATTTGCCCGTAACGTGAGTTTCCTCCCCTTGCCATCCACCCTGCTCCCCACCAACGAATTCTGTGCACAGAATCATTTTAATTAAAATCAGCTCTCGTCACTTAACCCCCGATAAGACCCATTCATGAAGCCCCAAAAGCGTCCACGTCATCCTTAAAGTGTGAATCTGGCGAGCAGTGTGCATTCCCATTTACCAACGCCAAGACGTCCTTCCTGCCCAGACAGGATCGTTTTGCATTAAACGACTGTCAAAACGAAGATGTACGATGCGGAAGATATATCGCCACACTGGCGCAAGAAACGCACAGAAGCTCTCTTGAATATTTAACGCCACGACACACTGACGAACGAACATGCACACCAGCAACACACTTGCATGAAATTTTAATGACTGCAACCCTTTCATGAGCAATTTGAAATTCAAAACAAAAACATTTACCCGTCGCCGCCACCGTCGCCGCATCGTACCTCCTTCGGCAGCAGCAGCAGCAGCAGCACTTGCAACATGGTCGGGCAACGCTCGGCCTCCTTGGCACACAGCGTTTAATGCATGCATTTGGGGGTAGACTGGAAGGAAAATACCATTCTTCTGGCACTTGCCTCCGAGGACGATCCTTTTGTGACATGTGCTTGCGGCCTGTTGGGTACAAAACATTCCCACACATGTGTGCTCTGACAGACTCCTTATCCTTCTGTGCATAAGAAACGAGCACCACGAACAAGGAGGCAGCACATTGCATCGCAGTGCATAATCCTCTTTATGAATGCAAAAGACACTGGCAAGGAGGACACCATGCCGAGCGGGCCGGGTGCTGCATGAATTGTGAAACTCATTAGTTTGTGGGGGGGAGGAAGAGCAAGCCCACCCGCAGAACGCCACCCAATGGCTTGTGTTTCTGTGCACAATTGTGGCGTACTTCGCGAGCGGAGGCGGTGTAGTGGTCTTTTATTGCGACTGGATGATAATTTCAGACGCTTAATGGCGCGCTGCATAACAGGCACGTGACGAAGGCAATGCTTGGCTAACACACTTCGCAGTCGCCAGTGAAGACGACCGAGGATGGTGAGCGCTGGTGGGTATCGTTAGCAGCGTCATGGATGTCCTGCAGTTGATGGGGATGGGGGTGGCATTCGTCCTCAGTTCTCTGACATTGATTGATTGTTGCACAGGCCGTGCGTTGCATTCTCTTGAGCATTGCACTCACTTGCTGGCTTCTGAACCGTGCACGTCTTAAGCATCAATTTCTATTTCACTTGTCATCACGGAACTCATTGACGTTGTGGTAGAGCCTGGGATTGCACTTTCGTCGTCTTCGGCACAGTTGAAGATGCTGCGTCGAGATGGTCGTCATGTTTGTCGTTTGTTGGGAAATTTGACTTCAATCGCAATCGGACTTTGTTGGTGGTCAGTTTGGAGGCTTTTCGATTATTGAAGCGCCCCATTTTATTGATGACCTTGGCGTCGACCCGACCTCGATGTCGTAGGTTTGATCCCTGCTCTGTGCGAGTGAAGCGATTTTCACGGCTCCACCTTTTTCAAGTCACTCACAAGAAGACTAGAAAAAGCTTCTCAAACTTCGTCGTTCGGAGTCGGCGCAAGACTGTAGGTCCCTGCCACTCGTGCGAGAACTATAGCACGCACAACACGAGTGGTTGGCTCGAGGATTTTGGCTCCTTCTCGAAGGACCACTTTCCGAAAAGCTTACGAACCAAAAAAACAAATGTCTGGCAACACATGTGTCAAGTTGGCGAGTTGCAGCTGGTAAGGTAGAACAGGCTAAGGATCCTTGCTTACGCTTGTAAAAAAAACTCGTATTTTCACTAAGCACATCCCGATTTCCTTCATTGAGCAGGAATAACAAAAGTCACATATCCTGTGTGTTAAGGTGCTGAACGGGCAGTAACAACTCTGCTGCGAAGCTTCTTCTTCTTCTTCTTGATTGGCGCTACAGTCCGGGGTGGACCTGGGCCTCAACCAACATGCCTCTCCAGCCAGCACGATCTTTCGCCAGCTGCCTCCAGATGCGCACACCAAGTTGGTTGAGGTCCTTTTCAACTTGTGTGCGCCATCTAGTGCGAGGACGTCCTTTGTTGCGCTGTCCCAATGGCTTGGTGTCGAAGACTCTTCGGCCCGGAGCTGTGGTGTCCATCTGCTCTACATGACCTAGCTGTCTTGAGCGATGGATTCGAAGACGCTTAACTAGGTGCATGCCGCTGTACAGCCCGTATAGTTCGTGGTTGAACCTTCTCCTCCAAACGCCATCAACGCAAACAGACAAAAGATCGTACACAGAGCTTCTTCATCCGCTTTCAATAGCGTCCATGTCTCTGCGCCATAGAGCAGGACTGGGATGATCAGGGTTTTCTACAAGCTCAATTTGATGTTTCGAGAGATGGCTCTGTTACTCAATTGCCTCTTGAGCCCAAAGAAGCAGCGATTGGCAAGAGTAAGTCTGCGCTTGTTCTCGGTCCTGGTGTTGTTGTCCCTATTTACTCCGGAGCCTAGGTAGACGAAGTCCTTGACTACCTCAAAGTTTCTGCTGCCCAATATGACGCTCTGCCCGAGACGTCGATGTTGTGCGTACTTCCGTGATGACAGCATGTACTTTGTTTTGCCTCGGCTTACCGCTAGACCCATTTTACCCGCTTCCGCTTCAATACCAGCAAACGCCTCATTGACGGCTCGCTGTGTTCGTCCAATCACGTCAATGTCGTCCGCGTAAGCAAGCAGGTGAACGGACTTTTGGAAGATCGTGCCTCTAGTGTTGGCGTGTGAGTTTCGCACGATCTTCTCCAGGACGATGTTGAAGAAATCACATGACAGCGTGTCGCCTTGCCTGAAACCTTTTTTGACATTGAAGGTCTCGGTGAATTCGTTACCGACCTTGATGGAGCAGCGAGAGTTCTCCATCGTCATCCTGCACAACCTGACGGGCTTGGCAGGAATGTCAAAACTAGACATGGCGCTGTATAGCTCGTCTCTATTCACGCTGTCATATGCGGCCTTGAAATCGACGAACAGATGGTGGGTGTCGATCTGCATCTCTTGAGTCTTTTCCAGGATCTGCCGTAATGTAAAAATTTGATCGATAGTGGACTTCCCAGGCCTGAAACCGCACTGACAAGGACCTATCAGGTTGTTGACGAATGGTTTCAGGCGCTCACACAGAACGGCAGAGAAGATCTTGTACGCCATGTTAGGGAGACTTATCCCCCGATAGTTGGCGCAGTCAAAGGGGTCTCCTTTCTTGTGGACCGGACAAACGACGCTGAGATTCCACTCGTCGGGCATGCTTTCCTCCGACCATATCCTACAGATGAGCTGGTGCATGCGCCCAACCAGATCATCTCCAGCTGCTTTGAACAGTTCCGAGGACAATCCGCCCGATCCAGCAGCTTTGTTCAACTTCAGTCGCTATCTTAACTTCTTCTAAGTCGGGGACGGAATTCATGAACCAGAATCGTCTAAATTAACTGAAACATTCTGCCTGACAGCGGAATTTGTGTCGACATCGCCGTTTAACAGTCTACAGAAATGGTTTTTCCAAATTCTCAGTAGACTCAGACTCAGACTGCGATTCTACTACTAGTTATCCTTTTTCGTCCCTGCAGGCTTCGGTCTGAGGTATGTATCTTCCTGATACTTGTTTCACCTTTTGGTAAAACTTTCGGACCTCCTTCCTGTCGTAACACCTCTCCATCTCTAAGACCGCGCGCTTCGCACTCTCTTTCATTTTCTTTCTGAGAAACCGGTGCTCTTCCCTTCTCTTTTGTTCGCAGAGCTCACGAACAGCCCTCGTTGTTCAATGCAGCGTTGCCTTGTAGGCCTCCTGCTTGGCTGCATGTACCGACGAGTGCAGTCGTCAGACCAAGGGTTCCTTCTGGGTGGTGTCGTGAAACGAACATGTACCATCAGTGGCAGCTTCTTTGATGGCTTTTTGACAACGTTTCCATTTTTCTTCTATTGAATGTGCAGGCAGCGTCGAACTTTCAGAGAGTTTCGGGGAGACTCGGTCGGCAAAGTTCCTAGCGATCGATTGCGATCGTAGCTTTCGGACGTCAAACCGTAGTGTTCTTTCTCGACTCCGTACGTCTCTCGATATCCTCTTCCTTACCTTGGCTACAACAAGGAAATGGTCCGAGTCGATGTTGGCTCCTCGGAACGTTCGGCCATCGAGAATATTGGAGGAGTGTCTGACGTCGATCGTGGTCAATCTGGTTGACGGAGACCGCCAGGTCCCCTTATGGATGTTGAGGTGTGGGAACCGCATGCTCATCACAGAGAGGTTACGCCCCGAGGCGAAATCTACCAGCCTGAGTCCGTTTCCGGATGTGTTCTCGTGCAGGCTGTGTTCTCCGATGACTCTAGCAAAGATTTCTTCCTTGCCCAGCTGTGCGTTGAAATCTCCTAGAACGATCTTGGTGTCATAGCTGGGGCATCGATCGTATGTTCTTTCTAGGAGATCATAGAAGTCATCCTTGCTATCGTCATCCTTCTCCTCCGTCGGGGCGTGTGCGCGGATCAGGCTAATGTTCCCGAATTTAGCCTTGATGCGGATTGTTATGAGGCGCTCTCTTATATAATCAAAGCTTAAGACTCTTTGCCTAAGTCTGCCTCGAACAACGAATGCGCATCCAAATAAGCGCTGCCTTCCCTCTTTGTAGCAGTCACCGTAGTAGATGTCGCAGTTTCTCATCTTCCTTTTGCCCGGCCCATCCCATCGCATCTCCTGGATGGCGGTGACGTTTGCTTTGTAGCAGTCCAGGGCCTCCGCGAGTTCATCGGCTGCACGTGGTCTGTTCAGGGACCTCACATTCCACGTGCAGAACCGAAAATCATTGTCCTTTGATCGTTTGCTGGGGTCGTCAACTTTGAATCCGTCCATATCCGAGGCCTGTTGTCGGCTCGTAACCCTCAATTTATTTATATGGTGAAGGAGTCAACCTCACGCACAACCTACAACTGGTAGGCCAGGCCCATTATTTGACCCTCGGGCAGAGGGGGATCGCTGCATACATTGGTTCACCACACAACGGTTGTTGTGATGGCTATCCAGGGGCGCCACTAGGAGGCTGTATGTCAACTTGACTTATGGACAAGCAGAGATCGCGCTGGCATCCTACCAGGTTGTGTGCAGTCAGCAACTTTGCCCTGTGTACATAAGCCCATGCCCCAATGGGCATTGCGAAGCTTCACAAGAGTTCTGGCAGTCCTGGCACCAAGCCTTTTGATTATCTTAGTGTTACGATGGAAAAAATGGAGGAGTAAAACCAGCGCATCCCTTATCCTGGCAGTCCTACTTTATGGAGCCGAAAGCTGGACATTAAGTAAGGCTGCAGAGCTGATTCTTGGTGCCTTCGAAAGAAAAATTCTACGTCGGATATATGGTCCCGTCTGCAAGTAAGTCGAATGGAGGAGAAGACGCAACGGCGAACTCTACGAGCTGTACAAGGATGTGGATGTAGTCCGGAAGGCAAAAATCCGTCGACTACACTGGCTCGGCCACATCGAGCGAATGGACAACAACGCTCCAGCAAAGAGGGTCTTCGAATCCGAGCCTCCTGGATCGAGAAGGAGAGGAAGACCGAACCTCCGGTACAAAGACCAAGTCATCGCGGATGCAAGACAGCTTGGCCTTGATGACTGGAAGCAGCGTGCCCAGGACCGTCACCGATGGAAGGCAGCAATTGCTCAGGCTCAGACCCTTCATGGTTCGTCTGCCTGATAAGTAAGTAAGTAAGTAAAACCAGCGCATCATGGCACTTGCCACGGTGATCGATTGTGTTTTTGAGATGGGAATGCTATTTTGATCCACCTTAGTGGAGGTTGCTGGACGCAAAGAGCCGGCAAGTGGTGTTAGGTATGCTTCGCACTTCACCGAGGCACGCTAAGACGTGAACTCAATCAGTACACGAGTAAAGGCGTTGATTTGGCATCTCTCGATTCGTAATGGACCTCTTGGCTTAATACTATAGACTTAGGCTTTTAAAGTTGCCGCACTCAACGGCGTCGTATCAGTACACTGCCCTATGTCTCGAATTTGCCTCCCTAGCAATGACTCTCGTCGAGGAGGCTAATGTTAACATACGCTCGTGTAATGCTCTCGTTTATCTAGGAATCATGTGAGGCGGTGCGTCTTTGACTTCCGCATCGGCATTGAGTGCTGTGTTGAATCGAGGAAGAGTTCGCCTACATTATGTTGCCTTGCTGACTTCAGCACAGCTGGACAAGAGGACAGAAAGGATTCAAGAATTCCAGTTGTTCCAGCTGACGTGTGCTGTAAGGAATTCCTAGCTATCGGCCATTGCCTCGTACTTCTCGCTGTAATTTTGGCAACATAAGGGTAAGATGTTGTTTCATGATATCATGTAGTGCGGCCATGTCTTCAAGCCACTGTTTGTTAAACGAGACCTTCTAAGGACAGACATTTTTCGTAGTTCATGTGGACTTCCAGCAGACGAGTGGCTAAGGACAGCTTCTTGTTTGGCCGGTTCGTCAGCTTTCTCGTTTCGGTCACACTTAGGCCAAAAGTGGCCCACGGTGATACAAGGCGGATTGACTTCTCCAAACAATGGAACCAGTTCCAACTCAGATTATCAGACCTTAACCAACTGTGTTTCGTTCGTTGAGATTATTGAAAAAAGTAGGTGTAGAGATGAACAAGGATACACTTACATACTTATCAGGCAGACGACCTATGAAGGGTCCGAGCCTGAGATATTGCTGCCCTCCATCGGTGACGGTGCTTGGCACGAGGCTTCCAGTCATCAAGGCCAAGCTGCCTTACATCCGCGATGAATTGGTCTCTGTACCGGAGGTTGGGTCTCCCTCTCCACCTCGAACCAGGAGGTTCGGATTCGAAGACCCTCTCTGCTGGAGCGTTGTTGTCCATTCGCTCGATGTGGCCGAGCCAGTGTAGTCGACGGATTCTTGCCTTCTGGACTACATCCACATCCTTCAGAGTTCGCGATTGTGTCTTCTCCTCCATTCGCCGAGAAAGGCGGGACCAAACTTTTCTTTCTAAGGTACCAAGAATCAGCTCTGCAGTCTTGCTAGTGTCCAGCTTTCGGCTCCATAAAGCAGGACTAGCAGGATAAGATTTTTGTAGAGCATGACTTTGGTTCTTAGAGTCAGGAGTGTCGAGGCCAGTTGTTTTGAAAGACCGAAGTAGCATCGCTTGCCAAGGGCGATTCTACGTCGGATCTCCGAGTTAACGTTTGCCCCATGGTAGACAGGCTCCTTTAGTACCTCTTGCTTACTATCATCCTTCAACATCGAAATGTGCACTTCAACCTGCATAACCCAGTGCCTGACCACATCCCTTCATGCCTGTGTCCTAGCAACCGGCAGCGTCTCTTAATCCCCAGCGACCCATCACATCCCCCACACATCCTCCTGCATTAAATACGACATGTCAGACTGAAGTCGACGTTCCTTTACGCGTCCAGGATCACCGGGACCCCCGCCTGCTGCTCCCAAACCACTGGACAACCGATATCTTGTGGCTATTAATTATTATTGACCAACACACTTGGTCCGGCAAAACCGAAAGTGAAAAGATTTATCGTCCCATCGACAGCGCTTAGGCCTCGGCGATTTGATCACATGTGTACACAGTATCAGCAGGAATCAACTTCCGCATCGATTAATTGCAGCATCCAAGTAAACAAGCTCCGGTGTGTGAGTGTGTGTGGAGGGTGAAGGGAGGAAAAAGTGAAATTGAGACTTTTCTCCAGATAAGTGATTTATAGTCGCATCCAACCTCTGCCATCAGTTATCGCCTCATCCTTGTTGCTTACATTTACACCATTCATTCGATTGCTGGAGCGCACTTGAGCGATCTGAAGGCAGGCCGGCAGGGAGCAGTGGTTGCGAGTCTGCTCCGACTGCGGGAGAGAGTGCAGAGTGCAGAAAAATTGATTCACATTGGATTTGAAATAGCTTCCAGATGTCCTTTTCGACTGTGCCCGTCGGAGGGACGTGGGTGGGCGAGGGATAGCACATTCTGTAATATCCTGCTCAGCCCGGTTTTTTTTCTTCCACTCGAGTGGAGAGAACATTTGCAATGGAAAAGCGATGTGGTATCCTTGCGAACGAGTGAAGCTGGCGTGGGGGGAGTTGAGCTGAAGATGCTTTGCGGCATCAGCTGCAGTGGCATTAAATATTTGTGAAGGCTCAAGCTGCTCCGGCGGACGAAGATGGTTGGAGACGTCGAGGAGAATGTTTACACAGTGAGGAGGACGACTGCGAGTCTGAGTGCGTAATTGGAAAACTTGTAGAATTTAAATTCATCGCTGTGGAGGTATGAGTGGGAGCGGTCCGGAGGAGAACATTTAAGAATAATTGCACTTTTTCTGCGAATTTTAAGTGCCAGAGTAGGTCTGGGTAAAGACTACTGGCTGGTAACTGGAAAAAAGAGGACTCTCAACTTTTGATTCTAAAAGAACTGCGACGGACGTCTCCAAGATGAACGAAGGATCTGACGACGGCCTGAAGATAGTTTAAAAAAATGCAAGTCTTCCCTGAATTTGATTGGCAGCCTGACCAACGAAGCGCTTGGTCAACGAAAAAGCCATTTTTAGGGGTCAAAAATGGAATGTCATCGGATCCGCACCAAACTCTCAGAATCGGCTAACAGACGTGAAATAACATCACCAACGGTGTACAGAAGTCATAGATGCGCCTAATAGCGCCGCTGTGGCAGCCGAAAGATGACCCAGAAAATCAACGAAAAAGCCTTACTAACCACTGTCAATTTTTTGGGGTCAAAAATGGAATGTCATCGGATCCGCACCAAACTCGCAGAATCGGCTAACAGACGTGAAATAACATCACCAACGGTGTACAGAAGTCATAGATGCGCCTAATAGCGCCGCTGTGGCAGCCGAAAGATGACCCAGAAAATCAACGAAAAAGCCTTACTAACCACTGTCAATTTTTTGGGGTCAAAAATGGAATGTCATCGGATCCGCACCAAACTCGCAGAATCGGCTAATAGACGTGAAATAACATCACCGACGATGTACAGAAGTCATAGATACGCCCAATAGCGCCGCAGTGGCAGTCGAAAGATGACCCAGAAAATCAACGAAAAAGCCTTACTAACCACTGTCAATTTTTTGGGGTCAAAAATTCAATGTTGTCGGATCCGCACCAAACTCGCAGAATCGGCTGATAGACGGGAAATAACATCACCAACGGTGTACAGAAGTCATAGATGCGCCTAATAGCGCCGCTGTGGCAGCCGAAAGATGACCCAGAAGATCGACGAAAAAGCCTTACTAACCACTGTCAATTTTTTGGGGTCAAAAATGGAATGTCATCGGATCCGCACCAAACTCGCAGAATCGGCTAATAGACGTGAAATAACATCACCGACGATGTACAGAAGTCATAGATACGCCCAATAGCGCCGCTGTGGCAGTCGAAAGATGACTCAGAAATTCAACAAAAAAGCCTTACTAACCACTGTCAATTTTTTGGGGTCAAAAATGGAATGTCATCGGATCCGCACCAAACTCGCGGAATCGATTAACAGACATGAAATAACATCACCAACGGTGTACAGAAGTCATAGATACGCCCAATAGCACCGCTGTGGCAGTCGAAAGATGACTCAAAAAACCAACAAAAAAGGCTTACCAAAGCCACAGTAATACCATTTTGTCAATTGTCATGAAAAGCCTAATTGAAGTCACCAACAGCCTCTGTTAAATAATTGCTCTTGAGGCGAAACCTTCTGCAGTCAGACTTGCGTTAAATTTGCCTCTTCGACTCCTGAGACCTTTTCCAGTCGCACCACAATGGAGTGGCTTGAGTGCATTTCTCGCACAGATTATGCTCCACCTGCACAAGTTTATCCCGATTCCTCGACTAATTTTCATCCGTCACTCCACACAAGCAATTCCTAGTCAAGGCACGTTTGCCGCTCGATTTCATTTCAGTCCGCACAGGGAAACCCCATCTAAACCGATTCACCAACAAGTGCTTACAAACTGCCAACACACACGCTCGTGTTTTGAAAGTTTTGTTGCCGAACAAAGTCCGCCCTCCCAAGCGGGCGGATCAAAGTAAGACCCAGCAACTGTTCGAGCACGTTACCGCGTGCTTCCCTTTGACGACGATTGATGGCTGGGTGTAGGTGAAGCAGCTTTCGCAGCACACTTGGCAGCGTCGTTCGTTGATTACGTCGCTCCCTGCGAACCGTATAATTGATGGTCTTGCCAGTGTAACCATCTAACTGCTCAACTTCCACACGCCGCACCAAAGTACACTTTAATTGGATCCATCCGCTCGCTCGCTGCGGAGGTGTTCGCGCGCCGGTGTGTGCTGAAAAGTTGGCAAATTTAAGATTAAATTAAGCGTCCATCCCTCACGGCATTTTTGTTCTCGAGAGTGGCTCCCAGCTGGATCCTCTTGCAAATGTTTCCCTCGAGGGAGGGTGGTATTCCTTTCGGGCTACCCACACGAGTTCCTGCCACCCACCGCCATTTAACCGGCTCCGGTAGCCCCGAAGCTGTTTGAAGGATTGTGCCTACATGCGGGATCTCCCGGTCGTGGGGTGAACGAATTGCCATCCAGGGCTTCATAATTATGCGGCCGGTGCAGGTGAGTGGTGAATGTGTGCAGTCACGCCGGCACCAGCATTCCTAACGCCTGACCATTATGGCGACGCACTGGCACCATTCGGTAGCGCTCCCCACACAAGGGCTGCCATGTCCCGGCAACCCGCTTTCGTGTGAGGGACCTGCATTCGGGAGCCTCCTGGCTTCTGGCTTAGAGCGAACATACAATGGATGTGCGAGAATTAATTTAAAATAATTATTTACTCGGAGTTGGTTGCTGCCTTGTTGGCTTAATTTGATTTAGTTGGTACGCCGGGTGGTGTCTGTGGAGGCAGACAACGAGGCGAGCGCTTGTTCTGCTGTGAATGGAGTAACGCCGTTGTGAATGGCGTTTTCTGTTCAACGAGGGCGAGGCACGGGCTCACAACAGAGCTTGAGTGGTGTAACTGTGATGAGTCATGGCGGCATCCATTCAGAGACACGTGAAATCACGAGGAATGCTCTCCACTTTGGTGCACATAATGAGGCTTGGGTGCTGCCGAAGGCAGTGACTCGAGGGACAAGTAGACTTGCTCCAATGTTTTCCTTAAATTGAGAAATGGTGAGGGATTGAATTGGAGCCCTGGACCTGGAAGTCACGGTCGGTGAACTTAATTTGGAGCCAGCCTACAGTCTGATGGAGTGCTAGGCATGGTTGGTGGTCCTGGGGAAGCTGCTTCTCGTCGACAAGACTGCCAGACATCGTTGGTGGTCCTGGGGAAGCTGCTTCTCCTCGACAAGACTGCTGGACATCGTTGGTGGTCCCAGGGAAGCAGCTTCTCGTCTACAAGACTGCTAGGCGTCGTTGGTGGTCGTAGGGAAGCTGCTTCTCGTCGACAAGACTGCCAGACATCGCTGGTGGTCCTGGGGAAGCTGCTTCTCGTCGACAAGACTGCCAGACATCGTTGGTGGCCCTGGGGAAGCTGCTCCACGTCGACAAGACTGCTAGGCGTCGTTGGTGGTCCTGGGGAAGCTGCTTCTCGTCAGCAAGACTGCTAGGCATCGTTGGTGGTCCTGGGGAAGCTGCTTCTCGTCTACAAGACTGCCAGACATCGCTGGTGGTCCTGGGGAAGCTGCTTCTCGTCGACAAGACTGCCAGACATCGTTGGTGGCCCTGGGGAAGCTGCTCCACGTCGACAAGACTGCTAGGCGTCGTTGGTGGTCCTGGGGAAGCTGCTCCACGTCGACAAGACTGCTAGGCATCGTTGGTGGTCCTGGGGAAGCTGCTTCTCGTCGACAAGACTGCCAGACATCGTTGGTGGTCCTGGGGAAGCTGCTTCTCGTCGACAAGACTGCCAGACATCGTTGGTGGTCCTGGGGAAGCTGCTTCTCGTCGACAAGACTGCCAGACATCGTTGGTGGTCCTGGGGAAGCTGCTTCTCGTCGACAAGACTGCTAGACTTCGATGGTGGTCCTGGGGAAGCAGCTTCTCGTCGACAAGACTGCCAGACATCGTTGGTGGTCCTGGGGAAGCTGCTCCACGTCGACAAGACTGCTAGGCATCGTTGGTGGTCCTGGGGAAGCTGCTTCTCGTCGACAAGACTGCCAGACATCGTTGGTGGTCCTGGGGAAGCTGCTTCTCGTCGACAATACTGCCAGACATCGTTGGTGGTTCTGGGGAAGCAGCTCGTCGACAGGACTGCTATTCTTCGTTGGTGGCCCTGGGGAAGCTGCTCCACGTCGACAAGACTGCTAGGCGTCGTTGGTGGTCCTGGGGAAGCTGCTCGTCGACAGGACTGCTATTCTTCGTTGGTGGTCCTGGGGAAGCTGCTTCTCGTCGACAAGACTGCTAGGCGTCGTTGGTGGTCCTGGGGAAGCTGCTTCTCGTCGACAAGACTGCTAGACTTCGATGGTGGTCCTGGGGAAGCAGCTTCTCGTCGACAAGACTGCCAGACATCGTTGGTGGTCCTGGGGAAGCTGCTTCTCGTCGACAAGACTGCCAGACATCGTTGGTGGTCCTGGGGAAGCTGCTTCTCGTCGACAAGACTGCCAGACATCGTTGGTGGTCCTGGGGAAGCTGCTTCTCGTCGACAATACTGCCAGACATCGTTGGTGGTTCTGGGGAAGCAGCTCGTCGACAGGACTGCTATTCTTCGTTGGTGGCCCTGGGGAAGCTGCTCCACGTCGACAAGACTGCTAGGCGTCGTTGGTGGTCCTGGGGAAGCTGCTCGTCGACAGGACTGCTATTCTTCGTTGGTGGTCCTGGGGAAGCTGCTTCTCGTCGACAAGACTGCTAGGCGTCGTTGGTGGTCCTGTGGAAGCTGCTCGTAGACAGGACTGCTATTCTTCGTTGGTGGTCCTGGGGAAGCTGCTTCACCTCGACAAGACTGCTAGACTTCGTTGGTGGTCCTGGGGAAGCTGCTTCTCGTCGACAAGACTGCTAGACTTCGTTGGTGGTCCTGGGGAAGCTGCTTCTCGTCGGAGTAGGTTTTTGTATCACGGATTGGGCCTTGGTGTGGTATGGTACGTGGGTGGACGTTCAGAAGCACGCCTTAAGACCTTGTGGACCCGTAGTTATGCCCAGGAGGGGAATTCAGTCGTCCCTACATTGTTGACGTGCTCAGCTGAATGGCGTCTTTTCTTTGTCCAGCCAGGCCGACATAAGCCAAGTGAATGTCGTCAAGTCCTTGCGGGTCCTGTGTTTCAATTGGTTGAGACTGGGAAATTGGCAGAGATACTGAGGTTGGAGGAGGATCTTCGATTTGTTTCTAAGACGCCGCAGCCGCAGTCTTGGAATGGACCCATATTTGTTTCATGGTGGTTATGTTCGTCAGAGCTCCGATTACCATCCTTAGTAACTTTCTGACACATTGAAGGAGCTTGTCGGATTTATTTGAGCCATAGCACCCGAGTTGTCTTGAAGGTGAGTATGATGTTCGACTGACTGCAGGCCCAATGTACGTCCATTGTGATACCACGCTGATTGAATTCTCCTAACACTGGAACCAGTTTGATTGAGTCGATTGAGCTGACTTACGCTGGAGTTGTTGTGCTCGCTTGCCGTCAAACTGAGATACAGTCAGGGCCATGGCCCACCATTACTGGACGCGCAGGGAAAGTAACAGGCAAGCCAAATAAGGAAACAACTCGTCAGACTCGCAAGGAGTCAGATTCGTATAACCACAAGTTTCCTTACTGGACACTGCTCAGTAAGCAAGCATCTTAAAACCATGGACTTAACGCAAGATGGCACCTGCAGAATGTGTTACGAGGAAGAAGAAACGGCAGACTGTTACTGTCTAGTCAGGACACGTTAGCGACACCTGCGTGAATGCTGTCTTGAAGCGGACAGATTTGCCGCCAGCTTACTCCAAAATGAACGCAAGCCTTCTGGGTGAACTCTAAATCGCCCATCGGAGGCCGCAGTACTCAGGCAATCCTCTCCAACCCCCATAACCAATCAAATTCTAATTAAGTCGTTTTCGAAATGTTCAATTTGAAGTCTGTACAGTGTACGCCCGATAGGACTTGGCTGCCAGTTGATGGCACTGTTTGCAGCTGGCACGCCTAGGCATGGTAGTCCTGCATTCTTGTTAACAGCTTCAGATTTGTGGATTTCGTGGGATTTTCTGGGGAGTTGGGCTCATCATTTTGTGAAATATCCTGTTGTTCAAATGTAGACTCGACACTTCCCAATACGTTGAGTTTCCAGTTTCAGTTTCTCTCTAGGATAACTCCTTGACTCCTAGGGTCCTATCCAGTCCTTAAATTTGAGGATTACCTTCAATTGTAGGCGGATGAGATCGCGGAATGACCAACTCAGTGTTTTGCAAGACTTTTTACCTAGACCCCATGATTTCACCCACTTGGGGAGGGCTTCTATGGAATATGTCACTGACACCTCGAGAAAATATCATCCCAGGTGTGTCTCGAGGCGTTGTGCGTCGAAGACAACCTCCACGTCTAGGTACGATCCCTAGTCTGTACGACAGAAATAATGTTCAAGCCTCCATCTCTTTCAAGTCACTGGCAATGCTCAGAGTACTTCTGCCTGGAAAACAGCTTCTCCCCAAACTTGACCGTCCGGAGGCAACTGAAAGCTGTAGGTCCCTTCCACCTGTGAGAGAAGGCCCAACAAGAAAGCTGTAGGTCCCTTCCACCGGTGAGAGAAGGCACAACACGAGTGATTGATGAGAAGCTCGCCCCTGGCCATTGATGGGCTGTATTGCCACCCATATGTAACTATCACCTCATCGTCGGTGCATGCAAGTGCTCTGGTTCCCTATAGTCAGTCTTAGAGGCTTAGAGGCTTGACTTCCTTCTTAAACCATGAGGCTCGGATTGGAAGCTGCTCCTTGCTGGAACATCGGTGTCCTTCCTCGTAGCCGAGAAATATGATATGTCGAGAAGATGAGGGCAGAGTGACTGACTGACCCGCCCACCCACTATTACTGAGATTGTGACAGACTGACGGTCGAAGAGAAAATGCAACACTTGTGTGCTTTGACTCCTCAAGAACTCCCTCCAACTGAGCCAGCGCAACCACCTCCACTGCCTGGCAACGAAAACGAACACACCTCCCAAGCTACGAGTGCTAACGTCGCACATTAATTGCTTCATCATCGACCGATTTATTCAAATGTACGCGCAGTTCAGCAACAAGGCGCCGCACGTCCCAACCGTCCCCATGTTCATGGGCCAAATGAATTGCCATTCGCCTCCCGCCCGACCAACTAGAACCTAAATAATTCCCTTCGCCTGAACACGGATTAAGCTTTGCGAACATCTCCTCCAGTGTTCCTCTGGCCCGTACACACATCAATTTTCACAATAAATCGCATCAACCACCCGCCCGCCTGCGCTCGCTCGTAAAACAAGTCCTTTTCCAGATCAATAAGCCCCGAATAGCTTATGCTTCCCATCCGCGCACGGGTGCAACAACATGCTAGAATGCAGGGCACACACATTTGCGATGTTTAGATGGTTCCGGCGAGCAGCGCAGCGAGCCCACCCTCCGATTTATAGCCGCGCTTAAGGCAATTACGGCTAACCCGATGCCAATTAATCTAATCATGTGCATTTTGGGGTTTCCAGCCCGTCGCTGTCGGCAGGATGGATGGTGTGTACGTTCGACGAGTAGCATGCGCTGGCCATCGATGGCGCTTGTGTCCTTGCTGGTTGAAGGGGAAGCCTTAAATCGACGAAACCGAATTTTCGTGCTGTTTGTGAGCTTGTGTGTTGCTCCTCAAAATGCTCGCCTGATTGCGTTATCTGGTGCTGGTGTGAGTTAACACGCAGCCTAGAGAGGGGGCAGCTTTTGAAGGGATAATGCCTTGTCTGTTTTGGGGTGTTGGGAAATGGCTGGTAATTGACGCTTTTTGAAGGCTGAGTGGAGTGGAGGGAGGCACCACTAAAGTGGTTTGTTTTGTTATGGATTCGATGGCCTAAGAACCAGAAGCCAAGGCATGGAGCAGGGACCACAAGAAATCACATCCCTTGGACGCCTTAAATGCTGACCGCTCATGTCAACTGAGGAAGCGGTTCTTGTCATGCCACTTCTACGCCATAAACGACCGGTGCTTGGTTAGGTTAGTTAAGCAGGTTGACGGGCTGGCACACTGCCACACTTTGGTCCTTGTGGACTCATTGTGGTGCACAATGTGACGGAAGAAGGTGTCCTCTCGTATCCACAACTCGAGCCCATTTACGGTGTTTCCGGTTCCTTTGGGACCGATGTGAGAAACGCATGCTAAAAGTGTGCACAAGGGGACTAGATGCCGACGTTGGGCGCCATTTAAGATGCCACAAGCTTCCTACCCGCCTAAGCCTCCACAACAGGTGGCGAATTGAATCGATTGCTCCATGTGGCACATCTTCCTCAAGAGATAAGTCATTAAACTCAACAGTAAGGACCTCCCTTGTGGGAGAGTCTGTCCGCGACAGAACCCTATTTGGGCCCACATCCAAGCCTCTCACCCCAATCCCCTTCGAAGCACTACAGCCAAGACGTCCATTCTTCCCTCGTCAGACCAAGTGACATTCGCTGTAACAGCCCTTAATGAAATCGCTCATCATCTCCAGATTAGCCACTTAAAGCCCGGCGAAATCCACTTAAAGCGAATCCGCTCCGCCGTCAATCTGAGCGAAATCTGAATTAAAGAACTCCTTTGTTGGCGTAAACTATATTAACGCCGTTAATTATTCTCACTTCCTTGCTGGATCTCAGAAGAACTGCTGGCTCACTCGGATGAAAGAAAAACCCCTTTTTCGCCATTCAATCGTTCTTTTGTTTCGTTTTTTTTCCGAGAACTCCTTGACTACCGTCGTCCGTCGCCTGTTAACAGTGGTCTTTCATTTTTCGAAATTTCATTCCGACACCAAAACAAACGGCCGACTAAGAAGGACGACCTGTAATGAAGTCACGACACCGTCACCAGGGGAGAGCTTAAAGGCCGTCCATCCGCCAACAGCCTGGGTGCAAAGGGTTGTGCGCTCGTTCGCCTTGACTCCTTATCCGCATCAAAAGTTTCTGTTTTTCCTCGATTTCCTCGGTTTTTTTTTTGTTCGCCTTCATTCTTCATGGAGTCCCTTCCGGGATCGGTGACGTAGTGGGCAACTTAATATTACGAGAGTTCTTCCAGAAGTCGTTCCGTTTTTTTGTGTTCTTACAGTCCTTCGGGGAGTTCGTGTTTCCTTTTGGGGCTTCTCTTCGTCATCCTTGGGTGTGTGTGCTGTGTGCCAAGAAAATGAGCGAAACCTGCCAATTTAGTGGCTGAGAGTGCTCCGTAAAAAATTCATATTCCCTTCGAATGCGAGGTTGAAGATGAAAGGGGCGACGGAACGGATGGGATGGGGCTGACGGAGGATGGCTCGAATGTAAATTTGGATGCGTTTCTTCGTGTAGGGAGGAAGAAGTCATCCTGGAGTTAAGTGAAAGAATAGAGAGATTTGGCCGTACAAGAGGTTTCTGACTTGGGGGTGGGGTGGCGGGAGAGTAGTTTTCTGAAGTCATCACGGGTGGCTGGTTCGATTGTGGGCCCCGGAAGCTCAACATCGCCTGCTGTGTGTAATCAAGACGAACCGGAGCGTGAATTTCCTTGACTCTGCATCTGATTGAATTAGGTTTCGTTCTCTTCTTGTTTTTTGCCTTTTTCCTCTGCATTTTCAGGGGTGCAGGAATTCTGAATTCCCCTATGGCAGGACAATGAAGCATTCACAAGCCGACATGAAGCCAAGCTTGAAATAGCATCGCTCGGAGACAAGTGCTCAGAGACAGGCGTCCAAGGACGAGGTGTAGGTAGTGTGCTGTGTTGCATCCTTGGGCGATTTAGAAACGGACTTGTCTAGACAATGAGATGATTCTGAGGAACTGGAAGGAGGGCCAGTGGAGCTGGCTTTGCCATCAAAGGGACTTCTACAAGCAGTGTACTCGCTCAGCGATTCCAGTGAAACCATCCTCGCTGGATATGCTGGCGACAGAAATTGAAAGATGTCATAGGTAGGCCTAATAGAGCCACTGTGCCAGAAGAGAGGGGGTCAGGATCTGTTCATCGCTCTCAACCTGGCGGGATGCAAGCAACGATCCTTGTCGATGCATAGACCAAGTTGACATGCAGCCTCTTCGCGGCGCCCCCCCTGTATGGCTGTCACAACACTCGTTGTGAGGTGACCCATGCATGCAGGTTGTGCGTAGGGCTAACAACCCGCCCACGATAAGGAAGAGCAAGCAGCCTCGAAGAGACCTAGAACGACGACACGGCGAGAAAGAGGACGACGATTTTCGAGTGTGCACCTGGAATGTAAGAACACTCTACACTCCAGAGGCCGCTCAAAAACTGGAAGAATATCCTCACGCAGTACAAGGCGGATATTACTGCGCTCCAGCAAATACGGAATACGGACATGGGATAATGAAACTGAAGGAGTGCGACAGTTGTCACAAAAGGTTGCACATATTTGGATGTGGATTCGTCTTCGACTTTAAAGCGACAAACAATCGTCTGACTGTGATCCGCTTTCAAGGCAGACACGCCCTTAACGACAAAGATAAGGACTCTGTCAAAGTTGACTATTACGACTTCCTGGACAGTGCCTACGGTGTCTGCCCGGAGTACGATGTCAAAATCGTACTCGGAGACTTCAATGCCAAATTCGGCAAGGAAAACATCTTTGGTTGAGTGAACAGAAAGCACAGCCTCCACGACACGACAACAGATACCGGCTTCCGACCCACAGACTTAGCGACAGCACGTAATATGATCATGAGTAGCACAAGGTTCCCTCGAGAACAAAAATCCACACAGCAACCTGGCGATCCGCGGATGGTCGGACCGCCAATCAAATGGTCTATGTGTTCATTGACGGAAGACACGCGTCAAATATCCTGGATGTGTCGTCTCTTGCCATTTGCCAAGTCACCAGAAAGTGGTTCGGCGAAAATGCTTCGGCGAAGGACTTTGTGTCCAGAAAGTGCTTCTCGTGGCAGCAAGATTCAGAGCTCAGCTGTCCAATGTAAAAAAAACTGCACCAGCCGACAAAGAGAACTTTTGACATTGGACGCATGAACACACTGTAGGTTGCTAGAGCTACGAGACTACGAAACGCCAACGAGATGTGGTTGCATTGCCGCTCGGCCATCAAAGAGGTATCGGAAACTACCTTAAGCTACCAATCACCCTCGACAAGAAACCCGTGGTTTGACGGCGAGAGTGAGTAGAAAAAACCTGCAACCGACGAGGCTGCATACCGAAACGCTGCAACGAAAAAAAACAAGCAGCACAAGAGGAGTACCGGGCTACAAGACGGGAGGAGAAAAAGCTTCTACGCCTGAAGGAAAGATCTCTCGCAACTCAAGGATATCGAAGAGTTTAGGGACAAACACAAAATACTGGCCTTCTCCAAAAACCCAACTGCCTGGCCACAGGCTTCAGCAAAGGCACCCAGGCTCTTCGAAATTGCGGGGCTAATCTTGAAACAGACCCGCAGGGAATAGTGGAAGTGTTTAAACAGCACTTCAAACAGCTGCCTAGCGGGCATGATCTGGATAGAGTGATAGGGAACAAGGAAGTCCCCACTCCAGTCGACGAAGTAGTCCTTCCACCTTGCTTTGAAGAAGTTGGTGTAGCTAGATGGCTTACCATCAGAGCTCTTCAAAGCTGTGCGCAATGTAATGGTAGTGAGCATGCACCAGATCGTATGCCGAATTTGGGAAGATGGAAGCATACGCGACGACTGGAGTATCAGCTCCATAATTCCCATCCACAAAAAAGGCGACCCTACCTCTCGAAAGAACTACAGATGTATATCCCTGCTCAACGTCGCCTACAAGATCCTATCCAGCGTACTGTGTGAACGTCTAAAGCCGTTCTGCACCGCACTAATCAGCACGTACCAGTGCGGCTTCCGACCCGGCAAATCGACTATAGACCAGATCTTCACACGAAGGCCGATCCTGGAGAAGAGTAGCGAGTTTCAAATCGATACTCACCATCTTTTCATCGATTTTAAGGCCGCATACGGCAGCATTTATCGCAACGAGCTATTCGAAGCGATGGCCGAATTTGGGATCCCGGAAAAATTGATCCAAGTGTGTCGCACCACGCTAACACACATGCGATGCACCGTGCTGTTCGGCACAAGGACCACTGAGCCGTTTGAAACCTGCATCGGATCGCGGCAAGCAGATGCTCTGTCGTGTGATAGTGCGGCAGGCGGCTGTAAACAGGGAAGGCACTATCCCTTACAAGTCATTCCAGCTGTTGGGATACGCTGATGACATTGATACAATCGCGCCGTCCCAACGCGTCGTACTGGAAGATTTCACGGCAATTGAGGAACAGGCGAAACGAGCTGGTCTTAAGGTCAACGAGGACAAGACAAAAAATGAGCTGTCGAGTAAGTACCGATCCGCCGCACATCACCTAGGCCAAAACGTTACGTTAATCGAAAGCCACAATTTGGAGGTAGTAAAGGAGTTTGTCTACCTCGGGACAAACGTAAGCTCCACTGATGACATCGTAGTGGAGATCGTAGAATCGCCCTTGGCAACCGATGCTACTTCGGTCTGTCAAAACAATTGGGCTCGAAACGCCTGACTCGAAGGACCAAAGTCATGCTCTACAAAACCCTTATCCTGCCAGTCCTACTTTATGGAGCCGAAAGCTGGACATTAAGTAAGGCTGCAGACCTGATTCTTGGTGCTTCGAAAGAAAAATTCTACGTCGGATATATGGTCCTGTCTGCGAGAAAGGCGAATGGAGGAGAAGACACAAGGGCGAACTCACAAGGATGCGAATGTAGTTTGCAGAGCACAAAACCGTCGACTACACTGGCTCGGCCACATCGAGCGAATGGACAACAACGCTCCAGCAAAGAGGGTCTTGGAATTGGACCCTCCTGGTTCGAGAAGGAGAGGAGGACCGACCCTCCGGCACAGAGACCAAGTCATCGCGGATTCAAGACGGCTTGGTCTTGATGACTGGAAGCAGCGTGCCCATTACCGTCAGCGATGGAAGGCAGCAATTGCTGAGGCTCGGACCCTTCATAGGTCGCCGGCCTGACAAGGTAAATGCGAAAATGTTGCCATTTGCCAAAATGAATGTAATTTTGCTAAAATAATTCCGACTAGAGAGCACTGGTCGAAACTCGTAGGTGAGTCAAAAGCTCAATCAATGTATACACCGACGGCTCCATGCAGCATGAACTAGTCGGTGTTGTGGTGTACATATAATGCATCGCAAGACGTTAAAATCTGCCACAAACTGGACGAAGTAAGCAGCATCTGAACTGCTGACAATGACATTCAATGCGTGGAAGCGCACTAATTCATGCCTCAAGACCAAACTCACCTAGCAGGAAACACAGCACCGCCAAGACCATCTCAGACAATCTTCTCTTCCTGATTGGCGCTACAGTCCGGGGTGGACCTGGGCCTCAACCAACATGCCTCTCCAGCCAGCACGATCTTTCGCCAGCTGCCTCCAGATGGGCACACCAAGCTGGTTGAGGTCCTGTTCAACTTGTGTGCGTCATCTAGTGCGAGGACGTCCTCTGTTGTGCTGTCCCAATGGCTCGGTGTCGAAGACTCTTCGGGCCGGAGCTGTGGTGTCAATCCGCTCTACATGACCTAGCCATCCTAAGCGTTGGATGCGAAGACGCTTAACTAGGTGCATGCCGCTGTACAGCCCGTATGGTTCGTGGTTGAACCTTCTCCTCCAAACGCCATCAACGCAAACTTTCTCTCAAAACAACCAAGAGCTTCTTCATCCGCTTACAATAGCGTCCGTGTCTCTGCGCCATAGAGCAGGACTGGGATGATCAGGGTTTTATACAAGCTCAATTTGGTGTTTCGAGAGATGGCTCTGTTACTCAATTGCCTCTTGAGCCCAAAGAAAGAAAGACCTAGGTAATAATCTCGTTTAATTGTAGGGATCATTACAGGTGGGACACCATTCTCAAAGACTGCAAGGAGACGGAGGTGCTTGAAACGCGGGCCACTTGTCTACGACCATGAAAAATGAGAAAGTAGTGCAATTCTGTAGAATATCTCCTTCCTCTGCTATTTTCCATGGAAGACCAAGTCCAGAAAGTGAACCAAATCGCGCCGAGAAACGAATTACCAAGAGTGAAGCAGAAAAATAAGTATTTATTTGAAAACGACTGGCCAAATACCGCAGGTGTCCCCGCGCGATATGGGCAAAGGGGAAATGCTACGGATTTGTACGAGGATTATAAACAGAAGCAGAAATAAATTGGAAATTAATAAATGAAGTAGATTCTCATCACTGATCATTTTATGAGGCTGCTGACGGTCCTCAGCGGTGGAAGGCAGCTCAGGCTCAGGCTCGGACCCTTCATCGGTCCACGGCCTGACAAGTAAGTAAGTGCCAGAAGAGAGATATGCCACAATTTGTGCGCGAGTCGTTAATAGCCCCAATAGGGCCGCTGTGTTCGTTGGAAAATGAGCTATGAACCCCATCAGAAAGGCCTTACTAACCAATGTACAGCCTTGTCTGTGGCTGTGGTCCGAACTCAACATCGGCCACTCAACCATTCTCAAGGAATTCAACTTCCTTCCAAGCGACACTGAGCGCTAATACCCGAGGCCATCTTCGAGAAGAAATTCTCGATCAGCATTCCCTCCAGATCGGACTGGACGATCGGCGACGTTGGGTGATCCTCTACGTGTTTTCACAGACGGATCGAAGACCAACCAAGGGGTGGGCGCGATTTGAACATTGCTACCTCTTTGAAGCTCCTCGATCACTGGCGTTGTCGCGGCTCAAAAACAACCTGATATCAACAAGGGATATCACCGTCTCTTCGGACAGTCAGGCCGCTATAAAATCCCTGGATAGTGTCATGTTCTACTCAAAAAAACATCCCTTAATTGCAGGCTGTCTCTTAACGAGATGGCGGAGCATTTTAGCATTCACCTCATGTGGGTGCCGGGACACTGTGACATACCAGGCATCTGCATAGCCGATGAACTCACCAGGTGTGGTACAACCTCATCCCCATCAATAGAAGGGGCACCAGCTTCTATGCCGATCGCTACAGCCTACCATCCTTAAAAAATTTACACAATTTAAACCGCCAATCACAAATGGCTTGGCCGTTCGGAGTCGGCATAAAACTGTAGGTCCCTTCCACTCGTGTGAGAACAATAGCACGCACAACACGAGTGGTTGCTGAGAAGCTAGGCACTGGCCCTCTACGGGCTGTAGCGCCACCCATATTATATTATATTATATATCACAAATGGCTAGAAGGCACTAACAAAAGAAATCTGCCCATCACTTGACTCAGTCTACTCAGACTCGGCAAGCAGGCATTAAGGACTCTCATTTGAGTCATAACCGGGCACCGTGCAATTGGCTCGCAGGATGGGTGCCCCATATAATGATTTCTGCCGAAGCAACATGGGTGAAGAGGCGGAAGAAAACACTCATCACCTACTCTGCCCTTGCAGCGCTCTGGCTAGTCGTGGGTTCCTACGCCTAGAGGCCTACTACTTCAACAGCCTCAATGAGGTAAGCAGTGCCGGCATAGTCCAGCTAAATCGCTTCACTTCAAGCACCAACTGGTTCCGATGTTAGGAGAAGTCAATCCACGTGGTATCACTCTTGGGCCTACTCTCGCCTAAGTGTGACTGCCCCTAGCAGTCAGCCACTATAACCTAATCCAACCCAACCACTGCACATTTTTTTGACTGTCGGCAAATCCAGGCCAGAGTCTCAGAATCGATTGATGCACGCACGAATACATCACCACAAGTGTACGCAGACCGTTGTTAATAGAGCCGATGAGGCGGTTGAAAGCTGCCTACCACCTGGCTGTGTTGTGTCATGTGTCCTCGATGGAATGATTAATTGACGCAGGACCATGGGAGGACAGGTGCATTCACAAGCCTTCATCATTTCAGGCAGCCTCTGATTCATCATTTCCCAGAATAATGTCTTCACTTGATCGAGTCGACTCAAGACCCGACGCCAGCTCTCACCGGGTATCAGAGCGTAAGTGTTCACACCACCAGAGTTCACCCGGTCCTTCGTTCATTCACCGACGAGACCGTACATAACACTCAACACGAGACGACACGTGTACATTTACCAGCGTCCTTAATTGGATAAGTTCGTTACAAGAGGCCAGCAGCAACCAATAGCCACCCATTCTCGGCCCCATTCGCAGAGTGGTTCACCAGTCAATGTGTGAGTCCATCGGGCAGGGGCCAACGTTCGCTCGGGATGCACGAGCACGCACACATCTCAAGTTCACCTCACTGAGGCCGGAGGTAAGCTAACGAGATGTTAACTCGTTTGGGTGCGCTCCGAAGGACGCAGGTGCACGAGAGCGTGCAGTGGAGCAGTGGAGTGCACCTTGTGGCCCGCTCTCTCAGATTTGATTAATCTGCCATCTTGCATGAGCCGATAATGAGTTGCTTGTTTAGAGGTTCACCCAGTGAATCGAATAACATCAATCCACCACCAGATTGAGTCAGATCCCCGCCGATTAGACGGCATTATGTGGCGTTCATCCGACGGAGCAGCATTAAGACTCGGATGTCGAGGAAGCAAGTCGGTGCGGCGTGCTCACGAGGAAGGTAAACGGCGTGCCGGTTGCTGTGTTCCGGATATCCCTGGCATGCAAATCGAAAATCAGACAAGACACTCTCGTGGTTCCTAAGTGAGTTACGATGCTGTGCGGCTCAGCCACTTGGCCCCGGTCCAGGACGTTCGGTCCATTGTCTGGCGCATGGGGAACGGATTTCCTGGCAACAATGAAAAATGTTGTGCTTGCCTTTGTGCAAGGCAGTCTGCCCGTTTGGCAAGGATGCTCGCTGTGTAGGGGTCGCTCGCCTTGAGCTGGTCGGCGGTGGGGTGGTGTGTGTTTCTGTGATTAGTGTGCACACCCCCCTGGATGGAGGGGGTGACAGAGTGGCACAGAATGCCTGCATGTGGGGGAATGCGTAAGTTTCCTATTCGTTGTCTCGATTTGCCAACAACCTGAACCAAGCCCGGAATCCCTTCGAAGTCAATGTAAAAGAAGTCCTCCTCTGGCTGTCTGCAATTCCCTCACGACCACTACCTCTCCAGTGAACCAGCTCCCAGAGAACAGACCTCCTGAACAACAAAAAAAGTTCCTCATTGTTGAACCTCTCTTCCAGCAGTCAGGACACCAATGAACTTCGAAGCCGTCCGAGAGTTGACATTGCACTCATTCAATTAATCCAGGGTATCCCTCAATAAACAGTCACTCGCTGTGAGGGTGCAACTGCATCCGTATCAGTTGCCGATGCACTCTCAAAATAAATGCCCATGGAGCGCAAGGCTCGATACACAGCCCTCGTGTGTGTGTTTGCGTTGGGCTGAGGCTCCCCAGCTGCCGCATCATTGAGAAGTGCAAATAAATCTGTGTACCAACTCGGGCAGTGCCAGAAATTCAATATTGATACGAAAATTTTCGGATATTAATTCATTTCCCCGGCCTTCCCGTTCGGTGTGTGCACGGCAATGGCCCACTGCCGGTGGGGGGGCTTATGTTGACTTAAAGACACGACGGCAGAGGTGGTGCACGGATTGTTTACCAGTGTGACGGCACTGGATGGAGAGCATTATTCCGATGGATTCCGAGGAACCGATTTAATTAAACGCGAAGTTGTAAGTGTCCTTCGAGACTGAATTACCAGATCGGGGGAATGATGCGCAACGGACCGCGCCTTCAGATCGACTTTGGTTCTGGGGGCAATTCTGTGCATGACTGGCGGGGATGTGCACTTAAATGTGGTGCACCACGGTGAACTTCTACTTGATAATGATGGTGGAGAGTTTTACTCTCTCTCTACCTGATCGCCACTGACGACTCTTGATTTTAAAAACACAACGTGAGTAGCGAGCTAAGTCCGAAAAAATCGTAGAAATTAGGTATGCTCTTGTGTATTATTCACATTGTACTACGATCGTCTTTGGGCCCTCTTCATCTTTGCCTTGCGCTTCGGTTCGGGGTGGTCCTGTACACCATCTTACAAAAGTCCGTTCAACTGTTTTTTGACGCGGTCGACATTGACGTCGACAACAAGCGTCTGCCACAAACACAATCGTTCCTTAGCCGCCTCCAGCTGCGCCCACCAAGTTGGTTGAGGTCCGCCTCCACTTGTGTGCGCCATCGGCGTCCTTGTCGTCCTCTGTATCTAGTAGACTAATGTTTAATTTTAGTCCAGTCCGGATGGCGAGTGACTAAGTCCTGATATATTTAGAAGCCAGAAAAACAAAGGCTATTGACTGAATAAGTCGTTGGTCACAGAAGTGGGTCCTACCTAAGTTCGTCACTTTTCGTTATGACTAACTATCAATCTTGTTCCTCTACTCTTTTCGATTACGTCCCGCCTTCTGTTGAGTTGTCTCAGTGCCTCGAAATCGAAGACTCTTCGTGCTGGAGCCGTTTTGTCTGTTCGTTCTGCATGACCCAGCCACCTTAAGTGTTGGATCCGAAGATGCTTAACTAGGTTCACGCCGCTGTACAGTTCGTGGTTGAATCTTCACTTACAGACGCAGACCAAAGATCGCTCGCAAGACTTTTCTCTCAAAACGACCAAGAGCTTCTTCATCTGCTTTTAATTGTGTCCATCCATGAGCAGGACAGGGATGATCAGAGTTTTATATAAAGTCGATTTGGTGTTTCGAGAGATGGCTCTGTCACTCAATTGCCTCGTCAGCGCAAGGAAGCAGCGATTCTTCTTCTTCTTCTTCTTCTTGTGGCGCTACAGTCCGGGGTGAACCTGGGCCTCGGTCAACAATCCTCTCCAGCTGGCACGTTCTTTAGCCAGCAGCCTCCAATTTCGCACTCCAAGTTGGTTGAGGTCCTTCTCCACTTGAGTGCGCCATCGGGTTCGTGGTCGTCATCTATTGCGTTGTCCCACTGGTTCGGAGTCGAAGACTCTTCGGGCTGGAGCAGTGTTGTCCATGCGCTCAACATGGCCTAGCCATCTTAGGCATTGAATCCGTAGACGCCTGACTAGACTCGTGTTGCTGTACAGCCCGTACAGTTAGTGGTTGCATCTTCTCCTCCAGAGCCCGTCAACACACACGGCACCAAAGATCGCACGCAGAACTTTTCTGTCTTCATCCACTCTCGAGATTGTCCATGCCTCCGCGCCGTATAGCAGAACTGGGATGATCAGTGTGTTATATGGAGTCAACTTGGTTCTTCGAGAGGGGGCTCTACTACTCAAATGCCTCTTGAGCCCAAAGAAGCAGCGGTTG
Source organism: Eristalis arbustorum (assembly GCA_916610145.1). NCBI lineage: Eukaryota > Metazoa > Arthropoda > Insecta > Diptera > Syrphidae > Eristalis > Eristalis arbustorum. Next base: position 41,398,175 of record OU744320.1, on the reverse strand, counting down.
GCAAAAGTTATTCTGCGTTTAATCTCGGTACTGATGTTGTTCGCACTATTAACTTGGGGGGCAAAGCAGATGAAGTCCTTTACTACCTCGAAGTTGTAGCTGCATAGGCTGACATTCTGACCGAGTCGTCGATGTTGTGTGTCCTTTCTTGATGACAGCATGTACTTTGTTTTGGCCTCATTCACCGCTAAACCCATTTTTGCCGCCTCCGTCTCGATACAAGCAAACGCTTCATTGACGGCTCGCTGAGTTCGGCCAATCACGTCAATATCGTCCGCGTATGCTAGCAGTTGAACGGATTTTTGGAAGATCGTGCCTCTAGTGTTGGCGTGTGAGTTTCGCACGATCTTCTCCAGGACGATGTTGAAGAAATCACATGACAGCGTGTCGCCTTGTCTAAGACCTTTTTTGACATTGAAGGTCTCGGTGAGTTCGTTACCGACCTTGATGGAGCAGCGAGAGTTCTCCATCGTCATCCTGCACAACCTGACGAGTTTGCCAGGAATGTCAAAACTAGACATGGCGTTGTATAGCTCGTCTGCACATTATCATATGCGGCCTTAAAGTCGACAAATAGGTGGTGGGTGTCGATCTGCATCTCTTGGGTTTTTTCGAGGATCTGCCGTAATGTGAAAATTTGATCGATAGTGGACTTCCCAGGCCTGAAACCGCACTGACAGGGACCTATCAGGTTGTTGACAAAGGGTTTTTAGGCGATCACACAGAACGGCAGAGACGACTTTGTAGGCGATGTTAAGGAGACTTATCCCCCGATAGTTGGCGCAGTTGAAGGGGGTCTCCTTTCTTGTGGATCGGGCAAACTATACTAAGATTCCACTCGTCGGGCATGCTTTCCTCCGACCATATCCTATAGATGAGCTGGTGCATGCGCCCAACCAGATCGTCTCCAGCTGCTTTAAACAGTTCCGCGGACAATCCGTCCGCTCCAGCAGCTTTGTTCGACGTTCGGCTTAAACCCCCGGACAAGGGGACGCTGCATCCAGGGCGAAGTTGTTGATTGCTCTCAACTTTGTGAGATGTCAGCAACGATCCAGCTGAAATACACCATCCTAGCAACGCCCTCTGGATAGCCTTTCTAAGAAACCGCTTAGAGATGAACCAATGTAGGCAGTGTCCCCTTGTCCAGGGGCTTAAACCAGGACCCGATTTTCCAGATTCTGAGGTTACGAGTCCCGACCATAGAAAACAAAAATGGCAGCAACGAAGCAACAAGAATGAAATGAAAAGCCTAGAATATGGATGGTTTTAGCATTGGCGACCAAAGGCATTTCAAGAAGGACAAGGTATGTGCGGACCAACCACCGAACTGCTTTCGGAGGTCCTAGACCGTTGCAATGCGGACATCACCGCGATGCAAGAAATGTGGTGTGACGGGCCGGCAAGAAAAGGATGAACAGCTGTGATGTCAATCACGGTGATTGTTATTAGGTCTAAAACTTAATCCGTGCAGTGAGAGTGAGTCAGAGCAGAACATCAGAAATTGGCTTGATTCATTCGTGGCTGCCGAGCCCTCTTGGGATGGGATCCACAAAAAGTCATAGATTCAGATTGGAAATACTTCGAAAAAAGCTATTGTATATGTTACTTGCTTATACACCCACTACAAAAAGCCAAGTCAACACACTTTCGGATGCGGGTCTGTCATTGGCAGCAGACTTAAGCAAGGAGCGTAGAGCTTTAAGTGTCAAAGAATCAAGGCAAGATTCGCCAACGTAGGCCTGGTATGTGCACACGGCTCTTCAGAGGAGATGGATGACACAACCGAGGACAGCATCTACGAAGGTCTTAACAAAGCTTTCGAGCATTGTTCTAGCTTCGACGTGAAGACAGTCCTTGGTGACTTTAACTCGAAGTTCTGCAGCGAGGAACAATTTTTGGTAGTACAGGCGGCAGACATAGCATACACGACACCACCTCCGACAACGGACGTAGGCTCGTACACTTCCAGAGCCACCTCACGATCATGGCGATCTCCTGAGCAATCCACAGACAATCGCATTGATCATGTTGCGATTAAGGCAAGACACCCCACCAGGATTCTGGGTGTTCAAACGCACCAACATAGATTCGGATCACGACCTAGGGTGGCCACATTCGGAGCGAAGATTGACCGGACGAAGCGAAACCCACCAGGTGTTGTAAGGAAATTCAATATCGCACCAACAACACAGACCGAGTCTCCCTTTGTATCCCAGAAAGTCATATGCCGTCGACATCGAGTGTAAAACCCCAAATGGCAATATTGTCAAGACGCCATCAGAAAAGCCGCAACTGCTGTGCTAGGTTCTACCCCGCCCACAAGAGACACTCGATGATGCATGTCGGCGAGCACATGCAGCCAAACAGGATGCACACAAAGCAGCGCTGCAGAGAAGGACGAGGGCTTTGCGTGAGCTCCACGAGGACCCTTTGGATGCGCCAAGTATCGAGGGATCAGTCTCCCTAACTTGTACGCGATGTTAACTCGCGTGATCCTTTCTGTTGTTTTGTGTAAGCGCCTAACCATCTTGTTAATAATCGCCGCCTTATCAGTGCGGTTTGGGGCCAGGGAGAGCCACCTTCGACCAAATCTTCACACTACGGCAGATCCTCGAAAAGACTCAAGAGATGCAGATCGACACCCACTGCCTATTTGTCGATTTCGAGGCCGCATATGAAGTGAAGAGCTATACAGCGTCATGCTTATTCCTACTCGTCAGGTTGAGTTCAGATCCAACGCTTAAGATGGCTAGGTCATGCAGAGCGGATGGACACCACAGATCCGGCCCGAAGAGTCCATTAGGACAATACAAGGAGGACGTCCTCGAACGAGATGGCGCACCCAAGACGGGACGGATCTCAGCCAGCTGGAGTCTTGTTGGTTGAGGCCCAGGACCACCCCAGACGCCAGACGGCAGTAGCCGAGAGTTAGAGGATTCCACCCAAAGAGCAACCGAAACTTGGCCCCTTCCTGCCATCAACTTGAATTGGCATGCGCCTAGTTAGCCCTTTTCAGTGCAACTTCATCGCAAAAAGGTTCATAAGAGGCAACCATCTCACAAACGAGCAGCATTGTCGTCCAGTGTCCCCATTGGCATCAAGTTTCTGAAAAAACTTCACCCTTCTTTCAACTGAAACCCATTCATGCAGGGATTGTCGTGCCCTCGAAAAAGGACTTCCATGGATTGGCCACAGTTCCACCGGCCGCCAGCCCCCGGGCCTTCAAGGAAAACCCATAAAAACTTCGAAATCAAATTTACAATCCAATCGGGAGGTCGCTCATATCGTTAAAACCAAGTTGATCCGCTGCGGGAAATGATGTATATCCTTCACATCCTCCTTCCCCTCCCCGGGAGCCGTTCATATCGCTCCGCCCCGACCCCGAACGAGAAAGAGCCTTTCATTCGACATGAAAAACAACTTTGGCTGCCAAAAGTGATTTAATTTCTGATTCTCAATAGCAATTCCCTCGCACTGCCCCGTCGAACCAAACGCATTCTTCCACTTCGGAGGATTCTGGGAACAAAAACAAAGGATGCCCGAAGGCGAGGAACAAAAACGTCGAAACTTAACATCCTCGCGGAATGAATATCCGGCATTCGAACGCACATGTGTCGGCGCGTGGAAGCCTTCGACTGTGTCCGCCCCCTCGAGAGCCGCTCACGGGGTCCTTAACACCGATCTTTAGCAACCGTAATCGGGACGCTGGGGATATGAAATCCTTGCTGTAAATCAGCAGACTCCCCCGGCCACACGCGCAAAAGTATCCTTTTATCTTTGCCTTCATTTCGTTTAAAATGTTTTGCCTTTGTCCCTTTGCCGAGACGGAATGACATGGGCTCGGGCATCATTACGGGCCGAAGTGTTGCGACGCATATGTGAGACGGGCACACACACCCACTCTGGCGCGTGCTAAATAGTTGAGAGATCTAAGAGTCTTCCTTTGAGCGGCGTCGGTCTCAGGAGAAAAATTAAATTTAATTCTTTTGCTTGTTGTTTCGTTCATCCTTTCGACTCCATTCACTCAAGGCGTCCTCTGAAGTGAAAGCATCTCATCCCGGCTTGTGCCAAATCCTCGCTCCCTCCACGAACGCGCCGGCATTTGCGTACTCGGGCTGCACACAATCAGAGAGGCTGCTGAAATTAAATTTGTTTTCACAGAGATTAACTTCCCGGCGAACGGTTGGTCCCAGCCTCCTCTGCCGTATGTGTCAAGGATATCAAACGTGTCCCGTTGAGGAGGGACCACGGGCATACGAACAGGCGACGAATAAGTGCTCTCAAATTATTTCAATTACTTGAGGAGGCCCCTTCCTGGCCGCCTCGTAGGCTGTCGAGTTGTGATGAATTTTAATTGCTAACCATGCGGTGGCTGTGGAGCCCCCTCCATCTGCAGACAAACTGCGGGGCGTATGTGGAATATTTTGAGTTTGTTTTTGCGGGGAAATGAGTGCAGGCTTCTGGGCTTGTTAGTTAGTCAACAAGGACGAAATTAAAATCTAAATTGCGGTTCGTGTGGGGGGCCAGTCGAAAGCCGTGATGATATCCGAGAAGGGACGTTGAAAAGTTACAGAAATTTATTCATTTTCATGACTTGTTTGAATTTTTCTCTGAATTCCATGGAAGCAGTTAACGCTGGTCATATGGCCGCTTTGTGCGGGAGACTTTCATTGTCCAACTTTGAAAACTGACACTGGGAAGTCCGACAGGACATAATAGAGATAACCCAGCTTAGATTGTTCAAGTGCCCACTGAAGGAGAACATCACCCTGTGGCGAAGCTTCTGGCCAAACAGCACACACAAGGGCGCACACTTAAGCTCTCGTCAATATCCATGTGCAAGCAATATCTGGTTCAGAGGCTGCTCACTCAATTGAGCACAGCAACCCTGGCCGAGAGGAAGATTGAATGGCAGTCTGAGGTAAGCCTTTGAATTGGGGGAAAAGTTTGCGAAACAACAATGTTCCAAGTTGTGGAATAAAACTTATGAGCAAGCTACATTTGTTGTGCAGGGGGGCACGTAGGTAGTAAGGCAAAATGCAAATGTCGCATACTGACGATCCTAGGAGATTCTGTACACTTGCACTCATACGTGGATGACAATGAATTGTCGAACACATAAAGCGATTGTTGGCTAGCCGTTGCTGACAGTTAACGAAGGCAAGCCGAAGCATGTGCTGTCCTCCAAAGCGCATATACAACATCGACGCACCTTGAAGTTTTTGACCCCAAAACATGGCACAAGCCTCTAGAATGTTTAGGACATCTGTTTATGAGTTTTCGTGCAACTAAAACTAAATCTGCAAGGTAAGCCTCCAAGGATGAAGATGAACATCTAGTAGCAGAGACACAGTCGGTGCTGGGAACATGGAAAGACCACTTATGAAAACTGCATGGAAAGCAAAATACCGCTGTCAGGCGATGATGGACAAGAATTCCGCCGTTCCGACCTCAGTGAAGCGACGGCAGCAATCGTCAAAATGAAGTCCAACAAGTCTGCTGGTGCCGACCGTTCCCTTGTCCAGAAACCCCTTCGGTTCCCTTGTCCAGAAACCCTTTCGGTTCCCTTGTCCAGAAACCCTTTCGGTTCCCTTGTCCAGAAACCCTTTCGGTTCCCTTGTCCAGAAACCCTTTCGGTTCCCTTGTCCAGAAACACTTTCGGTTTCGGTTCCCTTGTCCAGAAACCCCTTTCGGTTTCGGTTCCCTTGTCCAGAAACCCTTTCGATTCCCTTGTCCAGAAACCCCTTCGGTTCCCTTGTCCAGAAACCCTTTCGGTTTCCTTGTCCAGAAACCCTTTCGGTTCCCTTGTCCAGAAACCCTTTCGGTTCCCTTGTCCAGAAACCCTTTCGGTTTCCTTGTCCAGAAACCCATTTCGGTTTCGGTTCCCTTGTCCAGAAACCCCTTTCGGTTTCCGTTCCCTTGTCCAGAAACCCTTTCGGTTCCCTTGTCCAGAAACCCTTTCAGTTCCCTTGTCCAGAAACCTCTTCGGTTCCCTTTTCCAGAAACCCCTTCGGTTCCCTTGTCCAGAAACCCTTTCGGTTCCCTTGTCCAGAAACCATTTCGGTTCCCTTGTCCAGAAACCCTTTCGGTTTCCTTGTCCAGAAACCCATTTCGGTTTCGGTTCCCTTGTCCAGAAACCCCTTTTGGTTTCCGTTCCCTTGTCCAGAAACCTTTTCGGTTCCCTTGTCCAGAAACCCTTTCGGTTTCCTTGTCCAGAAACCCATTTCGGTATCGGTTCAATTGTCCAGAAACCCCTTTCGGTTTCCGTTCCCTTGTCCAGAAACTCTTTCAGTTCCCTTGGCCAGAAACCCTTTCGGTTCCCTTGTCCAGAAACCCCTTCGGTTCCCTTGTCCAGAAACCCCTTCGGTTCGCTTGTCCAGAAACCCTTTCGGTTCCCTTGTCCAGAAACCTCTTTCGGTTTCGGTTCCCTTGTCCAGAAACCCTTTCGGTTCCCTTGTCCAGAAACCCTTTCGGTTTCCTTGTCCAGAAACCCTTTCGGTTCCCTTGTCCAGAAACCCTTTCAGTTCCCTTGTCCAGAAATCCTTTCGGTTTCCGTGTCCAGCAACCCTTTCGGTTTCCGTGTCCAGAAACGCTTTCGGTTCCCTTGTCCAGAAACCCTTTTTGTTCCCTTGTCCAGAAACCCTTTCGGTTCCCTTGTCCAGAAACCTTTTCGGTTTCGGTTCCCTTGTCCAGAAACCCCTTTCGGTTTCCGTTCCCTTGTCCAGAAACCCCTTCGGTTTCCTTGTCCAGAAACCCTTTCGGTTCCCTTGTCCAGAAACCCTTTCGGTTCCCTTGTCCAGAAACCCTTTCGGTTCCCTTGTCCAGAAACCCCTTCGGTTCGCTTGTCCAGAAACCCTTTCGGTTCCCTTGTCCAGAAACCCTTTCGGTTCCCTTGTCCAGAAACCCTTTCGGTTCCCTTGTCCAGAAACCCCTTCGGTTCCCTTGTCCAGAAACCCTTTCGGTTTCCTTGTCCAGAAACCCTTTCGGTTCCCTTGTCCAGAAACCCTTTCGGTTCCCTTGTCCAGAAACCCTTTCGGTTCCCTTGTCCAGAAACCTTTTCGGTTGCCCTGTCCAGAAACCCTTTCGGTTCCCTTGTCCAGAAACACTTTCGGTTCCCTTGTCCAGAAACCCTTTCGGTTTCCTTGTCCAGAAACCCTTTCGGTTGCCCTGTCCAGAAACCCTTTCGGTTCCCTTGTCCAGAAACCCTTTCGGTTTCCTTGTCCAAAAACCCTTTCAGTTCACTTGTCCAGAAACCCCTTCGGTTCCCTTGTCCAGAAACCCTTTCGGTTTCCTTGTCCAGAAACCCTTTCGGTTCCCTTGTCCAGAAACCCTTTCGGTTCCCTTGTCCAGAAACCCCTTCGGTTTCCTTGTCCAGAAACCTTTTCGGTTCCCTTGTCCAGAAACTCTTTCGGTTCCCTTGTCCAGAAACACTTTCGGTTCCCTTGTCAAGAAACCCTTTCGGTTGCCCTGTCCAGAAACCCTTTCGGTTTCCTTGTCCAGAAACCCTTTCGGTTCCCTTGTCCAGAAACCCTTTCGGTTTCCTTGTCCAGAAACCCTTTCGGTTACTTTGTCCAGAAACCCTTTCGGTTTCTTTGTCCAGAAACCCCTTCGGTTCCCTTGTCCAGAAACCCTTTCGGTTCCCTTGTCCAGAAACCCTTTCGGTTTCCTTGTCCAGAAACCCTTTCGGTTCCCTTGTCCAGAAACCCTTTCGGTTTCCTTGTCCAGAAACCCTTTCGGTTTCCTTGTCCAGAAACCCTTTCGGTTCCCTTGTCCAGAAACCCTTTCGGTTCCCTTGTCCAGAAACCTCTTTCGGTTTCGGGTCCCTTGTCCAGAAACCCCTTCGGTTCCCTTGTCCAGAAACCCTTTCGGTTCCCTTGTCCAGAAACCCTTTCGGTTACTTTGTCCAGAAACCCTTTCGGTTCCCTTGTCCAGAAACCCCTTCGGTTCCCTTGTCCAGAAACCCTTTCGGTTCCCTTGTCCAGAAACCCTTTCGGTTTCCTTGTCCAGAAACCCTTTCGGTTACTTTGTCCAGAAACCCTTTCGGTTCCCTTGTCCAGAAACCCCTTCGGTTCCCTTGTCCAGAAACCCTTTCGGTTTCCTTGTCCAGAAACCCTTTCGGTTCCCTTGTCCAGAAACCCTTTCGGTTTCCTTGTCCAGAAACCCTTTCGGTTCCCTTGTCCAGAAACCCTTTCGGTTTCCTTGTCCAGAAACCCTTTCGGTTCCCTTGTCCAGAAATCCTTTCGGTTCCCTTGTCCAGAAACCCCTTCGGTTTCCTTGTCCAGAAACCTTTTCGGTTCCCTTGTCCAGAAACCCTTTCGGTTCCCTTGTCCAGAAACACTTTCGGTTTCCTTGTCCAGAAACCCTTTCGGTTCCCTTGTCCAGAAACCCTTTCGGTTCCCTTGTCTAGAAACCCTTTCGGTTTCCTTGTCCAGAAACCCCTTCGGTTTCCTTGTCCAGAAACCCTTTCGGTTCCCTTGTCCAGAAACCCTTTCGGTTCCCTTGTCCAGAAACCCCTTCGGTTCCCTTGTCCAGAAACCCTTTCGGTTTCCTTGTCCAGAAACCCTTTCGGTTCCCTTGTCCAGAAACCCTTTCGGTTCCTTTGTCCAGAAACCCTTTCGGTTCCCTTGTCCAGAAACCCTTTCGGTTCCCTTGTCCAGAAACCCTTTCGGTTCCCTTGTCCAGAAACCCCTTCGGTTCCCTTGTCCAGAAACCCTTTCGGTTTCCTTGTCCAGAAACCCTTTCGGTTCCCTTGTCCAGAAATCCCTTCAGTTCCCTTGTCCAGAAACCCTTTCGGTTCCCTTGTCCAGAAACCCCTTCGGTACACTTGTCCAGATACCCTTTCGGTTTCCTTGTCCAGAAACCCTTTCGGTTCCCTTGTCCAGAAACCCTTTCGGTTTCCTTGTCCAGAAACCCTTTCGGTTGCCCTGTCCAGAAACCCTTTCGGTTCCCTTGTCCAGAAACCCTTTCGGTTCCCTTGTCCAGGAACCCTTTCGGTTCCCTTGTCCAGAAACCCTTTCGGTTCCCTTGTCCAGAAACCCTTTCGGTTCCCTTGTCCAGAAACCCTTTCGGTTCCCTTGTCCAGAAACCCCTTCGGTTCCCTTGTCCAGAAACCCTTTCGGTTTCCTTGTCCAGAAACCCTTTCGGTTCCCTTGTCCAGAAACCCTTTCGGTTCCCTTGTCCAGAAACTCTTTCGGTTCCCTTGTCCAGAAACCCCTTCGGTTCCCTTGTCCAGAAACCCTTTCGGTTCCCTTGTCCAGAAACCCTTTCGGTTCCTTTGTCCAGAAACCCTTTCGGTTCCCTTGTCCAGAAACCCTTTCGGTTCCCTTGTCCAGAAACCCTTTCGGTTCCCTTGTCCAGAAACCCTTTCGGTTCCCTTGTCCAGAAACCCCTTCGGTTCCCTTGTCCAGAAACCCTTTCGGTTTCCTTGTCCAGAAACCCTTTCGGTTCCCTTGTCCAGAAACCCTTTCGGTTCCTTTGTCCAGAAACCCTTTCGGTTCCCTTGTCCAGAAACCCCTTCGGTTCCCTTGTCCAGAAACCCTTTCGGTTTCCTTGTCCAGAAACCCTTTCGGTTCCCTTGTCCAGAAACCCTTTCGGTTTCCTTGTCCAGAAACCCTTTCGGTTGCCCTGTCCAGAAACCCTTTCGGTTCCCTTGTCCAGAAACCCTTTCGGTTCCCTTGTCCAGAAACCCTTTCGGTTCCCTTGTCCAGAAACCCCTTCGGTTCCCTTGTCCAGAAACCCTTTCGGTTCCCTTGTCCAGAAACCCCTTCGGTTCCCTTGTCCAGAAACCCTTTCGGTTTCCTTGTCCAGAAACCCTTTCCGTTCCCTTGTCCAAAAACCCTTTCGGTTCCCTTGTCCAGAAACCCCTCAGGTTCCCTTGTCCAGAAACCCTTTCGGTTCCCTTGTCCAGAAACCCTTTCGGTTCCCTTGTCGAGAAACCCCTTCGGTTCCCTTGTCCAGAAACCCCTTCGGTTCCCTTGTCCAGAAACCCCTTCGGTTCCCTTGTCCAGAAACCCTTTCGGTTCCCTTGCCCAGAAACCCTTTCGGTTCCCTTGTCCAGAAACCCTTTCGGTTCCCTTGTCCAGAAACCCCTTCGGTTCCCTTGTCCAGAAACCCTTTCGGTTGCCCTGTCCAGAAACCCTTTCGGTTCCCTTGTCCAGAAACCCTTTCGGTTCCCTTGTCCAGAAACCCTTTCGGTTCCCTTGTCCAGAAACCCCTTCGGTTCCCTTGTCCAGAAACCCTTTCGGTTCCCTTGTCCAGAAACCCCTTCGGTTCCCTTGTCCAGAAACCCTTTCGGTTCCCTTGTCCAGAAACCCTTTCGGTTCCCTTGTCCAGAAACCCTTTCGGTTCCCTTGTCCAGAAACCCTTTCGGTTGCCCTGTCCAGAAACCCTTTCGGTTCCCTTGTCCAGAAACCCTTTCGGTTCCCTTGTCCAGAAACCCTTTCGGTTCCCTTGTCCAGAAACCCTTTCGGTTCCCTTGTCCAGAAACCCTTTCGGTTCCCTTGTCCAGAAACCCTTTCGGTTCCCTTGTCCAGAAACCCTTTCGGTTCCCTTGTCCAGAAACCCTTTCGGTTCCCTTGTCCAGAAACACTTTCGGTTTCGGTTCCCTTGTCCAGAAACCCCTTTCGGTTTCGGTTCCCTTGTCCAGAAACCCTTTCGATTCCCTTGTCCAGAAACCCCTTCGGTTCCCTTGTCCAGAAACCCTTTCGGTTTCCTTGTCCAGAAACCCTTTCGGTTCCCTTGTCCAGAAACCCTTTCGGTTCCCTTGTCCAGAAACCCTTTCGGTTTCCTTGTCCAGAAACCCATTTCGGTTTCGGTTCCCTTGTCCAGAAACCCCTTTCGGTTTCCGTTCCCTTGTCCAGAAACCCTTTCGGTTCCCTTGTCCAGAAACCCTTTCAGTTCCCTTGTCCAGAAACCTCTTCGGTTCCCTTTTCCAGAAACCCCTTCGGTTCCCTTGTCCAGAAACCCTTTCGGTTCCCTTGTCCAGAAACCATTTCGGTTCCCTTGTCCAGAAACCCTTTCGGTTTCCTTGTCCAGAAACCCATTTCGGTTTCGGTTCCCTTGTCCAGAAACCCCTTTCGGTTTCCGTTCCCTTGTCCAGAAACCCTTTCGGTTCCCTTGTCCAGAAACCCTTTCGGTTTCCTTGTCCAGAAACCCATTTCGGTATCGGTTCAATTGTCCAGAAACCCCTTTCGGTTTCCGTTCCCTTGTCCAGAAACTCTTTCAGTTCCCTTGGCCAGAAACCCTTTCGGTTCCCTTGTCCAGAAACCCCTTCGGTTCCCTTGTCCAGAAACCCCTTCGGTTCGCTTGTCCAGAAACCCTTTCGGTTCCCTTGTCCAGAAACCTCTTTCGGTTTCGGTTCCCTTGTCCAGAAACCCTTTCGGTTCCCTTGTCCAGAAACCCTTTCGGTTTCCTTGTCCAGAAACCCTTTCGGTTCCCTTGTCCAGAAACCCTTTCGGTTCCCTTGTCCAGAAATCCTTTCGGTTTCCGTGTCCAGCAACCCTTTCGGTTTCCGTGTCCAGAAACGCTTTCGGTTCCCTTGTCCAGAAACCCTTTTTGTTCCCTTGTCCAGAAACCCTTTCGGTTCCCTTGTCCAGAAACCTTTTCGGTTTCGGTTCCCTTGTCCAGAAACCCCTTTCGGTTTCCGTTCCCTTGTCCAGAAACCCCTTCGGTTTCCTTGTCCAGAAACCCTTTCGGTTCCCTTGTCCAGAAACCCTTTCGGTTCCCTTGTCCAGAAACCCTTTCGGTTCCCTTGTCCAGAAACCCCTTCGGTTCGCTTGTCCAGAAACCCTTTCGGTTCCCTTGTCCAGAAACCCTTTCGGTTCCCTTGTCCAGAAACCCTTTCGGTTCCCTTGTCCAGAAACCCCTTCGGTTCCCTTGTCCAGAAACCCTTTCGGTTTCCTTGTCCAGAAACCCTTTCGGTTCCCTTGTCCAGAAACCCTTTCGGTTCCCTTGTCCAGAAACCCTTTCGGTTCCCTTGTCCAGAAACCTTTTCGGTTGCCCTGTCCAGAAACCCTTTCGGTTCCCTTGTCCAGAAACACTTTCGGTTCCCTTGTCCAGAAACCCTTTCGGTTTCCTTGTCCAGAAACCCTCTCGGTTGCCCTGTCCAGAAACCCTTTCGGTTCCCTTGTCCAGAAACCCTTTCGGTTTCCTTGTCCAAAAACCCTTTCAGTTCACTTGTCCAGAAACCCCTTCGGTTCCCTTGTCCAGAAACCCTTTCGGTTTCCTTGTCCAGAAACCCTTTCGGTTCCCTTGTCCAGAAACCCTTTCGGTTCCCTTGTCCAGAAACCCCTTCGGTTTCCTTGTCCAGAAACCTTTTCGGTTCCCTTGTCCAGAAACTCTTTCGGTTCCCTTGTCCAGAAACACTTTCGGTTCCCTTGTCAAGAAACCCTTTCGGTTGCCCTGTCCAGAAACCCTTTCGGTTTCCTTGTCCAGAAACCCTTTCGGTTCCCTTGTCCAGAAACCCTTTCGGTTTCCTTGTCCAGAAACCCTTTCGGTTACTTTGTCCAGAAACCCTTTCGGTTTCTTTGTCCAGAAACCCCTTCGGTTCCCTGTCCAGAAACCCTTTCGGTTCCCTTGTCCAGAAACCCTTTCGGTTTCCTTGTCCAGAAACCCTTTCGGTTCCCTTGTCCAGAAACCCTTTCGGTTTCCTTGTCCAGAAACCCTTTCGGTTTCCTTGTCCAGAAACCCTTTCGGTTCCCTTGTCCAGAAACCCTTTCGGTTCCCTTGTCCAGAAACCTCTTTCGGTTTCGGGTCCCTTGTCCAGAAACCCCTTCGGTTCCCTTGTCCAGAAACCCTTTCGGTTCCCTTGTCCAGAAACCCTTTCGGTTACTTTGTCCAGAAACCCTTTCGGTTCCCTTGTCCAGAAACCCCTTCGGTTCCCTTGTCCAGAAACCCTTTCGGTTCCCTTGTCCAGAAACCCTTTCGGTTTCCTTGTCCAGAAACCCTTTCGGTTACTTTGTCCAGAAACCCTTTCGGTTCCCTTGTCCAGAAACCCTTTCGGTTCCCTTGTCCAGAAACCCCTTCGGTTCCCTTGTCCAGAAACCCTTTCGGTTCCCTTGTCCAGAAACCCTTTCGGTTTCCTTGTCCAGAAACCCTTTCGGTTCCCTTGTCCAGAAATCCTTTCGGTTCCCTTGTCCAGAAACCCCTTCGGTTTCCTTGTCCAGAAACCTTTTCGGTTCCCTTGTCCAGAAACCCTTTCGGTTCCCTTGTCCAGAAACACTTTCGGTTTCCTTGTCCAGAAACCCTTTCGGTTCCCTTGTCTAGAAACCCTTTCGGTTTCCTTGTCCAGAAACCCCTTCGGTTTCCTTGTCCAGAAACCCTTTCGGTTCCCTTGTCCAGAAACCCTTTCGGTTCCCTTGTCCAGAAACCCCTTCGGTTCCCTTGTCCAGAAACCCTTTCGGTTTCCTTGTCCAGAAACCCTTTCGGTTCCCTTGTCCAGAAACCCTTTCGGTTCCTTTGTCCAGAAACCCTTTCGGTTCCCTTGTCCAGAAACCCTTTCGGTTCCCTTGTCCAGAAACCCTTTCGGTTCCCTTGTCCAGAAACCCCTTCGGTTCCCTTGTCCAGAAACCCTTTCGGTTTCCTTGTCCAGAAACCCTTTCGGTTCCCTTGTCCAGAAACCCCTTCAGTTCCCTTGTCCAGAAACCCTTTCGGTTCCCTTGTCCAGAAACCCCTTCGGTACACTTGTCCAGATACCCTTTCGGTTTCCTTGTCCAGAAACCCTTTCGGTTCCCTTGTCCAGAAACCCTTTCGGTTCCCTTGTCCAGAAACCCTTTCGGTTCCCTTGTCCAGAAACCCTTTCGGTTGCCCTGTCCAGAAACCCTTTCGGTTCCCTTGTCCAGAAACCCTTTCGGTTCCCTTGTCCAGAAACCCTTTCGGTTCCCTTGTCCAGAAACCCTTTCGGTTCCCTTGTCCAGAAACCCTTTCGGTTCCCTTGTCCAGAAACCCTTTCGGTTCCCTTGTCCAGAAACCCCTTCGGTTCCCTTGTCCAGAAACCCTTTCGGTTTCCTTGTCCAGAAACCCTTTCGGTTCCCTTGTCCAGAAACCCTTTCGGTTCCCTTGTCCAGAAACTCTTTCGGTTCCCTTGTCCAGAAACCCCTTCGGTTCCCTTGTCCAGAAACCCTTTCGGTTCCCTTGTCCAGAAACCCTTTCGGTTCCTTTGTCCAGAAACCCTTTCGGTTCCCTTGTCCAGAAACCCTTTCGGTTCCCTTGTCCAGAAACCCTTTCGGTTCCCTTGTCCAGAAACCCTTTCGGTTCCCTTGTCCAGAAACCCCTTCGGTTCCCTTGTCCAGAAACCCTTTCGGTTTCCTTGTCCAGAAACCCTTTCGGTTCCCTTGTCCAGAAACCCTTTCGGTTTCCTTGTCCAGAAACCCTTTCGGTTGCCCTGTCCAGAAACCCTTTCGGTTCCCTTGTCCAGAAACCCTTTCGGTTCCCTTGTCCAGAAACCCTTTCGGTTCCCTTGTCCAGAAACCCCTTCGGTTCCCTTGTCCAGAAACCCTTTCGGTTCCCTTGTCCAGAAACCCCTTCGGTTCCCTTGTCCAGAAACCCTTTCGGTTTCCTTGTCCAGAAACCCTTTCCGTTCCCTTGTCCAAAAACCCTTTCGGTTCCCTTGTCCAGAAACCCCTCAGGTTCCCTTGTCCAGAAACCCTTTCGGTTCCCTTGTCCAGAAACCCTTTCGGTTCCCTTGTCGAGAAACCCCTTCGGTTCCCTTGTCCAGAAACCCCTTCGGTTCCCTTGTCCAGAAACCCCTTCGGTTCCCTTGCCCAGAAACCCTTTCGGTTCCCTTGTCCAGAAACCCTTTCGGTTCCCTTGTCCAGAAACCCCTTCGGTTCCCTTGTCCAGAAACCCTTTCGGTTGCCCTGTCCAGAAACCCTTTCGGTTCCCTTGTCCAGAAACCCTTTCGGTTCCCTTGTCCAGAAACCCTTTCGGTTCCCTTGTCCAGAAACCCCTTCGGTTCCCTTGTCCAGAAACCCTTTCGGTTCCCTTGTCCAGAAACCCCTTCGGTTCCCTTGTCCAGAAACCCTTTCGGTTCCCTTGTCCAGAAACCCTTTCGGTTCCCTTGTCCAGAAACCCTTTCGGTTCCCTTGTCCAGAAACCCTTTCGGTTGCCCTGTCCAGAAACCCTTTCGGTTCCCTTGTCCAGAAACCCTTTCGGTTCCCTTGTCCAGAAACCCTTTCGGTTCCCTTGTCCAGAAACCCTTTCGGTTCCCTTGTCCAGAAACCCTTTCGGTTCCCTTGTCCAGAAACGCCTTCGGTTCCCTTGTCCAGAAACCCCTTCGGTTCCCTTGTCCAGAAACCCTTTCGGTTCCCTTGTCCAGAAACCCTTTCGGTTCCCTTGTCCAGAAACCCTTTCGGTTCCCTTGTCCAGAAACCCTTTCGGTTTCCTTGTCCAGAAACCCTTTCGGTTCCCTTGTCCAGAAACCCTTTCGGTTGCCCTGTCCAGAAACCCTTTCGGTTCCCTTGTCCAGAAACCCTTTCGGTTCCCTTGTCCAGAAACCCCTTCTGTTCCCTTGTCCAGAAACCCTTTCGGTTCCCTTGTCCAGAAACCCTTTCGGTTCCCTTGTCCAGAAACCCTTTCGGTTGCCCTGTCCAGAAACCCTTTCGGTTTCCTTGTCCAGAAACCCTTTCGGTTTCTTTGTCCAGAAACCCTTTCGGTTTCTTTGTCCAGAAACCCCTTCGGTTCCCTTGTCCAGAAACCCTTTCGGTTCCCTTGTCCAGAAGCCCTTTCGGTTTCCTTGTCGAGAAACCCTTTCGGTTCCCTTGTCCAGAAACCCTTTCGGTTCCCTTGTCCAGAAACCCTTTCGGTTTCCTTGTCCAGAAACCCTTTGGGTTTCCTTGTCCAGAAACCCTTTCGGTTTCCTTGTCCAGAAACCCTTTCGGTTCCCTTGTCCAGAAACCCTTTCGGTTCCCTTGTCCAGAAACCTCTTTCGGTTTCGGGTCCCTTGTCCAGGAACCCTTTCGGTTCCCTTGTCCAGAAACCCTTTCGGTTGCCCTGTCCAGAAACCCTTTCGGTTTCCTTGTCCAGAAACCCTTTCGGTTCCCTTGTCCAGAAACCCTTTCGGTTTCCTTGTCCAGAAACCCTTTCGGTTACTTTGTCCAGAAACCCTTTCGGTTTCTTTGTCCAGAAACCCCTTCGGTTCCCTTGTCCAGAAACCCTTTCGGTTCCCTTGTCCAGAAACCCTTTCGGTTTCCTTGTCCAGAAACCCTTTCGGTTCCCTTGTCCAGAAACCCTTTCGGTTTCCTTGTCCAGAAACCCTTTCGGTTTCCTTGTCCAGAAACCCTTTCGGTTCCCTTGTCCAGAAACCCTTTCGGTTCCCTTGTCCAGAAACCTCTTTCGGTTTCGGGTCCCTTGTCCAGAAACCCCTTCGGTTCCCTTGTCCAGAAACCCTTTCGGTTCCCTTGTCCAGAAACCCTTTCGGTTACTTTGTCCAGAAACCCTTTCGGTTCCCTTGTCCAGAAACCCCTTCGGTTCCCTTGTCCAGAAACCCTTTCGGTTCCCTTGTCCAGAAACCCTTTCGGTTTCCTTGTCCAGAAACCCTTTCGGTTACTTTGTCCAGAAACCCTTTCGGTTCCCTTGTCCAGAAACCCCTTCGGTTCCCTTGTCCAGAAACCCTTTCGGTTCCCTTGTCCAGAAACCCCTTCGGTTCCCTTGTCCAGAAACCCTTTCGGTTTCCTTTTCCAGAAACCCTTTCGGTTTCCTTGTCCAGAAACCCTTTCGGTTCCCTTGTCCAGAAACCCTTTCGGTTCCCTTGTCCAGAAACTCCTTCGGTTCCCTTGTCCAGAAACCCTTTCGGTTCCCTTGTCCAGAAACCCCTTCGGTTCCCTTGTCCAGAAACCCCTTCGGTTTCCTTGTCCAGAAACCCTTTCGGTTCCCTTGTCCAGAAACCCTTTCGGTTTTCTTGTCCAGAAACCCTTTCGGTTCCCTTGTCCAGAAACCCTTTCGGTTCCCTTGTCCAGAAACCTTTTCGGTTCCCTTGTCCAGAAACCCTTTCGGTTTCCTTGTCCAGAAACCCTTTCGGTTACTTTGTCCAGAAACCCTTTCGGTTCCCTTGTCCAGAAACCCTTTCGGTTTCCTTGTCCAGAAACCCTTTCGGTTACTTTGTCCAGAAACCCTTTCGGTTCCCTTGTCCAGAAACCCTTTCGGTTCCCTTGTCCAGAAACCTCTTTCGGTTTCGGGTCCCTTGTCCAGAAACCCCTTCGGTTCCCTTGTCCAGAAAACCTTTCGGTTCCCTTGTCCAGAAACCCTTTCGGTTCCCTTGTCCAGAAACCCTTTCGGTTACTTGTCCAGAAACCCCTTCGGTTCTCTTGTCCAGAAACCCTTTCGTTTCCCTTGTCCAGAAACCCTTTCGGTTCCCTTGTCCAGAAACCCCTTCGGTTCCCTTGTCCAGAAACCCTTTCGGTTCCCTTGTCCAGAAACCCTTTCGGTTTCCTTGTCCAGAAACCCTTTCGGTTCCCTTGTCCAGAAACCCTTTCGGTTCCCTT
Source organism: Eristalis arbustorum (assembly GCA_916610145.1). Lineage (NCBI taxonomy): Eukaryota > Metazoa > Arthropoda > Insecta > Diptera > Syrphidae > Eristalis > Eristalis arbustorum. The sequence goes on along the minus strand of OU744320.1, from coordinate 41,380,698 downwards.
GTCCAGAAACCCCTTCGGTTCCCTTGTCCAGAAACCCTTTCGGTTCCCTTGTCCAGAAACCCTTTCGGTTCCCTTGTCCAGAAACCCTTTCGGTTGCCCTGTCCAGAAACCCTTTCGGTTCCCTTGTCCAGAAACCCTTTCGGTTTCCTTGTCCAGAAACCCTTTCGGTTCCTTTGTCCAGAAACCCTTTCGGTTCCCTTGTCCAGAAACCCTTTCGGTTCCCTTGTCCAGAAACCCTTTCGGTTCCCTTGTCCAGAAACCCTTTCGGTTCCCTTGTCCAGAAACCCCTTCGGTTCCCTTGTCCAGAAACCCTTTCGGTTCCCTTGTCCAGAAACCCCTTCGGTTCCCTTGTCCAGAAACCCTTTCGGTTTTCTTGTCCAGAAACCCTTTCGGTTCCCTTGTCCAGAAACCCTTTCGGTTCATTGTCCAGAAACCCCTTCGGTTCCCTTGTCCAGAAACCCTTTCGGTTCCCTTGTCCAGAAACCCCTTCGGTTCCCTTGTCCAGAAACCCCTTCGGTTTCCTTGTCCAGAAACCCTTTCGGTTCCCTTGTCCAGAAACCCTTTCGGTTCCCTTGTCCAGAAACCCTTTCGGTTCCCTTGTCCAGAAACCCTTTCGGTTCCCTTGTCCAGAAACCCTTTCGGTTCCCTTGTCCAGAAACCCTTTCGGTTTCCTTGTCCAGAAACCCTTTCGGTTCCCTTGTCCAGAAACCCTTTCGGTTCCCTTGTCCAGAAACCCCTTCGGTTCCCTTGTCCAGAAACCCTTTCGGTTTCCTTGTCCAGAAACCCTTTCGGTTCCCTTGTCCAGAAACCCTTTCGGTTCCTTTGTCCAGAAACCCTTTCGGTTCCCTTGTCCAGAAACCCTTTCGGTTCCCTTGTCCAGAAACCCTTTCGGTTCCCTTGTCCAGATACCCCTTCGGTTCCCTTGTCCAGAAACCCTTTCGGTTTCCTTGTCCAGAAACCCTTTCGGTTCCCTTGTCCAGAAACCCTTTCGGTTCCCTTGTCCAGAAACCCCTTCGGTTTCCTTGTCCAGAAACCCTTTCGGTTCCCTTTTCCAGAAACCCTTTCGGTTCCCTTGTCCAGAAACCCTTTCGGTTCCCTTGTCCAGATACCCCTTCGGTTCCCTTGTCCAGAAACCCTTTCGGTTTCCTTGTCCAGAAACCCTTTCGGTTCCCTTGTCCAGAAACCCTTTCGGTTCCCTTGTCCAGAAACCCTTTCGGTTTCCTTGTCCAGAAACCCTTTCGGTTCCCTTGTCCCTTGTCCAGAAACCCTTTCGGTTCCCTTGTCCAGAAACCCCTTCGGTTCCCTTGTCCAGAAACCCTTTCGGTTCCCTTGTCCAGAAACCCCTTCGGTTCCCTTGTCCAGAAACCCCTTCGGTTCCCTTTCGGTTCCCTTGTCCAGAAACCCTTTCGGTTCCCTTGTCCAGAAACCCCTTCGGTTCCCTTGTCCAGAAACCCTTTCTGTTCCCTTGTCCCTTGTCCAGAAACCCTTTCGGTTCCCTTGTCCAGAAACCCCTTCGGTTTCCTTGTCCAGAAACCCTTTCGGTTCCCTTGTCCAGAAACCCTTTCGGTTCCCTTGTCCAGAAACCCCTTCGGTTCCCTTGTCCAGAAACCCTTTCGGTTTCCTTGTCCAGAAACCCCTTCGGTTCCCTTGTCCAGAAACCCCTTCGGTTTCCTTGTCCAGAAACCCTTTCGGTTCCCTTGTCCAGAAACCCTTTCGGTTCCCTTGTCCAGAAACCCTTTCGGTTCCCTTGTCCAGAAACCCTTTCGGTTCCCTTGTCCAGAAACCCTTTCGGTTCCCTTGTCCAGAAACCCCTTCGGTTCCCTTGTCCAGAAACCCCTTCGGTTTCCTTGTCCAGAAACCCTTTCGGTTCCCTTGTCCAGAAACCCTTTCGGTTCCCTTGTCCAGAAACCCTTTCGGTTCCCTTGTCCAGAAACCCCTTCGGTTCCCTTGTCCAGAAACCCTTTCGGTTTCCTTGTCCAGAAACCCCTTCGGTTCCCTTGTCCAGAAACCCTTCGGTTTCCTTGTCCAGAAACCCTTTCGGTTTCCTTGTCCAGAAACCCTTTCGGTTCCCTTGTCCAGAAACCCTTTCGGTTTCCTTGTCCAGAAACCCTTTCGGTTCCTTTGTCCAGAAACCCTTTCGGTTCCCTTGTCCAGAAACCCTTTCGGTTCCCTTGTCCAGAAACCCTTTCGGTTCCCTTGTCCAGAAACCCTTTCGGTTCCCTTGTCCAGATACCCCTTCGGTTCCCTTGTCCAGAAACCCTTTCGGTTTCCTTGTCCAGAAACCCTTTCGGTTCCCTTGTCCAGAAACCCTTTCGGTTCCCTTGTCCAGAAACCCCTTCGGTTTCCTTGTCCAGAAACCCTTTCGGTTCCCTTGTCCAGAAACCCTTTCGGTTCCCTTGTCCAGAAACCCTTTCGGTTCCCTTGTCCAGATACCCCTTCGGTTCCCTTGTCCAGAAACCCTTTCGGTTCCCTTGTCCAGAAACCCTTTCGGTTCCCTTGTCCAGAAACCCTTTCGGTTCCTTGTCCAGAAACCCTTTCGGTTTCCTTGTCCAGAAACCCTTTCGGTTCCTTGTCCCTTGTCCAGAAACCCTTTCGGTTCCCTTGTCCAGAAACCCCTTCGGTTCCCTTTCGGTTCCCTTGTCCAGAAACCCTTTCGGTTCCCTTGTCCAGAAACCCCTTCGGTTCCCTTGTCCAGAAACCCTTTCGGTTTCCTTGTCCAGAAACCCTTTCTGTTCCCTTGTCCCTTGTCCAGAAACCCTTTCGGTTCCCTTGTCCAGAAACCCCTTCGGTTCCCTTGTCCAGAAACCCTTTCGGTTCCCTTGTCCAGAAACCCTTTCGGTTGCCCTGTCCAGAAACCCTTTCGGTTCCCTTGTCCAGAAACCCTTTCGGTTTCCTTGTCCAGAAACCCTTTCGGTTCCTTTGTCCAGAAACCCTTTCGGTTCCCTTGTCCAGAAACCCTTTCGGTTGCCCTGTCCAGAAACCCTTTCGGTTCCCTTGTCCAGAAACCCTTTCGGTTCCCTTGTCCAGAAACCCTTTCGTTCCCTTGTCCAGAAACCCTTCGGTTCCCTTGTCCAGAAACCCCTTCGGTTCCCTTGTCCAGAAACCCTTTCGGTACCCTTGTCCAGAAACCCTTCGGTTCCCTTGTCCAGAAACCCCTTCGGTTCCCTTGTCCAGAAACCCTTTCGGTTCCCTTGTCCAGAAACCCTTTCGGTTCCCTTGTCCAGAAACCCCTTCGGTTTCCTTGTCCAGAAACCCTTTCGGTTCCCTTGTCCAGAAACCCTTTCGGTTCCCTTGTCCAGAAACCCCTTCGGTTCCCTTGTCCAGAAACCCTTTCGGTTCCCTTGTCCAGAAACCCCTTCGGTTCCCTTGTCCAGAAACCCCTTCGGTTTCCTTGTCCAGAAACCCTTTCGGTTCCCTTGTCCAGAAACCCCTTCGGTTTCCTTGTCCAGAAACCCTTTCGGTTCCCTTGTCCAGAAACCCTTTCGGTTCCCTTGTCCAGAAACCCTTTCGGTTCCCTTGTCCAGAAACCCTTTCGGTTCCCTTGTCCAGAAACCCCTTCGGTTCCCTTGTCCAGAAACCCTTTCGGTTTCCTTGTCCAGAAACCCTTTCGGTTCCCTTGTCCAGAAACCCTTTCGGTTCCCTTGTCCAGAAACTCTTTCGGTTCCCTTGTCCAGAAACCCCTTCGGTTCCCTTGTCCAGAAACCCTTTCGGTTCCCTTGTCCAGAAACCCTTTCGGTTCCTTTGTCCAGAAACCCTTTCGGTTCCCTTGTCCAGAAACCCTTTCGGTTCCCTTGTCCAGAAACCCTTTCGGTTCCCTTGTCCAGAAACCCTTTCGGTTCCCTTGTCCAGAAACCCCTTCGGTTCCCTTGTCCAGAAACCCTTTCGGTTTCCTTGTCCAGAAACCCTTTCGGTTCCCTTGTCCAGAAACCCTTTCGGTTCCTTTGTCCAGAAACCCTTTCGGTTCCCTTGTCCAGAAACCCCTTCGGTTCCCTTGTCCAGAAACCCTTTCGGTTTCCTTGTCCAGAAACCCTTTCGGTTCCCTTGTCCAGAAACCCTTTCGGTTTCCTTGTCCAGAAACCCTTTCGGTTGCCCTGTCCAGAAACCCTTTCGGTTCCCTTGTCCAGAAACCCTTTCGGTTCCCTTGTCCAGAAACCCTTTCGGTTCCCTTGTCCAGAAACCCTTTCGGTTCCCTTGTCCAGAAACCCTTCGGTTCCCTTGTCCAGAAACCCTTTCGGTTCCCTTGTCCAGAAACCCCTTCGGTTCCCTTGTCCAGAAACCCTTTCGGTTTCCTTGTCCAGAAACCCTTTCCGTTCCCTTGTCCAAAAACCCTTTCGGTTCCCTTGTCCAGAAACCCCTCAGATTCCCTTGTCCAGAAACCCTTTCGGTTCCCTTGTCCAGAAACCCTTTCGGTTCCCTTGTCGAGAAACCCCTTCGGTTCCCTTGTCCAGAAACCCCTTCGGTTCCCTTGTCCAGAAACCCCTTCGGTTCCCTTGTCCAGAAACCCTTTCGGTTCCCTTGCCCAGAAACCCTTTCGGTTCCCTTGTCCAGAAACCCTTTCGGTTCCCTTGTCCAGAAACCCCTTCGGTTCCCTTGTCCAGAAACCCTTTCGGTTGCCCTGTCCAGAAACCCTTTCGGTTCCCTTGTCCAGAAACCCTTTCGGTTCCCTTGTCCAGAAACCCTTTCGGTTCCCTTGTCCAGAAACCCCTTCGGTTCCCTTGTCCAGAAACCCTTTCGGTTCCCTTGTCCAGAAACCCTTTCGGTTCCCTTGTCCAGAAACCCTTTCGGTTCCCTTGTCCAGAAACCCTTTCGGTTGCCCTGTCCAGAAACCCTTTCGGTTCCCTTGTCCAGAAACCCTTTCGGTTCCCTTGTCCAGAAACCCTTTCGGTTCCCTTGTCCAGAAACCCTTTCGGTTCCCTTGTCCAGATACCCCTTCGGTTCCCTTGTCCAGAAACCCTTTCGGTTTCCTTGTCCAGAAACCCTTTCGGTTCCCTTGTCCAGAAACCCCTTCGGTTTCCTTGTCCAGAAACCCTTTCGGTTCCCTTGTCCAGAAACCCTTTCGGTTCCCTTGTCCAGAAACCCTTTCGGTTCCCTTGTCCAGATACCCCTTCGGTTCCCTTGTCCAGAAACCCTTTCGGTTTCCTTGTCCAGAAACCCTTTCGGTTCCCTTGTCCCTTGTCCAGAAACCCTTTCGGTTCCCTTGTCCAGAAACCCCTTCGGTTCCCTTTCGGTTCCCTTGTCCAGAAACCCTTTCGGTTCCCTTGTCCAGAAACCCCTTCGGTTCCCTTTCGGTTCCCTTGTCCAGAAACCCTTTCGGTTTCCTTGTCCAGAAACCCTTTCTGTTCCCTTGTCCCTTGTCCAGAAACCCTTTCGGTTCCCTTGTCCAGAAACCCCTTCGGTTCCCTTGTCCAGAAACCCTTTCGGTTCCCTTGTCCAGAAACCCTTTCGGTTGCCCTGTCCAGAAACCCTTTCGGTTCCCTTGTCCAGAAACCCTTTCGGTTTCCTTGTCCAGAAACCCTTTCGGTTCCTTTGTCCAGAAACCCTTTCGGTTCCCTTGTCCAGAAACCCTTTCGGTTGCCCTGTCCAGAAACCCTTTCGGTTCCCTTGTCCAGAAACCCTTTCGGTTCCCTTGTCCAGAAACCCTTTCGTTCCCTTGTCCAGAAACCCCTTCGGTTCCCTTGTCCAGAAACCCCTTCGGTTCCCTTGTCCAGAAACCCTTTCGGTTCCCTTGTCCAGAAACCCTTTCGGTTCCCTTGTCCAGAAACCCCTTCGGTTCCCTTGTCCAGAAACCCTTTCGGTTCCCTTGTCCAGAAACCCTTTCGGTTCCCTTGTCCAGAAACCCCTTCGGTTTCCTTGTCCAGAAACCCTTTCGGTTCCCTTGTCCAGAAACCCTTTCGGTTCCCTTGTCCAGAAACCCCTTCGGTTCCCTTGTCCAGAAACCCTTTCGGTTCCCTTGTCCAGAAACCCCTTCGGTTCCCTTGTCCAGAAACCCCTTCGGTTTCCTTGTCCAGAAACCCTTTCGGTTCCCTTGTCCAGAAACCCCTTCGGTTTCCTTGTCCAGAAACCCTTTCGGTTTCCTTGTCCAGAAACCCTTTCGGTTCCCTTGTCCAGAAACCCTTTCGGTTCCCTTGCCCAGAAACCCTTTCGGTTCCCTTGTCCAGAAACCCCTTCGGTTCCCTTGTCCAGAAACCCTTTCGGTTTCCTTGTCCAGAAACCCTTTCGGTTCCCTTGTCCAGAAACCCTTTCAGTTCCCTTGTCCAGAAACTCTTTCGGTTCCCTTGTCCAGAAACCCCTTCGGTTCCCTTGTCCAGAAACCCTTTCGGTTCCTTTGTCCAGAAACCCTTTCGGTTCCCTTGTCCAGAAACCCTTTCGGTTCCCTTGTCCAGAAACCCTTTCGGTTCCCTTGTCCAGAAACCCTTTCGGTTCCCTTGTCCAGAAACCCTTTCGGTTCCCTTGTCCAGAAACCCTTTCGGTTCCCTTGTCCAGAAACCCTTTCGGTTCCCTTGTCCAGAAACCCTTTCGGTTCCCTTGTCCAGATACCCCTTCGGTTCCCTTGTCCAGAAACCCTTTCGGTTTCCTTGTCCAGAAACCCTTTCGGTTCCCTTGTCCAGAAACCCCTTCGGTTTCCTTGTCCAGAAACCCTTTCGGTTCCCTTGTCCAGAAACCCTTTCGGTTCCCTTGTCCAGAAACCCTTTCGGTTCCCTTGTCCAGAAACCCTTTCGGTTCCCTTGTCCAGAAACCCTTTCGGTTCCCTTGTCCAGAAACCCTTTCGGTTCCCTTGTCCAGAAACCCCTTCGGTTCCCTTGTCCAGAAACCCTTTCGGTTCCCTTGTCCAGAAACCCCTTCGGTTCCCTTGACCAGAAACCCTTTCGGTTTCCTTGTCCAGAAACCCTTTCCGTTCCCTTGTCCAAAAACCCTTTCGGTTCCCTTGTCCAGAAACCCCTCAGGTTCCCTTGTCCAGAAACCCTTTCGGTTCCCTTGTCCAGAAACCCTTTCGGTTCCCTTGTCGAGAAACCCCTTCGGTTCCCTTGTCCAGAAACCCCTTCGGTTCCCTTGTCAAGAAACCCCTTCGGTTCCCTTGTCCAGAAACCCTTTCGGTTCCCTTGCCCAGAAACCCTTTCGGTTCCCTTGTCCAGAAACCCTTTCGGTTCCCTTGTCCAGAAACCCCTTCGGTTCCCTTGTCCAGAAACCCTTTCGGTTGCCCTGTCCAGAAACCCTTTCGGTTCCCTTGTCCAGAAACCCTTTCGGTTCCCTTGTCCAGAAACCCTTTCGGTTCCCTTGTCCAGAAACCCCTTCGGTTCCCTTGTCCAGAAACCCTTTCGGTTCCCTTGTCCAGAAACCCCTTCGGTTCCCTTGTCCAGAAACCCTTTCGGTTCCCTTGTCCAGAAACCCTTTCGGTTCCCTTGTCCAGAAACCCTTTCGGTTCCCTTGTCCAGAAACCCTTTCGGTTCCCTTGTCCAGAAACCCTTTCGGTTGCCCTGTCCAGAAACCCTTTCGGTTCCCTTGTCCAGAAACCCTTTCGGTTCCCTTGTCCAGAAACCCTTTCGGTTCCCTTGTCCAGAAACCCTTTCGGTTCCCTTGTCCAGAAACCCTTTCGGTTCCCTTGTCCAGAAACCCTTTCGGTTCCCTTGTCCAGAAACGCCTTCGGTTCCCTTGTCCAGAAACCCCTTCGGTTCCCTTGTCCAGAAACCCTTTCGGTTCCCTTGTCCAGAAACCCTTTCGGTTCCCTTGTCCAGAAACCCTTTCGGTTCCCTTGTCCAGAAACCCTTTCGGTTTCCTTGTCCAGAAACCCTTTCGGTTCCCTTGTCCAGAAACCCTTTCGGTTGCCCTGTCCAGAAACCCTTTCGGTTCCCTTGTCCAGAAACCCCTTCTGTTCCCTTGTCCAGAAACCCTTTCGGTTCCCTTGTCCAGAAACCCTTTCGGTTCCCTTGTCCAGAAACCCTTTCGGTTGCCCTGTCCAGAAACCCTTTCGGTTCCCTTGTCCAGAAACCCTTTCGGTTTCCTTGTCCAGAAACCCTTTCGGTTTCATTGTCCAGAAACCCTTTCGGTTTCCTTGTCCAGAAACCCTTTCGGTTTCTTTGTCCAGAAACCCTTTCGGTTTCTTTGTCCAGAAACCCCTTCGGTTCCCTTGTCCAGAAACCCTTTCGGTTCCCTTGTCCAGAAGCCCTTTCGGTTTCCTTGTCGAGAAACCCTTTCGGTTCCCTTGTCCAGAAACCCTTTCGGTTCCCTTGTCCAGAAACCCTTTCGGTTTCCTTGTCCAGAAACCCTTTCGGTTCCCTTGTCCAGAAACCCTTTCGGTTTCCTTGTCCAGAAACCCTTTGGGTTTCCTTGTCCAGAAACCCTTTCGGTTTCCTTGTCCAGAAACCCTTTCGGTTCCCTTGTCCAGAAACCCTTTCGGTTCCCTTGTCCAGAAACCTCTTTCGGTTTCGGGTCCCTTGTCCAGAAACCCCTTCGGTTCCCTTGTCCAGGAACCCTTTCGGTTCCCTTGTCCAGAAACCCTTTCGGTTGCCCTGTCCAGAAACCCTTTCGGTTTCCTTGTCCAGAAACCCTTTCGGTTCCCTTGTCCAGAAACCCTTTCGGTTTCCTTGTCCAGAAACCCTTTCGGTTACTTTGTCCAGAAACCCTTTCGGTTTCTTTGTCCAGAAACCCCTTCGGTTCCCTTGTCCAGAAACCCTTTCGGTTCCCTTGTCCAGAAACCCTTTCGGTTTCCTTGTCCAGAAACCCCTTCGGTTCCCTTGTCCAAAAACCTTTTCGGTTCCCTTGTCCAGAAACTCTTTCGGTTTCCTTGTCCAGAAGCCCTTTCGGTTCCCTTGTTCAGAAACCCTTTCGGTTTCCTTGTCCAGAAACACTTTCGGTTTCGGTTCCCTTGTCCAGAAACCCTTTCGGTTCCCTTGTCCAGAAACCCTTTCGGTTCCCTTGTCCAGAAACACTTTCGGTTTCGGTTCCCTTGTCCAGAAACCCTTTCGGTTCCCTTGTCCAGAAACCCTTTCGGTTTCCTTGTCCAGAAACCCCTTCGGTTCCCTTGTCCAGAAACCCTTTCGGTTCCCTTGTCCAGAAACCTCTTTCGGTTTCGGTTCCCTTGTCCAGAAACCCTTTCGGTTCCCTTGTCCAGAAACCCTTTCGGTTCCCTTGTCCAGAAACACTTTCGGTTTCGGTTCCCTTGTCCAGAAACCCTTTCGGTTCCCTTGTCCAGAAACCCTTTCGGTTTCCTTGTCCAGAAACCCCTTCGGTTCCCTTGTCCAGAAACCCTTTCGGTTCCCTTGTCCAGAAACCCTTTCGGTTTCCTTGTCCAGAAACCCCTTCGGTTCCCTTGTCCAGAAACCCTTTCGGTTTCCTTGTCCAGAAACCCTTTCGGTTCCCTTGTCCAGAAACCCCTTCGGTTCCCTTGTCCAGAAACCCTTTCGGTCCCCTTGTCCAGAAACCCCTTCGGTTTCCTTGTCCAGAAACCCTTTCGGTTCCCTTGTCCAGAAACCCCTTCTTTTCTTTGTCCAGAAACCCTTTCGGTTCCCTTGTCCAGAAACCCTTTCGGTTCCCTTGTCCAGAAACCCTTTCGGTCCCCTTGTCCAGAAACCCCTTCGGTTTCCTTGTCCAGAAACCCTTTCGGTTCCCTTGTCCAGAAACCCCTTCGGTTCACTTGTCCAGAAACCCTTTCGGTTTCCTTGTCCAGAAACCCCTTCGGTTCCCTTGTCCAGAAACTCCTTTCGGTTCCCTTGTCCAGAAACCCCTTCGGTTCTTTGTCCAGAAACCCCTTTCGGTTCCCTTGTCCAGAAACCCTTTCGGTTCCCTTGTCCAGAAACCCTTTCGGTTTCCTTGTCCAGAAACCCCTTCGGTTCCCTTGTCCAGAAACCCTTTCGGTCCCCTTGTCCAGAAACCCTTTCGGTTCCCTTGTCCAGAAACCCCTTCGGTTCCCTTGTCCAGAAACCCTTTCGGTTTCCTTGTCCAGAAACCCCTTCGGTTCCCTTGTCCAGAAACCCTTTCGGTTTCCTTGTCCAGAAACCCCTTCGGTTCCCTTGTCCAGAAACCCTTTCGGTCCCCTTGTCCAGAAACCCCTTTCGGTTTCGGTTCCCTTGTCCAGAAACCTTTTCGGGTCCAGAAACAACCTCATTTATTTAGGTGCAAAGCTGTCTACCTGCCGCATCAAGCAGTGCTCTGGCCATGGCCAACACTAGTCGTTAACTCCAGTCACACGAGTTGTGTGTTCACCTTCTCACGTGTCGAATGGTTCGCGGGCTGGATGTTCATTTATTCGCTTCGTTTTAGTTTCAGCAACTCGGCTTGACATAATTTTAACTCGGTTAAGCTCGGATTGGACGTGACTCGCGTTGGATCTGGTGATTCCTCACTATTGGCAAGAGTCATTCACAGTTCGTTATCTTTGCTTGCGAACGGCGATAGAGAATATTCTTGACTACCTCAAGAGTAGATGTGCTTCTGCGGCACGAGATCATAGATGCATCCGACATTTAGTTCAACTGCATGCCATACGAGTGACGCAACGACGGACTTTGTTAAGCACGCGACTGGGACATCTCGCGACGAGCGTTCGTTAATTGCTCTTTCTTTTGTGAAGCATTCGAATAATCTCTCAAGGACGACATCAAGCCCTAATCTTAGGACCGACCTAACGAGGTCGGTTCCAACACTCGAAGCGCTATTGAACGACTAACTCCGCACACATTAGGCCGTCCATTGGTATCACTGGTATCGAAGCCGAATGATGTCCTTCTTTAGGCATGATAGCATGACTGTAGCTTCAGACCACGGAATGTTCCCTGGTCAACTTACAAGGGCTTGTTGCGTGGACCTGGTGGAGGCGGCATTGTATCAGCGATGACCAGAGTGAACTTGGCAATACCAGCAATCTAGCGTCAATCTCCAAAGGCTGCTATCTACTCTCCGGATTGACACTTGAGCCATGGCAATCGGTGGCTTATGGTTAACCATCTCCTAAGTGGAGTCGATCACTTAACTTCCACTGGGAAAAGGAAATTTGTAATGATTCTGCGTTTAGCGACGGATCGACACTTAAGCTCGCACGGTGAGTCAGGGACAAGTGTTTTCAATGTCCGACTCTCTCGGACCAATTCTGCAGTCGGTTACTTGTACCCGGGGCTGCCGCATCGCGTCTGAGTCTCAGGTTGCTTGAAGAGACAGGACATATGGCGGCTCTTCCAGACCCAATTGTTGGACAGTAGCACAGGTCGTCAATCTAAACTGCCACCAACACTAGCTTCGGATAAGACCTTCCACCATCGTTTGGATTGGAAGCAATGAAAGAGCAAATGACAGCAGCAGTTGTGGAACTCTCCCTGTACACTGATGGCTCAAAAACGAGTGCAGGCGCAGGCACAGGGCTCACAGGGGTCTTCTGAGGAATCCTTGGCATCTTCCAAGCTGAAGTGCGTACTATACACGAAGGAGCACTCGGGCTCGGGAATGCAATATAACCAACAAAACGATCCCACAAACATGTTGACTTCGAAATTTATCAGGACCGGCATTAAAGCGATATCCTTGCTGAACACGGCATCCCTATTCTGGGTAACTTGGCGAACTAGCCTCCAGGGTAAGGAAAAAGCGGACAGTCTCGCCTTCGAGAATCCCTTATCCATTCCTTACCTTATCTATAAGAAGAAAACTGGAAGACGAAGCCCTGGATGGAGTCAAAACTCGATGGCTCAGCCTGGAAGCAATAGCAATCGTCCTGTGGCCGACGCAGAAGTCGTCAACATTTCCGATCAGATGTAGTCGCAAGAGCCGAACTCACAGAAGACCTTACCGAGCACTGGGCATAGGCACGGATGCCACGCGACTGAACATACCAAACAACGACTTTCGGAGGAGCTGCAGAGATGGGGACAGAATCCATCCAACATCTGCTTGCACAGGGGTACCAAATACTCTGTTATGCTCTTTGCTAGGGCTGGGCACAACTTAGGAGGCCTGTGCAGTGTGGAGTCGAAAAACCTAAAGTTTTCACACGTAGCTGAATGGTTTTAGTACAGTAGAAGGTCTCATGGTAGTCATCCAACTGGTCGGTCTTAGTGAGCCCCAACCGCAAGATGGTACCAGGTCCTCGTCATTCAAGTCACCTGAATCGAACTGAAGACAGTCGTGGACAGGTCGCCGAGGAAGACGTCAAATTTCATCAAAACGTTGAAATCGGATAAACAAATGTCTGACCGCTGTAATCCTTACTTACTTACTTATCAGGCAGACGAACCATGAAGGGTCTGAGCCTGAGCAATTGCTGCCTTCCATCGGTGACGGTCCTGGGCACGCTGCTTCCAGTCATCAAGGCCAAGCTGTCTTGCATTCATCGCGGATGCGGTCTTTGTACCGGAATTTCGGTCTTCCTCTCCTTCTCGAACCAGAAGGCTCGGATTCGAAGACCCTCTTTGCTGGAGCGTTGTTGTCCATTCGTTCGATGTGGCCGAGCCAGTGTAGTCGACGGATTTTTGCCTTCCGGACTACATTCACATCCTTGTACCGCTCGTAGAGTTCGCGGTTGTGTCTTCTCCTCCATTCGACTTCCTTGCAGACGGGACCATACATCCGACGCAGAATTTTTCCTTCGAAGGCACTTGACAGACTGCTCTGCAGTCTTACTTAATGTCCAGCTCACGTCCAGTTCGGCTCCATAAAACACGACTGGCAGAATAAGAGTTTTGTAGAGCATGACTTTGGTCCTTCGAGTCAGGAGTTTCGAGCCCAGTTGCCATGACAGACCGAAGTAGCATCGGTTGCCAAGGGCGATTCTACGTCGGATCTCCACTACGATGTCGTTCGTGGAGTTTACAATTGCCCCGAGGTAGACAAACACCTTTACTACCTCGAAATTGTAGCTGTCGATTGTGACGTTTTGGCCTAGCTGGCGTGCGGGGATCATTTTTTGCTCGACAGCACATAGTTTGTCTTGTCGTCGTTGACCTTTTGACCAGCTCGTTTCGCCTGTTCCTCAAGCTTCCACTACGGCTCGTTGGGACCGCGCGATAATGTCGATGTCATCAGCCTATCCCAACAGCTGGACTGACTTGTAGACGATAGTGCCTTCCGTGTTTACAGCAAGCCGCCGCACTATCGTCTCCAGTACCAAATTGAGGAAATCACACGACAGAGCGTCTGCCTGCCGGCATCCATTGCGGCTCAGAAGTCCTCGAATCGAAGTGGACGGTGCATCGCGTATGTGCTAGCGTGGTGCGACACAACCGGATCAATTTGTCCGGGATCCCGAATTCGGCCATCGCTTCGAATAGCTCCTTGTGATGAATGCTGTCGTATGCCGCTTTAAAATCGATGAACAGATGGTGAGTATCGATTTGAAACTCGCTGGTCTTCTCCAGGATCTGCCTTAGTGTGAAGATGTGGTCTGTAGTCGATTTGCCGGGCCGGAAGTCGCACTGGTACGTGCCGAATAGTGCGGTGCAAAACGCCTTTAGACGTTCACACAGTACGATGGATAGGAACTTGTAGGCGACGTTGAGACGGGATATACATCTGTAGTTCCTGCAGGAGGTAGGATCGCCTTTTTTGTGGATGGGGCATATGGAGCTGATATTCCAGTCGTCGGGCGTGCTTTCATCTTCCCAAAGTCGGCAAACGATCTGGTGCACCATTACATTGCCCTCCGCTTTGAAGAGCTCTGATGGTAAGCCGTCTGAGCCTACGGCTTTGTTGTTCTTCAGCCTTTTAATGGCTGTAACGACTCCTTCAAAGCTAGGTGGGAGGACTTCTTCGTCGACTGGAGTTGGGATTTCCTGGTGCCCTATCACTCTCTCCTGGTCAGGCCCGCTAAGCAGCTGTTGGAAGTGCTGCTTAATCACATCCACTATTCCTTGTGGGTCCGTAACTAGGTTACCCTCGCAATTTCGAAGAGCCTGGGTGCCTTTCCTGAGGCCTGTGGCCAGGCTTTTGGCTTTTTTGTAAAATGCCCGTATTATCCTTTAGCTGGGAGGTTGCGAGAGACCTTTTCTTCAGGCGTAGAAGCTTTTTCTCCTCCCGTCTTCTAGCCCGGTACTCCTCTTGCGCTGCTCTTGTTTTCCGTTGCAGCGCATTTTGGTATGCCTCGTCGGTTGCACGTTTTTTCTGCTCACACTCGCCATCATACCACGGGTTTCTTGTCGGGGGTGGTAGGTAGCCTAAGGTAGTTTCCGTTACCTCTTTGATGGCCGAGCGGCAACGCAACCACATCTCGTTGTAATCCACTGGAAATTACTCTCCAAACGCAATGACGCCAAAGTCGTCATGCAGTCGACAGTTTCCAGATTCGCCCCACCTCATTCCCATCTGTCGCCGACTGACACTTGCACTTAACATGTCTGAATCGCGAATATTTCCTCATCACCGCACGTAACCGAGCACCCATCTGATCCCATCAACTGCATCTCCGTTGTCTGCTCCCCAGACCCCCCTCCCACCACCCGAGACAGTCGCTCATCCCCCCGCATCGCCCAGACGACGTTTAGGGACAATGACATAACAAGGACTTCCACCCTCCGCCCAGCACACTGTGAGCGACACAATATTGAGGCGGGAATTGAAATCATGACGCAATGCAGAAATGTTAATGGAAAATTTATGGAAATTTCGTTTGGTATCCCTAGTTGGTCCTGTGGCTCTCCTCCAGAGTGGGCGGCCCCCAACCCCATGCCATGAGGCCATGTGCCCCCGTGCTCGGTGCAAATGGCAAACATGTGCCGCTGGCGTAACGCTGAAGGCGCCTCACCGGATAAGGGTCGACACAAAGCTGAGCACACGACGAGGACACGATCCCGATGCCTGATGCTGTTGCATGCCATTTTTATAATATTATCCAAGTGCTCGGTGCGCACTGTCTTCCCAGAGATTCCTTCGATGCCAGCCCACAGCACCACCCTCCGGTTCCTGTCAACAGATTTAGGATGTCAGCGAGAATGTAAATGTGAACTGCAGCAGAGCGCCGAGTCTATAGTTGCAGCGCGGCAACGACACCGCCCAACCCTCGTCGTTGTCAGAGCAAATTGAATTCAAAAGCGAGCACGGGGATTGCCGTGCGCCATAATCCGCCGGCGTTACGATGCAAATTGGAACTGCGAGTGGGGAAATGGGCGAAGACTGCGGGTTGGGGAATTGATTGCAATTTGCGGAGCAGAGCGGGAATGGTATTGAAGGACATGTCGGGCGTGGACTACAAATTGACACGTGTTGTGGGGGAGGATGCAAGGGTGCCAAAGGAAGCCTGTTGATGAGAGATGGGAAGCTGCAGTGCTCAGTCTTTTATTGGTCATGTGGGATGTGGGATGTGGAATGTGATTTCTTCAACATCGTCCTGGAGAAGATCGTGCGAAACTCACACGCCAACACTAGGGGCACGATCTGGCAGAAGTCTGTGCAATTGTTAGCACACGCGGACGACGTGCCAGTGATTGGCCAAACTCAGCGAGCCGTCAATGAGGCATTTGCTAACATTGAGACGGAAGCGGCTAAAATGGGTCTGGCGGTGAATGACGGCAAAACAACATCGCACAACATCGACGACTCGGTCAGAATGTCACCCTAGGCAGCTACAACTTCGAGGTAGTAAGGGACTTCATCTGCCTTGGCTCCCAAGTTAATAGTACGAACAACATCAGCACCGAGATTAAACGCAGAATAACTCTTGCCAATCGCTGTTTCTTTGGGCTCAAGAGGCAATTGAGTAGTAGAGCCCTCTTTCGAAGAACCAAGTTGACTCCGTATAACACACTGATCATCCCAGTCCTGCTATACGGCGCGGAGGCATGGACAATATCGAAAGTGGATGAAGAAGTCCTTGGTCTCTTTGACAGAAAAGTTCTGCGTGCGATCTTTGGTCCCGTGTGTGTTGACGGGCTCTGGAGGAGAAGATGCAACCACTCACTGTACGGGCTGTAAGCGAAATAAGCCTAGTTGGGCGTCTACAGATCCCACGTCTACGGTGGCTAGGTCATGTAGAGCGGATGGACACCACAGCTCCGGCCCGAAGAATCTTCGAATCCGAACTTGTGGCGCACCCAAGTGGAGAAGGTCCTTAACCAACTTGGTGTGCGAAACTGGAGACAGCTAGGCAGAGATCGCGCAGGTTGGAGAGGTTTGTTGGTTGAGGCCCAGGCCGACACCGGACTGCAGCGCTACACAAAGAAGAATGGATGTTGAATCAGTAGAGGCAAAGGACTGGGTGACCAGATAAGAATGATAGGAAAAGAAAAATAAATATAAAAATAGCGGTGATTGGTATATGAGTGACTCGCCACAAGAAGAAGAAGAAGAAGGAGCAGTGGGGTGTAAAACTGGGGGATTTTGTATTTTCTGGTGAAGAGTACAATATTCCTTTTTTTTGGGGGGGTTAGCGCCGAGTCCGCATGTTTGTGTGTCTGCTTGCAGCTTGTCGAATGCATTCTCTTAGAGTAGGCATGGCACACCCTATCTACGATAAGAGGCAAACTCGAGGTACGTCTTTGTAAATAAGCTCCAATATCGATAATATCGTGATGTACCTGGTATGGTATGAAATTAGCGATTTTTTTTTGTTCTTGAAAATAAAACACTAATTGTTGATGCGAAAGTAAAAACATTTTATTCAAAGTATTGGACATTGTTTTCTACACATTTTGACCACCTTTCTGGCAATTTGTGAATAGCACGCCAGTAAAATTGTTCGTCTTTTAGAGCAAACCAATCAGACACCCAATTTTCGACTTCTTCGTAGGAATCGAAGTGCTGCTCAGCCAGTGCGTGTCCCATCGATGAAAACAAATGGTAGTCGGAAGGAGCCTAGTCTGGTGAATACGGCAGGTGGGGTAGCTGCTCCCAGCCAAGTGCTTTGCGTGCAGGTGCATTGTCATGGAGCAAGATTATCTTGCCGTGTCTTCTGGCCAATTCTGGTTGTTTCTCGATCAATGCATGGTTCAAATCGATCATTTGTTGTCGGTAGCGATCAGTATTAACAGTTTCACCAGGTTTAGGAGCTCGTGGTACACCACACCTTTCTGGTCGCACCAAACACACAGCATTGTCTTCTTGCCGTATCGATCTGGTTTTGCAGTCGATGTTGATGGTTGTCCCGGATTAACCCATGATTTTTTCCGTTGAGGATTCTTAAAATAAATCCATTTTTCATCGCCAGTAACAATCCGATCCACAAGAAAGGAAACCCCTTTGACTGCGCCAACTATCGGGGGATAAGTCTCCTTAACATCGCCTACAAAATATTCTCTGCCGTTCTGTGTGAGCGCCTGAAACCATTCGTCAACAACCTGATAGGTCCCTATCAGTGCGGTTTCAGGCCTGGGAAGTCCACTATCGATCAAATTTTCACATTACGGCAGATCCTCGAAAAAACCCAAGAGATGCAGATCGACACCCACCACCTATTTGTCGACTTTAAGGCTTGTATTGAAACGTAGGCGGCAAAAATGGGTTTAGCGGTGAATGAGGGCAAAACAAAGTATATGCTGTCATCACGAAAGGACACACAACATCGACGACTCGGTCAGAACGTCGCCATAGGCAGCTACAACTTCGAGGTAGTAAAGGACTTCGTCTACCTTGGCTCCCAAGTGAATAGTGCGAACAACATGAGTACCGATATACGCTGTTTCTTTGGGCTTAAGAGGCAATCGAGTAGTAGAGCCCCCTCTCGAAGAATCAAGTTGACTCCATAAAAGTCACTGATCATCCCAGTCCTGCTATACGGCGCGGAGGCATTGGCAATCTCGAAAGCGGATGAAGAACACCTTGGTCTCTTGACAGAAAAGTTCTGCGTGCGAACTTTGGTGCCGTTTGTGTTGACGGGCTCTGGAGGAGAAGATGCAACCACTAACTGTACGGGCTGTACAGCGACATGAGCCTTGTTAGGCGTCTACGGTGGCTAGGTCATGTAGAGCGGATGAACACCACAGTTCCGGCCCGAAGAATCTTCGAATCCGAACTTGTCGGGCAACGCAACAGAGGACGCCCACGTTTAAGGTGGCGCACCCAAGTGGAGAAGAACCTCAACCAACTTGGAGTGCGAAATTGGAGGCTGCTGGCTTAAGATCATGCCAGCTGGAGAAGATTGTTGACCGAAGCCCAGGTTCACCCCGGACTGTAGCGCCACAAGAAGAAGAAGAAGAAGTGCTAATGATGGAAACGGCTAGTTTCTGCAAGCAATTGTAAACAAACAAGGCCGCTGTTTAAGATTCGTCCTTAGCAAGCCGGTGATACTCGGCTGTTTGAAACAAAACTGTCTACCTGGAGGCACCGTAGGTTAGGTTAGGCAATTGGGCTGCCAGCGTCGTAACCAACACCGATTGTGATACCCAGTGCCATTAATTTAATCGCCAGAGCAAGAAGTGACCAACTTTGAAAACCAGACAAGAGCATTTTCACTTTGTCTTCACTGGGATTCGAACCGGGGACCTCTAGTTTTCCTAGAGTGTCTCAAGGGCAGGCACCCCATCCGACCATAATCTTGGTCGTATATCAGCAGCCCCGCCATATGGTGATAAGCAACCCAGAAGAGCTGGTCATCGGATAAGAGTCAGAGTCAGAGAGTGGGTGTACTCCGCAATCCGACGTCTGCACCGCCTCAACCTCACTCCTTCCAATCCGGGCCTCCTAGAGACCAAAGCGATCGAACTTCCGGTACCAAGTCCAAGTCATCCTGAACGTAAGACAGCTTGCATTCAGTTCACTGCTCACCTACACCCTTCGAGACCCACCCAGTCAACCGTGCACCCCAGTTACAAAATGATTATTCCGGAAAATAAGGGTCCATTTTCACTCGGCCCCCTATCACGAGCGAGTTGAGAAAAAAACTACGATTTCCATATGGAAACCAGTCCACTGGCACTGATGTCAACACTTAACCCAGCAGCAAGACGAGAAGCAATAAATTCTCCTCCGACGTCCCATTTTTCCGCACGAGTGCGCTCGTTTCGTCTTGAGTTCAGTTTCAAGGAGAATGCCTTTTTAATCAAACGCCAAGCGTCTCAAGGCCCAACCTCGTCCCTTCCGGTCTTCCATCTCAGTTGACATTCTTCCGTTTCGATCGCCTACCCGCCCCCTCCACCGCACACACACTCCCGCCAGCGACGCACATCCCATTTAGCCAACCCCCAGCAACCATCGTGTGTTTGTGAAACAAATTTTGAGCAATTTATTCTAGACCAAACACATGATACCCTCGCTCGTGATTGCCTCTAAAATTGTTTACCCACTCAAAGGATTCGCTTAGCAGAATCCCATTTGAATGAGAAGGAGGGAGGCTCTCGTCGTGCAAGCCACCGCCGCCACGGCCACCACACAGCGCCGCAGTCAACCGTCGCTGGCTGGCACAGCTCGTGCTCAAGCCCAGATTTTGCGTGTGGTTTTTTTTTTCCGTTTCCTTGCTCGTCCTGGGGAACATATTTGTTTTCATCCCACCCGCTCGGCGGGTTCTTCTGATTGTTTCCCCGGGGGACGGCTCCGTCATATCACCACCAGACCGGGGAGTTAAGTGAAATTTATTTAAGGATCAATTTCGCTTTTACAAGGATTTATGTATCTCTCCGGTCTGATGTCTGGTCGTATAGTGGTGTTTTTTTTCCTCCCCGGCTCGGGAGATGTACACACGAAGCCACCAATCACTTCAGCATGACGGCGCTTTGATTGTGCACACCACCGGCAGCGGTTGGCTGTACCTTCATCCGGCACTCGCTCGACGTGTCAATTCCCCAGTCGAGATTATTACTCGTTCGTGAGCTGTGCAGTCCTGGAGCTCATCGACTGCAGTCCTAAATGCAAATTAGCGCCTATTGTTCGGCGTGCGACGTGCGGCTTGAGTGGGGCGGTAAAACGCGTCGCCAACGGTGGTTACGGCGTGAATGGAAGGAGGCGCCTCACACAAGTCGATTGCCGCTGTCGCCAGTTGCTCATTACAGCACAATGATTAAATTAGGTGCAAAGCGTTGGAGGTGATCTTCGACGGGCTCTGGTGCATGTGCTGATGGGCATCTGGCAGGGTGTTAAAGACAATGGGGGGTCATGAGGCTGGGTGGTAAGTTTGAGTGGAGGTCTGTGGTGTTAATGGAGTCGATGTGCGGGTGACACGCACGATGGAAGTTGGGGTGGTGAGATGGTCTGCTTGGACTGTTGTTGAGTGATATTTTGTCATGTGGAATTGGCATGCATGTTCGTTGAATGGGCCTCCGCCGCGAAGGTGGCTGTAGGAGCCACATGGTCGAGGATGTGATCATGCATTGCTCTTAGAATAACTTCACTACCCGATGGTATACCGGTATGACGTGAGCGTCAAGATACAAATGTCTCGATAGGGAACCTTTGTCGTGAATGAGCCCCTTTTTTTTTTTGTTTGTTTGCTATGACATCTGTGAAAAATATTCAGTATACATCAAGTCAGACAAAATCGTCGAATTCTGTACCAGAAAGCGATGATTTGCGGGAAGCATTAATTTTTTGTTTTCATTTGAAGAAAAGTGCTGCAGAGTCGCATCGAATGCTTGTCGAGGCATATGGTGATCATGGTCTATGAGAAGCAACATGCACAGGATGGTTTCAACGGTTCAGAAATAATGATTTTGATGTGAGAAATGAAAAACGTGGAAGACCACCAAAAAAGTTTGAACACGCCGAATTGCGAACGATATTGGATGGAGATGACACTTTGAGTCAAACGCAAATTGCAGCAATGTTAAATGTTGCACAACAAGCAATTTCTGGCCGTTTAAAAGCTATGGGATGTCAAAATCGTTCTTGGAGACTTCAATGCTAAGATCGGTAACGAAAACATCTTTGGCGGAGTGATCGGAAGGCACAGCCTCCACGACACGACAACAGATAACGGCTTCCGACTCACAGACTTTGCGACAGCACGTAATATGGTCATCAGTAGCACAAGGTTCCCTCGCAAAAAAATCCCCACAGAAACCTGGCGATCCCCGGATGGTCGAACCGCCAACCAAATCGACCATGTGCTTAGTGACAGAAGACACGCGTCAAATATCCTGGATGTGCGAACATTCAGGGAGGCAACCGTCGACTCTGGCCATTATCTGGTGGCAGCAAGATTCAGAGCTCGACTGTCCAATGAAAGCTGCACCAGACGACAAAGAGAACTTTCGACATTGGACACCTAAGCACACCGCCAGAGCCTGCGGAGAGCAACTAAGCGAGAGACTCTCCGGTATGCCTACGTCAAGTGCCAACGAGATGCGGTTGCATTGCCGCTCGGCCATCAAAGAGGTAGCGCAAACTACCTTAGGCTACCTACCACCCCCGACAAAAAACCCGTGGTATGATGGCGAGTGTGAGCAGAAAAAACGTGCAACCGACGAGGCATACCAAAATGCGCTGCAACGGAAAACAAGAGCAGCGCAAGAGGAGTACCGGGCTAGAAGACGGGAGGAGAAAAAGCTTCTACGCCTGAAGAAAAGGTCTCTCGCAACCTCCCAGCTAAAGGATAATACGGACATTTTACAAAAAAGCCAAAAGCCTGGCCACAGGTTTTAGGAAAGGCACCCAGGCTCTTCAAAATTACGAGGGTAACCTAGTTAAGGACCCGCAGGGAATAGTGGATGTGTTTAAGCAGCACTTCCAACAGCTGCTTAGCGGGCCTGACCAGGAGAGAGTGATAGGGAACCAGGAAATCCCAGTCGACGAAGTATTTCGGCCGAATTCGGGAACCCGGGAAAATTGATCCGTTTGTTTCACCACGCTAGCACATACGCGATGCACCGTGCAGTTCGGCTCAAGAACCTCTGAACCTGTACGGGATGCCGGCAGGGAGATGCGCTGTCGTGTGATTTCTTCAATTTGGTACTGGAGAAGATGTGCGACGGGCGGTCAGTCTAGCTGTTGGGATAGGCTGATGACATCGACATCCCAACGTGCCGTAGTGGAAACTTTCACGGCAATTGAGGAACAGGCGAAACGAGCTGGTCTAAAGGTCAACGAGGACAATACAACATATGTGCTGTCGAGCAAGCAACGATCCGCCGCACACCACCTAGGCCAAAACGTTACGTTAATCGACAGCCACAATTTAGAGGTAGGAAAGGAGTTTGTCTACCTCGGGACAAACGTAAGCTTCACTGATGACATCGTTGTGGTGATCCGACGTAGAATAGCCCTTGGCAACCGATGCTACTTCCGTGTGTCGAATCAAATGGGCTCGAAACTCCTGACTGCAAGGAACGAAGTCATGCTCTACAAAACTTTTGCTCTATCAGTCCTGCCTTATGGAGCCGAAAGCTGGACATTAAGCAAGACTGCAGAGCTGTCTGTCGAGTGCCTTCGAAAGACAAATTCTGTGTCGGATATATGGTCCCGTCTGCAAGTAAGTCGAATGGAGGAGAAGACGCAACGGCGAACTCTACGAGCTGTACAAGGATGTGGATGCAGCCCGTCGCCTACACTGGCTCGGTCACTTCGAGCGCATTGACAACACCGCTCCAGCAAAGAGTGTCTTAGAGTTGGAACCTCCTGGTTCGAGAAGGAGAGGAAGACCGAACCTCCGCTACAGAGACCAAGTCATCGCGGATGTAGGACAGCTGGCCCTCAGTGACTGGAAGCAGCGTGCCCAGGACCGTCACCGATGAAAGGCAGCAATTGCTCAGGCTCAGACCCTTCATGGTTCGTCTGCCTGATAAGTAAGTAAGTTAAAAGCTATGGGAAAGATCCAAAAGTGTGGCAAATGGGTGCCACATGAATTGAATGAATGACAGATGGAAACTTGACTTGTGAAATTTTGCTTCAAAGACACGTAAGAAAATCGGTTTTGCATCGGATTGTTCTTCTTCTTCTTCTTGTGGCGCTACAGTATGGGGTGAACCTGGGCCTCGGTCAACAATCCTCTCCTGCGGGCACGATCCTTAGCCAGCTGCCTCCAATTTCGGTCCTACTCCACTTGAGTGCGCCATCGGGTTCGTGGTCGTCCTCTATTGCGTTGTCCCACTGGTTCGGAGTCGAAAACTCGTCCGGCTGGAGCAGTGTTGTCCATGCACTCAACATGGCCTAGCCATCTTAGGCGTTGAATCCGTAGATGCCTGACTAGACTCGTGTTGCTGTACAGCCCGTACAGTTCGTGGTTGCATATTCTCCTCCAGAGCCCGTCAACACACACGGGGCCAAAGATCGCACGCAGAACTTTTCTGTCAAAGAGACCAAGTGCGTCTTCATCCGCTCTTGAGATGGTTCAAGCTTCCGCGCCATACAGCAGGACAGGGATGATCAAGGTCTTATATAACGTGAGCTTTGTCTTTCGAGAGAGGGCTCTACTACTCGATTGCCTCTTAAGCCCAAAGAAACAGCGGTTGGCAAGAGTTATTCTGCGTTTAATCTCGGTACTCATGTTGTTCGCACTATTCACTTGGGAGCCAAGGTAGACGAAGTCCTTTACTACCTCGAAGTTGTAGCTGCCTATGGCGACGTTCTGACCGAGTCGTCGATGTTGTGTGTCCTTTAGTGATGACACACCAAGTTGGTTGAGGTCCTTTTCCACTTGTGTGCGCCATCTAGTGCGAGGACGTCCTCTGTCGCGCTGTCCCAATGGCTCGGTGTCGAAGACTCTTCGGGCCGGAGCTTTGGTGTCCATCCGCTCTACATGAGCTAGCCATCTTAAGCGTTGGATCCGAAGACGCTTAACGCTCGCTTTTTATCCCTCCCTTGTAAATTGGGCGAATTGTCGACCTTTTCATCAACCTTGCCACATGACATTGCACACCAGGATTACTGGTGATAACTGGAGTGAGACACATGACATCTAATGGTCTGGTGTTATCTGCTCCAGGACCTGGCGTAAGCTCATCGTGATGATGTGACTTCGTGTACGAGCTGAAGCCGAAGAGACAAAGACAATGACCACCACTGACGCAGTGTATACTGTATAAGCCCCTAGTCGCATCGCAGTAAGGAGGGACAGCCAATTGGACTCCAGCCAGGGATATGTCCACGTTTTTCGAAAAATGTCAAGTGCATTCCCTTCCAATCCCCTATTCTCTTCATCCCCTCCGCGCTGCGATATAATCCAAGCGAACACCTTATCCTGCCCGACACTGCTGCCGCACATATGCCAACCGCACAATCGCACGTCGGGATAACACTTCCCGTGTTCGGATTGTGCCCCCCCCCAGCCACGGCACCGTTGCTGCGGCAATTTACATTCAAAACAAATTCGATTCAAATCGAATCAATTGCAAATTGCTGACAAGTGCTCCCTTTTTGTCCCCGAACACGGCGCGCAACCGAGCATTGGCAACAGCCAATTCTGGCCGGATTGGGATTTATTGAAGCTTGATGGTATTGTTTTGTGTTTTTTTTTTTTCGCTCGCCCCTCTCTCATTGTGTGTCCCCACTTCCTTCGGCGAAACTCGAGCCGAAGGACGCTTTATTTGTGTCAACCGCCCCTTCCCCACCCACCGGCGCCCGAACCTAACAAGCTCCACTTGAGTGGGTTTCGTTGTATCGATTTGATCGGTTTGACAGAGCATAAGAGGCTTTGAGTGTCACGGCGGTGATTTGTAGCGGAATCGGTTGTGATTTCGAAAACAAATTGCTCCTTATTAGGTCTCGAGGGTCGTCGAACGAGAAATACTTTAAATTTGAGTACAATCCTTCGATCCGATTGTGTGGGGGGCGGGCAGCTACTGCCCGTCCTCATCCAGACTGAGAGAAGTTTTAAAGTGCCATCGCACGCAGACGTCGTCGCCGCCGCATCGGATTAATGCACATTGTTCCGGACACGAGCAGGACGAGTGTCGGAAAGTTCTTGTGCGCAATCTGCAGTAGATTAAGGACAAGAAATTCAAAGCAGGCAAAGAGGAGACGGGATGAAGACCAAATGGACACATCCTTTGGAAAAAGCAAAAAAAAAAAGAAACCAACCCCCACGCCATCCAGACAAGCCACAAGCACGTCGGCGCGGTCGGGAGCTGTGGCGGCATGGCGGAGCATCCTTGGATGAAGGCAGCCGCAAGAAGCGGAAGGAAAAAATAATTATTTCGCTCTTCATTGCTTATTCTGAAAGAAATTGCCCTATTAGTTCCAAATATTGAGAATGAGGATAATGGAATCCGCTTCGTCGTCCTTCGAGCCGTCTGCAGGCGTGTGCTCGGTGCGGGCAATGAAGGCTGCGCTGTGCTGTACACTGTACACTGTAGACACTGCATGCGAGAGCAAGCTCTTTGTTGTTTGGCTTTGCTATCCGTTGTGGCGTTTTTATTTGTGTGTCCTTTTCGTTTCGTGCAATCAAGCTGGTCCTTTATTTGCGCTCGGATTCGTTTTATGGCACGACTGTGGGACGGCACATAAATAACCGAGTACAACCGACCTACAGTCGTCGTTGACAATTAAGGATACAAAAGGGATATTAACCAAGACCAGAACCATTTGGCAAATGGCCATTAGATTATGTGCGGAAGTAGTTTTGCAGGCATTTTCGTCCTGAACTCCTCCTACGTGTCGTCGTTGTCCTCGTCGTCGTCGTCTGTGGCTCGTCCTCGGGTTCATTGTTTATTCCATTGCTGCGATGATCGTCTCATTGTTTTGTGTGCTGGATTGGCGCCGTTTCGTTGGGCGGGGGAATGCCTCAAACATGACATCCATTGTTATGGGATGTCGTAAACCGTACCAATTAGTTTGCTGGCTGTATCCGATGTGGGTGGACCAGTGTGACAAGTGACCTTGAGACGAGACAGAATTCTTGATGAGCTGAGGAATTGTCTTACGAGCCAATTAAGGGGGCATCTTCATGGAGACACTCATCGCATGTGGAATGGGACACAT
Source organism: Eristalis arbustorum (assembly GCA_916610145.1). NCBI lineage: Eukaryota > Metazoa > Arthropoda > Insecta > Diptera > Syrphidae > Eristalis > Eristalis arbustorum. Next base: position 41,354,943 of record OU744320.1, on the reverse strand, counting down.
ATTGTGTGGAGAAGGATTACTGAATGAACTAGTCCAGCTCGTGGTGCAGTTTTGCCGAAATGAAAGTGTCAAGCGGAGACGGAGAGACTGAAAATGGCAGGCATTAAATTATGACGGGAGCTTATGTAGTTGACTGCACCCAACCTGGTAGGATTCCATTCCAGTCAAGTTGACATACAGCCTCCTCCTGACCTGCCCTGGATAGACGTCACAATAACCGTCGTATGGTGACCAAAAGTATACTTGGGTCCCACTCTGCCCGAGGGCCTGGCATGGCCCATCAGTTGAAGGATGTACGTGAGCTTAAGTCTCTCACGACGTAAAAAAAGAGATTGTGTTGTAAACCGACGACAAGCCTCGGATATATTGACGACCTCAGCACACGAATAAAGGACAATGTCTGTCCATCTCTGAACTTGGAATGTGAGGTCCTTTAACAAACCACGTGCAACCGATGAACTTGCGGAGGCCCTGGGCTGCTACAAAGCAGACATTAGTGCATTTCAGGAAATGCGATGGGACGGGCCGGGCATGATGGAGATAAGAAACTGCAACCTTTACTACGGGGATTGCTACAGAGAAGCAGGGCAGCGCTTACTTGGAAGTGGATTTGTGGTTAGAGGCAGATCTAGGCAAGAAGTCTTAAGCTTTAGGTACAAAAACGATCGCCTCACAACAATCGGCATCAAGGTTACATTCGGGAACATCAGCCCAATCTGCGCCCACGCCCCGACGAGGAATAATGACGACGATAGCAAGGACGTCTTCCATGACCTAGTAGAAAGGACATACGATCAATGCCCCAGCTACGTTTCCAAGATCATTCAGGAGATTTCAACGCACAGCTGGGCAAGGAAGTGTCATCGGAAAGCATAGCCTACATGACAACATGCCCGACAATGGAGTCAGGCTGATGGACTGGGGGAGAGGGCCAAACCTCTCTGTAGCCAGTACGCGGTCTCCTCTGTATTCACAATGAGACCTGACGGTCCTCTGATCATTCAAGCGGCAGCCAGATTGCTATGAACCCGCGGATGCCCTTGGCTGCTACAAAGCAGCATTGCGCATTGCGTTCGCCGTCAGTCTTTTCTCCAGTCTTTCTGATGTAACAACGTTCCTTGGAGCCAACATAGCTTCGTACCATTTCCTTTTGGTAGTCTAGGTAAGGATGAGGATATCGAGACAAGAACGGAGTCGAGACGGGGCACTACGGTTTGTCGTGGGAAATGCTAAAATCGCTATCGACCGCGGGAAACTTTGCGCCCAACCCTCAATTAAACTCTCCGAAAGACCGACGCTGCCTACACTCACGATAGGTCGGGAATGGAAACGTTGTCAAAAAGCCAACAAAGAAGCTGTCACTGGAAAAACAAGCCCTCCACAACAGCCCACAAGGCAATGCTGCCTCGAAAAACGAGGATTGTCCGTGAGCTCTGCGAACAGAGAAGAACCGGCTGCCCTGAAGGAAAAAGAAGGAGCACGAGTTTCGGCAAGAAGGAGGTCCGAAAGCTTAATCAAAAGGTAAAACAGTTATCCGGAACGTAACATCCCTGCAGGGACAGACATGAGCAAATTGAATCGCAGTCGATGCTGAGAACTTCGAGAAATCATTTTCGTAGACTATTAAACAACGGTGGCGACACAAATTCCGCTGTCAGGCAGAGTGTTTCACTTAATTTGGACGATGATGAACCAGGATTCCGTCCCCTCGACTTGGACGAAGTCAAGATAGCAATGTCTAGACTGAAGTCGTTCGACTTGAGATGCCGATCGACCCCCACCACCTATTTGTCAATTTTAAGGGCGCATATGAGAGCGTGCATAGAGACGAGCTGTACAGTACCATGTCTAGTTTTGACATTCCTGCCAAGCCCGTCAGGTTGTGCTGGATGACGAAGGAGAGCTCTCGCTGCCCCATCGAGGTGTGTAACGAACTCACCGGGGCCTTCAGTGTCATAAAAGGCTTTAGGCAAGGCGACACGCAGTCAGGTGACTTCTTCAACATCGTCCTAGAGAGGATCGTGCAAAACTCAAACGTACACACCAGAGGCACGATCTTTCAAAAGTAATTTCAACTGCTTGCTTACGCGGACGACATTGACGTGATTGGATGAACACGAACCTCCAACGAGGCTTTTGCTGGTATTGAAGCGGAGGCGATAAGAGTGGGTCTGGTGGTGAAAGAGGGCAAAACAAAGTACATGCCGTCATCACGAAAGGATGCACAACATCGACGTCTCGGACAGAGAGTCATAAACAAGGACTTAGTCTACCTTGGCTCTGCAGCAAACGCTGACAATAACACCAGTAACTAGATCAAGCGCGGAATTACTCTTGCCAATCGCTGCTTCTTTGGGTTCAAGAGGAAATTGAGCAACATATCCATCTCTGGAAACATCCAGCTGACTCCTTATAACACTCTGATCATCCCCTTCCTGCTCTTCGGCGCAGAGACATGGACGCTATTAAAAGCGGATGAAGAAGCTCTTGGTTGTTTTGAGAGAAATGTTCTGCGTGGGATCTTTGGTCCTGCGTCGGAAGGAGAAGATTCAACCACGAACTGTAGGGGCTGTACAGCGTCATGCACCTAGTTAAGCGCGATCGGATCCAATGCTTAAGAGGGCTAGGTCATGCAGAGCGGATGGACATCACAGCTCCGACCAGAAGAGTCTTCGATTCCGAGGCATTGGGACAACGCGACAGAGGACTTCCTCGCACGAGATGGAGCACACAAGTGGTAAAGGACTGTGTGCACAGCTGGAGGCAGCTGGCCAAAAATCGCGCTGGCTGGAGAGGCATGTTGGTGGAGGCCCAGGACCACCCCGGACTGTGGCGCCAATCAAAGACGAAGAAGTAGGAAAGCAACACACCATCTTTGGTTTTGACTTCTTCCATGAACCATGCCTACCTCTGAGTCGGCGAATAGTTTGCCGGAATATTTTGTTGGCAGATCTGTGGTTGCTTTCCAGCTCCGATCACCGAACTCCTTAAAAGATTGCTCTTTAGTTGCTCACACAGCCAATTTGCCGTCACGCATTTTGACGGCTTTCACGTAATCACGTCAACTAATCCCAGGCATGTTCTTTATTCCGTATGGCCACACATATGTGCTTCACAAAATATGTCTAATCAGGCGAACACGCACGATGTTAGACGGCTCACTACACTCGAGTAACAAGCAATGCCTTGTAACGCTTGTTACTGTCCTCGATATTCAAGCACTGATTTAATCTCTTCAACCTCAGCCTCAGACTGGCCCGTCATCCCTTTTACGTAAACCTTGAGTCAGCTCGAAAGTTCAGTTCGTCGAAGTGAGCTCCTACCACACCGAAAGAGAAAGGTCACAAAAAAGAACAAGATCCTTTGAAATACGAGACATCAATATTATGTCCAATGAAAGAAAAAAAAACCAAAATGTGTCATCTGCAAACAGCCCTGCAGTCACAGCCATTTCTCAATGCCTTCATTCGATTGCCATCACGTTGAACAATTTATTCCGCCCAAAGCGAGGAACGAACACAGAAAATTCCTTCAATGACAAGACCCAGCCCGATGGAGCCACATGTGGACACAAGCATTGGCCGCAGCCAGGTACAGCAAGGACTTTTCCAATTAAACTCTCAATATTAATTGTCTTCCGGCGACATGAAAGCGTGAAAGGAAATTTCCAGATTAAATAATCCACTCATCCGGGCACCCGAGCACTCGCACCCGATTCGTGTCACCCAGCCGACCCAGCGCCCGGCCGGCTTTACGATGCAAATTTATAACACGCACACATTCAGACGCGGGTAATTAAATAAATTAAATTCCAATTAATTTTTGGGCAATGACAATGAGGGTGAATAAAATTTTCAGCAAAAACCCTCCACTTTACACCAACCACTCAGGCCGGCCAAAGTACACCTTGGCATCGAACGCACCGCGTGCTTGTCGCTGCGGGCGGCAGAGAGTGCTGTTAAACGAAAAATCGTGTTGTACACGCCTTGTTTAACTGTCATTGGTTGATGCGCATTAATTGTGACGCAATTAAAACGGATAATGGCAGCCGGAAGCGCCGACGAGCGGATTGAATACAGCCGGAAAAGGGGGAATAATTGATGGTAAATACGTGATGCGAGCGGCAAAGGTGACAAAGGATGAAACACGACGAGGATGGGGTTTGTTGCACAATGATCCCTAGATTTAGGCTGAGTGGGGGGCGTTAGAGCGCTCTGACACGAAAATGGGGTTGCTTGAGTTCAAGCCTCTTGAGGTCACTGTACTCCGATCTGACTGGAAACAATCAGCCAACGGAGGCGTGTAATTCGAGGTGAACCGGAGACGTTCCCGGAAACTGAGCAAGGCAAGATGATGTGAGTGACAGGTGATGAATCTCATGGGAGAGCCGATGAATGGATGTCCTTCCGGGAAAGGGTCTTTGTAACCGATCCGGTACATAATCTGGGCAGTTCTTGGAAAAAATGGGCATCACATCACAATCGATTGAAAATGCGATGAGAGCCCTCGGGGTGGTCCACTGATACCGCTTAAAGAACAGGTTGTGCTTGAAACTCCCCTTGCATGCCATACATCAAATAAAATGCCAGCAGCGGCAACCAAAGGGCACACTCACACGGCGTAGTGCTCACCTTTGCACAGCTGATGTATGCAAGTTCCCGCAATATTTCTCCTCACAAAAAATGCAAATCTGCCCTCTTGTGAGGACATTGTATCGAAGATGTTATCCGCATCTGGGTTCAGGGAGTGCCGTCGCATTTATCTGCATAATACCACCGTCGCTCCGCGCCGTAGCGAGTGCCTTGCCCGGACAACAAGCGGCACCGTGCTGCTCGATAAATTGCTGCCATGATGAATGTGTTCTTGGAAGCTGCAACTTGTAGCGGATACGAGTCCTGCCCGCATCCGAGGACTAGTCGCGATCGTAAAGCTGCCGCATTTTCAATAAATGCACGCCATCGAGTGTGAGACGGAAATCGTGGCGGTCCTTGTGTGGAAAATTGAAATCATTCTTCGGTTCTTATTGAGAGGCGATAGTTTGTGCTGGCAATGGATGGAATATGCTCCTATTGACACATCGAATGCGGATGTGATTTAGTCGATTTATTTCGGTGTTCCCTTGTCGGGGAAAGCACGCGTGACGTGGGATTGAATGCATGGCCTTAGCAGGACTCCGTGATGTAGCTGGAGCTTGATGATGACACTGAGTGGTTTTAAGAAGAACAGGTTCGCTGTTGTTGGTTTTCAGTTTTATTTAACAAAGCCTGGAACCTTAAGTCGCTGGCATGAGTTATGGCCGAGTGAAATAAGGAACGGAAGCTGACTGCGCCACGGAATTTTCCTCATATATGTGGCTTCGCGACTCATTGACGGTATTTTTCTTCTCAATTTCGACGTGCAACGATACCGTCAAAGTACACCATTTTGACCTTTTTCAATTTTGCCATGTGGGACAATGTTGGTTGGTAACCTACCCCTAGAGTCCAGAGCGATCATCCACCTTGATGCAGTTCTGGCGCTGAGTACAGTTGCGGCTTAGGGGAAATGACGATCCAGCAAGGCACATGGGAAACATCCCACATCTCCCTCCATCTTGAACCTTCTAAATTTCACTCTTCCACATCCTCTGCCCTGGATCAACGACACTCGTGCCGAGGATTGACCAAGCTGGAGGAAGCCCAGTCTAAGAAAAGTCCCGTCACAGAAGTGTTCATCCGGATGTCTGGTACCCTTTGGATTAGTCTGCCTTCTAGTTTAAGGTACAATAAGAAAAAAAAAAAAATGGGCCAGAGAACATAAATGTACACATACGCATCGCGACGTCACAGCTGCCTCCGGGTCCTCAAGTCCATCACCAGAAAAACAGTTTTCGCACTGAGGAATCAATTTTCAGGAACAATCCGCCCAGTTCGGACAAATGCCACCACCGACTAGCAAAGATCGTACATTCCCTTGCGACTCAGTACGGAACAAGCCCGCAAAGACCTAGTGAGGACGCAGCAAGGGCTGCGTCGCGTAAGTCAAACTGAAATTGCTGCGTCGACAAGCAGTGTTAAGGAAGGACCTGCGTAAGTTGGATCCGTGCAACTGCTACACCTTCCACCTGAACAAGGACTGACGTGCAGCACAGAAGGGCCTACAAATTCGCCTGTACTAGATACCAAGCCATTTAGACATCCCGTTCAACTGCAAAGTTGATGAGATCGGTAAACGCGCGACGAGATGGTCAGTTGATGGGATCTCTCGTAACAGTGTTACAACTCAATAACGTCTACGTTAAACAAAACAGATTATATTTCGGTGGAGGTGTTGATACTAGACTGGAGCACTCAGACTCAAGACTGGTCCATTGTACTACCAGGCAGCAACCTACAATTGGTGCAGTCTCCGAAGGAAGATCAGCCAGCGCTTTTGTGATAAGGGGCTACAAATTCAGCTCACACAAGCGCCGAAAGCTTGCAGCCAGAGAGGATTGTAAACACAGAAATACTAAAAACAGAACTGTGTGTGTACTTTCGTAGTGACGGCAAAGCTTGGGTATACGACTGGTGTGTCGCAGATTGTTCAATTCACCATCCACATGCTACAGCGATACGCATATGTCTGAGTTCACCAAGTTTATAGGATATTGTGCGCAATATAGAGCAAACCGATCCTTCGATACTTGACGCAGCCTAATGGGCCTCGTTCCTTGTGAACCGGACAAACGAAGCTTAGATTCCTATCATGGCTCATTAGCGCAACCAGATCATCTCCAGATGCTTTAAACAGCCCCTCGGACAGTCCGTCCGCTCCAGTCACATGTGTTCGCCTTCTGTTTCGAACGCACCCTTGATCTTGTGTAGATCGGGTAGGCAGAAATCTTGGTCATTCTTGTCTCAATTAAGTGGCGGAAAATTTGTGTCGTTATCGACCTTTACCATTGCACCGCAGAAATGTTTTTGTCCAACTTCTCAGCATAGCATCGACTACGGCTCTACTTCTAGTTGCTCATGTCTGTCCCTGCAGGGATGTTACCCTCCGCATAGGTGTCCTGCCTTTTGATTAAGCTTTCGGACCTCCTTCTTGCCGAAACTCGTGCTCTTTCTTTTTCCTTCAGGGCAGCCGGTTCTTCTCTGTTAGCAGAGCTCACGGACAACCCTCGTTTTTCGAGGCAGCATTGCCTTGTGGGCTGTTATTTGGCTGCATGCACGTCTGCCTGCACTCGCCGTCAGACCAGAGGTTTGTTTTTCCAGTGACAGCTTCTTTGATGGCTTTTTGACAACGTTTCCATTCCCGACCTATCGTGAGTGTAGGCAGCGTCGGTCTTTCGGAGAGTTTAAGGGAGGCTTGGGCGCAAGGTTTCCAGCGGTCGATTGCGATTGTAGCATTTCCCACGTCAAACCGTAGTGCCCCGTCTCGACTCCGTTCTTGAATCGATATCCTCATCCTTACCTAGACTACCACAAGGAAATGGTACGAAGCTATGTTGACTCCAAGGAACGTTGGGACATCAGAAAGACTGGAGAAAAGACTGACGGCGATCGCAATGCGCAATGCTTCTTTGTAGCAGCGCAGGGCCTCCGCGGGTTCATCGCAATCGGGTTGCCGCTTGCTTGATCAGATGACCGTCAGGTCTTTTGTTGTTTGCTGAGGGGACCGCCTACTGGCTTAAGAGAGCATTCGCTCCATCACGAAGTCCAACAGCCTGACTCCATTCTCGCGCGTGTTCTCATGTAGGCTGCGCTTTCCGATTTTGCAAAGACGTCTTCCTTGCCCAGCTGTGCGTTGAATTCTCCTGAACGATCTTGGAAACGTAGCTGGGGCATCGTATGTCCTTTCTACTAAATCATGGAAGACGTCCTTGCTATCGTCGTCATTATTCCTTGTCGGAGCGTGGGCGCGGATTATTCTGATGTTCCCGAATGTAACCTTGATGCCGATTGTTGTGAGGCGATCGCTTTTGTACCCAAAGCTTAAGACTTCTTGCCTAGATCTGCCTCGAACAATAAATCCACTTCTAAGTAAGCGTTGCCCTCCTTCTCTGTATCAAACCTCTTAGTAGAGGTTGCAGTTTCTTATCTCCCTCTTGCGAGGCTCATCCCATCTCGTTTTTTGAATGGCGGTGATGTGTGCCGTATAAGGTTCTAGGGCCTCCGAATGTTCATGAGCTGCACGTGGTTTGTTAAAGGACGTCACATTCCACGTGCAGTATCGAACATCATTGTTCTTTATTTGCTTGCCGGGGTCTTCAGTATTCGAGGCTTATCGTGGGTTAATAACTTAATGTCTTTTTTACGTTGTGAGAGAGTTAAGCTCTCATCTGGCAGGCCAGCGCCATCATTTGACCCTCGCGCAGAGGAAGATCGCTGCATACATTAGTTCACCACACAGCGGATGTTGTAATGGTCATCCAGAGGCAGTCGAAATACTTGGTCGAAGTCCAAAGACGTGTCTTAATTGCGACTCCGTCAGGAAGACGATCCCTTGCCAGACCCAGGACTAAGTGATTGCACGAAGTCGAAAAACTTGCTTGGTTGCGCCTGGGAATAAATCCTGAAGAGTTGGAGTCGATGGTGGAGGATCGATTGGCGGAGCGATCTCTAGTGCGTGCTTTACCCTTAAGTGGATGATGATCCTATGCTGCCCTCAGGTTAGAGCTTTGAGACACCTTATCTAAGCCCGTGTCCTGCTTAATAATAATAATAATAATATGCGTGGGGCGCTACAGCCCATAGGGAGCCAGGGCCTAGCTTCTCAGCAACCACTCGTGTTGTGCGTGCTATTGTTCTCACACGAGTAGAAGAGACCGACAACGGCCAAGTTTGAGAAGCTCCTTGAGCATTGTCAGTGACTCGAGAGAGGTGGGGTCGGGAACATTATTTTTGTCGCTCAGAGCTGGAATCGAGCTTGGGGTCGACGCACATACCACAACGCCACGGGCCACCACTGTGTTCTGCTTGCTCGTCTAAGACCCGTGGTAGCCCGCGTCCTTTAAACATGCTCTCTCCACGTTTTCGGCAATGTGATGTGAGTGGGAGTCAAATGAGGGCCTTGCTTCCATAAAACATATTCATAAACTGGCACGCGGAGAATTTGTCGTTTAACGCCTTTGATCAGCATTCCCGTGAAACTAAAATGAAACCGTCAGGAAACTCTTGAAAAAGTCTCCTCGCCTCGCCTCCGGTTCCGAGTAGGTTGCGTGTTCCCAAAGTTCACCGAACCAGTGTCTTGTGCAGAGTTGATAAGTTCCGCCGCGTTTATGCACAAGTTTAGCTCCCAAGCCGGCACGGCGCACCTTCACCAGCAATTCGCCGCCGCGGCCGCCTGGCGTGCACGATGAGCCCGCATCCCACCAACATTAACAGAATTTATCTGCTTGGATTATCGCAGCGGGGTTATTAAAAAGGATAACTGCTCCGGTACGGCAACGCCCCGGCGGCGCGGCGGTTGGAAAATAATTTGCCATCATTGCAGCTCATCGCGATGCGGTTGGATGAGGTTGGTGTGTGCGAAAAAAGGAAAAAATGCAGCCATTCCACGGATGCGGGAAAACGCCCCACTTCTCATTACGGCAGCTTTGAAATTTAAAGTCTCGCATACCGACTGGAGATATTTTCAACGTTGTCTGCGGGGAAAGCTATTGCGCTGCAGATTGGAACCGGAAAACTGGTTATTTATTCGTGTATGCCCATGAAGAGCCGGTCGGCGACACTGTGCTGGCTGTGTGCACCTTTGTTAATTAAGCTGTGCTGGGTTCAAGGGTGCAAGAGAATGCCGACATGGTTGGGGCGCTGTTTTTTTCGCATTTAAAGTGCTTGAGCATGTAAGTGGGCTGGGCTTTAAGAGGCTTCACTGGAACTGGTGACACTTGTGGGATTGCCGCCCACGGAGCCGGCTGTTGGAACGGGCTGATAGACATGTTTACTGACGGTGGTTTACTGGCGCATGGCATCGAGCTGGACGTGATGATGTGTCGGCATTCCGGGGATTTCAGGGAATTCGCTGGTAATGGAGCTGTTGAGGACCCTTCAGTCGTCATGATTGCGAAAAAATCGGTCCCACAATGGACTCATCGTAGTCACAGCGACGTTTGACCAATTTTTCTTCTGTAGCCGTTTGCAGCTTTTGGAGTTTAGTTTCAGAGAAATAATTTGTATGTTGTGTTGGTTCTGTTTCATGCAGCACGAGTCCACAAACACCTTCCTGACCAGTGTGTCAGCTCCACAGTCCCTAGAGATGTGTGCTTGGCTCGGTGCCTAGTTCTAGCGTATAGTGGACTGATCAGCCTCGAGCCCATGGATCTCCGTCCTCGATTGAGCGAGAGACAGAGCGGCCAATGATTGGGGGGCAGGGTACGAGTATTGTCGCCGGATCGCGAATGGGTACGATCACTGGCTGACTCTTGGTTCAAATTCGCCGGAACGCAATATTGGTTCAACCTGAAGTAATTTATATTTCGAAAATTCACCGGATGTTGAAGCAATTTGCGGGCATCTTCAATTGCTCTGGACTTACGAGCTTTGGTCTGGCAGCAAGCTTAATATGAAGGTCGTTTTATTTTTCCATGAAAAGGTCCTCCAACAAGTGTGAGATTGAATGCACGAATGTCTGCCATTTAAGGACCTTCCGAGGTGTGTCTTGAAGGCGAATTCATCAGGTAGTCAACCGCTTTTCAGACACTGAGAAAGGAGGTTGAACCGCTGTCAAAGGTAGGTCATCTCCCATGGCGTGGTTTGCCTCCGTAACACCATGCTGTTCACACTGACGATGAGATTAAAGAATTGCAGAGGCCACAAAACAAAGTACATGCTGTCATCACGAAAGGACGCACGACATCGACGTCTCGGGCAGAGGGTCATAGTGGGCAGCAGAAGATAGTCAAGGACTTCGTCTACGTGGGCTCTGCAGTAAATAGGGACAATAATACCAGTATCGAGATCAAGCGCCGAATTTTGCTAATCCCGGCTTCTTTGATAGCAAGTGTAAAAGAGCCATCTCGTGAAACACAAGCTGACTACATGCATAACCCTCTGATTATCCCTGTCCTGCCTTATGGCGCAGAGACATGGACGCTATTAAAAGCGGATGAAGAAGCTCTTGGCTGTTTTGAGAGAAAAGTGCGATCTTTGGTCCTGCGTCTGGAGGAGAAGATTCAACCACGAACTGTAGGGGCTGTACAGCGTCATGCACCTAGTCAAGCGCGATCGGATCCAATGCTTAAGAGGGCTAGGTCATGCAGAGCGGATGGACACCACAGCTCCGGCCCGAAGAGTCTTCGAGACCGAGACATTGGGCCAGCGCAACAGAGGACGTCCTCGCACGAGATGGCGCACACAAGTCGAAAAGGATCTTAAATTAACAGGATGTGCGCAGCTGGAGTCACCTGGCTGGAGAGGCATGTTAGTTGAGGCCCAGATCCAACCGGACTGTAGCGCCAATCAAGGAAGATGCCATAAAGGCCACCATGAATTGAATATTGCGACCGCCTATCAGATCTAATCTGCCACGAAGAAGGCTCAAAACCGTTTGTTAAGAAAATGATCGGTCTATACCAGCGTCGCTTTCGTCTTCTTCTTCTTGTGGCGCAACAGTCCGGGGTGAACCTGGGCCTCGGTCAACAATCCACTCCAGCTGGCACGATCCTTAGCCAGCTGCCTCCAATTTCGCACTCCAAGTTGGTTGAGGTCCTTCTCCACTTGAGTGCGCCATCGGGTTCGTGGTCGTCCTCTATTGCGTTGTCCCACTGGTTCGGAGTAGAAGACTCTTCGGGCTGGAGCAGTGTCTACATGGACTAGCCATCTTAGGCGTTGAATCCGTAGACGCAATGAGTGCAATTTAAAATATCTCACCCTTTTTTAACCATTTGATGACGACTTCAATGGCTGTAGAGTGAGCACGAATTGGTACGACATCGGCAACATCGTCTTCGTCTGTAACCTGCACCAATGCATTAAAGACTGAAATCCGAATTTCCGAAAGTTCCAATTTGTGAGTGTACACTGTGTAGCTTCGAAGACCGTGAAAATAAGGACACCCAACCCTGCCTTTCAGTTCTTATTCTCACATCCTCTCCGTTCCACGTTGCTTCCTTCTGGCACTGGCCTCGCATCCTCTTCAGTTACCTCGATGACTTAATGATTCTGAAAAACTGACTATGGAGCGAGAACATGGAGGATGTGTTCAGTGTTCTGGAGGGACTGCGCTGTAAAGGCAGACCTCGCCTCCGGTGGCGCACGCACCTGGAAAGGGCCCACAATCAGCTGGACGTGTGTGACTGGAAGCAACTGGCGCAAGACCGGTATAGGTGTAGCGGCATCTTGGCTGAAGCACAGGTCCAACCCTGATTGTATATTCCATCAACTGCTGATGTAGACCTCCAGTCGTCCAGCAGAGAAGCGGCCATTAGAACTGTTGTCTTGGTTCGTTCAATGGCAGAGAGTCAGCACCACATGCAGGATTTTCCATTCATCATGTCACTAAGTTCCTGTATTCGATTTTTGTTGCTGCAACACTGTATGCTTGACATCACACCGTCGCCCACACCATTCCAATCTTTCACTTCGCATCAACGCCTGAGGTGCTTCTAATCGCCACAAATCCATGCTAACTCCCATAAACACCGCCACAGCACGTGTTCGAATGACTTCCTCTGCCCCAGGTGTCGAGCATCTTAATCACCTACGCTCTGGTGCACCTGCATTCCCAACTCCCTTCCAGCAGAACATGCATGGAACGACCTTCTGTTCGTCTGCCGAACCTGCTTCAAATTTATGAACTTCTCATACCCCATCGATCCGGCACACAGTCGTCGGCCATTAAGACCTCGTTAAACATCTCTCTCTCACACACACACACACCCGAGAATCCTTACACAGCACCCCTAATGAATGCGATAACAACATCCTTTGACAAATCCATCTCCGAGGGCATGCAATGCTACACCACCTCCTCTCGTTTTCAATTTTCAATTCAGATGCATTCCTTTGGAGCAGGAGAGTCTGCAGCTCCACCATTCGTAGGCATTCGACTGTGCCGTCTGACAGTGTTACAAAGTGCAGAACACATAAAGCCAACTAAGGCTTCACTTGTCTTCCGGCGATGTCTGTGCACATTCCTCGCAATGCCTTGACTTTTGATGCGCATCAACGTCGTCATCGTTGCCGAGCAGAGTTTCCCTGACTGTGTTGGGTGCCTGTGTGGGTCGTCGCTCGTCGTCATTGTTGTGGCGCTCGAGGACAGCGGTGTCTTTCTGTTTCTCTTTATCGGCGAAATCAAATTGCAGATACAAGCCCGACACAGAGAGACGAATGAACCTCGTCTCCTGCTCATCCGAGAGTGACATGCTCAAGGAGTCTGGCTCTCCTTGGCAACGGAATGCGATGTGTAATGGATGCATCTCATCGGAGCCACAACAGCGCTCGGTAATAAGGAGAATGGAGTGGATGTGTGTGCGGTCTTGATTCAATTAGTCCAAGTTGGACTTGTCCTCCATCAGTCAGCAGTCAGAAGTCGGTGCTGGATGTCCTCCGGTGGAGGAGGGTGTCTGCTTAACGTTGAACGGGAGGACAACAGGAGAATTCAATTATGTCACAACGGCAGCGCCTGGTGATTCCGGTGATTTGAAGGAAACTCAATTTGGTCAACAGAGCGGCAGTCCTGACTGATTTGGGGCAAATTCAAAGACATTTCGACGAGTAGGATGTGTGTAGTGAACTCGACAGTGAGACAGCGGCTGGTTGTTTGAACGAAGCTGATTATTCACTAGCGACCCGGAACCCACTGGTTCCCAACACAGGCGATGATTGAGAGATGAAAGAGACGAGGGCTGGATTACATTCACTTTCAAAAGAAAGCCGGCCTCCGCCGAAAAACAGACGAGTGCCTCAGTCTTCTGACAGCGACGCCAAGAAATCTTCAACTACGAACGTCTGTTGTCTGCGAAGCTGAAAGCTAACACTTGTGTTGTGCCCGAGGGTGGCTTTGGTTGAAGTCTCCAACAGATTAAGTTCCTGTCCTCCCGCTCGCACTGTTCACAGGTGAACTTTGCCGAAATCTCTTTCGCAAATTTTGCCAGGAAGACTAAGAGAAAGGAATTAAAAAAGTTGTCATTCTCCACCCACTGGCCACCCGCCTGTTCCGCAACAATGCCTCCAATTGCCACAGGCTACAGCCGCCACCCACGAGGTTTGAGGAAAATGATGAAAACTTGTCGGACATCGCACTCGCACGTAAATTACTTGCCGTTGCTGCAAAAGCACAGGCCCTCTGCCATTCTGCAAGGACGGCTCCACTGACGGGCTTTTGATTTATTGTTTGCGCTCGTATTTCTCGCAGCGCGCCTAACTACACCCTTGTCGTCGTCTCCACAAGCACAATCCAGCGCCCGTGTCGAACAGCCATTGATGGCCGTTTGATGGCGCGAAAGTTGTTCGTTTCCGGTTGCCATGCCTGCGGGTGGCCTAAGCCCTACTCACAAATTGAGCGTGTTGTCGGTGGCCTTTTTTTTCGCTCGTCCAACAGCACTGCTTAAGCGGAAATGGCCATGGAAATATTCTCCAGTAATTAATGGAGGAAGCGACGCAACAAAAAAAACTGTGATGGCGCCTCTTCGGGGGGTAATCAATTGTTCTTATTTAATTTTCAGCTCCCTTAAGATGTCGCGTGGGAGTCTTGAGTCTCCAGTCCCCCGGGAGTGTTTGGGCCTTTGGGGTGGCGTTGCGAAAAGTTTGGTTAATGGAAAAAGAAAGCTGTTCACTGCCGGTGAGGGGTGGGTGAAAGTTTGCCATTGGAGCTGCTGTTGTTAATTAATTCCATGGTTGAGAGGTGGCGCGACGCGGCGGTCGGGTGGATGGTGTCAGAGAGGGTGGCGTCCTCTAGAGGTGTTCATCAATCTTAACGTTGTCGGGGATAATTAGACGTGAGAGTGTGAACGAATCTTACACCGGTTTCGGGATAATGGAAGGCACTTTGAAAGGAAATCGTCGTGCGGTGAGTTTGTTTTGTGTACGCTGCTGGCGAGGTGTGTGAGTCTCACACGTTCTTCAGTTAGATGGCTTTCTTGGTGAAGCGAGGAAGGAAGGAAGGAAGGCGACATGTCATTTCCGTGATGAGTGTTCTAGGTGACGGTCCATGCCCACGTTGGTTCCACGTTCAGCGAATATAGTCCTTGATCGAACGCCATGCTCCCTCTTAGTTCTTTCATAGGAGTTTTGGCTCGAGGACAAGGCCCACCTCGTTTCCGGTTCCATCAAAGCAGTGTTAGATCGAAGACCAATCTCCATCTCAGTTCCTAGCTGAAGGTCCAAGGCCACGTCAGTTTCCGGTTCCGCCAAGGCGATGCTTGATCAAGGACCAATCTTCATCTCAGTTCCTAGCTAAAGGTGCAAGGCCATGTCAGTTTCTGGTTCCGTCAAAGCAGTGCTTGATCGAGGACCAATCTTCATCTCAGTTCCTAGCTAAAGGTGCAAGGCCACGTCAGTGGGGTTACCGATTCTGTCAAGTTCTTGATCAAGGACTAAGAGCACATGACTTTTCAGTTCCGCTACGAGAGTCTTAGTTCGAGGTCCAAATTCAGGTGCTATCGCAGTCCTACCGAACTCTCGATCGAGGACCAGCTTACGTTCGCTCTCAGAATCAAATCCAACACTTTATGGCTTGTGTTTACAGCCGCCACCACATTAATCGTTCCCCTGATCCCTGGCACCTCTGTTGCGATGCCACCCCGCGAGAGAACGCATAACAATTTTATGCAAAATCTGCTGTCACGTCCCGAAACTGAAACATCCCCAAAGCGCTCAAGTAATCTCCTTCGCACATTTTTCATCCGCTGCCGCACAAGTTACACCTCCCCGAAGCACTTACGCAGCCCACCCCCTTCCGTGACGTGGCGAAATTAAGCCGCCACCTCTCCTAGGGCTTTCCGAATAAAAAACACATCCACCCGCCTCCACTAAAGCCACTCGCAATTAAAGTTTAACGCAACCGAACGATGGGATACCCGGTGCGTCGGAGTTGTTTGTCTTGTTGCTGTTGATTCAATTAAAAGCAAGCGAACAAGGGCGCAAAGCCCTCCCCGCCCCACCACATGACGAATGTGAACGTTTCCAATTTGTTTCCCTGCCATCCGTCCCGCCGGAAGGGTGAGTGCTGTGCTGCCGTGGAAAAGTTGTCTGCCCGCCGAGCCGGGGACCTGCTGGATGCAGGAGTGAGGCCGGCTTATGGCAAGTTCCACGGGCAACTTTATGTTACCACTTATTACCATAACAATTAAGGGCGCAATTTATGGGGGAGTAGTTTTCGACATCGGGCAAGTGTATAAGTATCTTTTTTTTGCCCAGCAGTTTGCGGGCGGCGCTAGTGTCGTGTAGTTTATGAGGCAATGAATAATCTTATTAGGGTGGCGAACAAAAGTGTTTTGCTGCGCTGAAAAGTATTACAAAGTGCGAGAAGACAGAGTTGATGGTGTGGCATCGTTACTTCCGGGAATCATATGAAAGCAATAAAAGCAACTCCACCAGAAGCTTACCGGAGCGTGTTGTGGTTTTTTTTTGTTTTGTGTAAGCTTCTTCTGAATTAATGGCTTGTGTCCGCTGCTGGCGGTTGCGTAGAGACGAAGTTGAGGTAGTTTATGATGCGCAAGCATACATGCCCCTCATTCATCGGGGAAGTGGCTTTAATTGTGCGAATGCTGGTGGTTCTTTCATACACTCACTCGGTTCTTGGCTGAACCAGCGAAGTGTGCGTTTAAAGAAGAAGCAGGCACCATGGACGCTTTAATGTTACTTCACTATTGTGATACCAGTGATTCCAATGGACGCTCCAATATGTGTGGCATCAGTCCTTCAACAGCGCTTCGAACCTCGTTAAGTCGGTCCTAAGATTACGATTTGATGTCGTTCTTAAGAAAAATATTCGAGTAGTGTCGCGCCATCGCGGCGCCCAATTAATGAACGCTCGTCGCTAGATGTCCCAGTCGCTTACTACACAAAATCGAGCGTTTCGTCACTCGTGCAGCGTCAGGCATGCAGTGGAACAAAATCTCGGAAGTGTCGATGTTATTGATCTCGTACAGCAGAAGCATATTTTTTCTACGGCGGTTCCAAAAGTAAACCTAACGAGCTGAATCTTACCAATGGTGAGGAGTGAACGGAGGCAAGGCCATGTCCTCAACTTCGCATTAGCGTAACAATCCAATGAAGGAGGCTCTCGAAACTCATCGATCCTCGAGAGTCTGGAGTGCATCCGGCAACATTGGGATTTTGACCGCAAAATCCAAGCAGTGGTTAGTAAGGCTTTTCTGATGGATTTCATGGCCCATCTTCCAACTGCCACAGCGGCCCTATTAGGCCTACCAACGACCTGCGCACACTCTTTTGCATGTTCTGGTGTATGTATGCGCTTGTCCATGAGTTTGTAGGACTTAGTCCGAGGTCCTCATGCTTCCGCCCCTGTTCTTTTCTTAGTTCTTGATTAGGTATAAAAAGAAAGACCTCTTTCACTGCCGCAATGTCGATGCCCCTTAGGATTCAATCTCGTATATAGTCCTTGCGTTTGTGTTTGCAACTACCGAGAAACTTGCACGTCCGTCCAGTGTCGTTGCTTCCAGCCAACTTCCAAAGAAGCCCTCGCTCAAACCTGCTGGCATCCTAATACCACACACATCTCCAACACCAGACGATACGATAAGCCAGTTGAACCTATCACCCAAGGATTCCACTAAGTATCCATCGGGCCACAGCAGGAACGACCGGCTTCCCTGGAAACGAGTAACTCGAAGAAAACAGCTCAACTTCGCACCGAAAAGATGTACCGAGAGATGTACAAGAGAGAAAATAAAAACCGGAAAAAGGAAAAGCGTCCTGCGGTGGTGTTTGAAACCAGCCACTCCTGCGTTTGAATCAAACGGACAACAACCTGCGTTACCGAGACTAAACAAAGCCCCCGGCAATTAACGCGACGTCATGTTCAATGCCCCATGCGCCCACGAATCTGTAGCATATTTCTAGGCGAAAACGTTAAATAAATTGACCTGACTCTCTTGCCCACTGCTTCGCACATCGGGTGGTTGCTTTCGAGTCACTCAAGACAGGGCCGTGTATTTTGGTACTGATTGCCGATCTTACACTCTCCAGCGTTGACTTCGCCTCAACTAGTGAAAGCAGGAAGGTGTCCTAAGATTGTTGCTGTTTTCATCTCGATGTTGGTTCCAACTCTGACCGTTGACCGACTCATTCGATTTGGATAATGACCGAAAGAAAAAGATCGCGAATGCTAGCGTTTCTTCGTGGTGTTGTGGGAGTTACTCGCCAGGATGGGGTGAGAAACAAGGCTCTACGCGAGGAACTGAATGTTGAATAGCTGCTTCTCCGAAGGGAAATTGCAATGCTTCGAAGGGTTGGATGTCCCCACCATGACATCTTCTGAAACGTGCTTAAAATGCATCTCTCTCTCACCATGTACTGCCTACAATAGGATGATCGGTACTCCTTTGGTGCGTTCGACGAACACAGTCTAAGGCGAGACCGGAACAATATTAAAAAAATCTTTTTAGAGATGGTGTAAAAACTGGGAAGCAGTACGTTAAGATCGGTCGTATTGGCTGCTTGCACGCACCGGAATCTATGGGCCTTTATTAAAAGGCACCATCAGCATCTTCATACTCCGACATGTGGCCACTGATCTGCGTCCACCTCGGGTGGCGAATTCGATCTGTCGGCGAGTCATCCGCGAGTAAACAACAGTTCACTAGACGCAGTTGATCTGCCCCGTGGATGTAGAAGGATCCCATCTTTGAACATTCTGCAACGTCCGCCCTGGTTCTCCACTCGGTTGATTGAATGCCTTCCAGAGAGCGAGAGACTTGTTGGATGTGGTTGGGGGGGAAACCCATCCTATTCAGATACGTCCCACGATCCAGACCGCGACCAAGGCCTCTTTCCCGTCCAAGAAGCAGGCAACGATAACTTCATGTTCATTATTGTCATCGTTGCTTCACCGCGTTGGAACCTAAAGCCAGTGCTAGGTTAGGAGGCGCAGGGTTGACGTGCTTTTTTGACAGCTAGTCAGTTTTGTCAGTGTCTTGCTGAGGTCGCTTAGATTGTCGAAAAAGTAGATGCCTACTGTGGTTTCCCTGATCGAGACGAGTGCAGGGCAGCAACAGAAGTGGTGGACATTTTCCTCCTCACTCATCTTTTTAAATGAAGACCTAGAAAGCAGTGTCTGGTGATTACACCCTCTGCAGTCCTAATTTTGAATCTTCTGAGGGAAATAAGGCTGTCAGATCTTTTGGGATGTAGCTTGGGTCAGATTTGCTAGGAGACCTGTTGAGCTGCAACTTGAAGGTACCTAAGGGAGAACCTATACCACAAGAGGCGTCTTTTGGGGGCTAGTTTGCTTCACAATTCCCCTTGATATCTCTATGTCCTGGCATCCAGAAAATAAGAAACTTTTGGAACATCTCTTTGAGGGATGTTCGGCAGTTTATGACTACGTTAGAGTTTAGAGGGAAGGATGTTAGGGACTTTATAGCTGCCTTGCTATCAGGGACAAGGACAGAGCTTCGCTAATTGCCATGACTTCCTCTCGGAAGACACTGCAGTGTTTGGCTAGACGAAGAAATTTGTTTCGCTTAAGATCTGAGACTATGCCACTCCCTACTCCGTCCTTCGTCTTGGATACGTCTGTGTATGAGTTTGCCGCAAGGAATATTTCCACCACGCCACAGGTGTCTTTCCGAAATCAGGTCTCTCTAGGAAGTGTCTACGTGAGGTAGGTAGGCAGACAAGTAAGACTGTAGTCGAAGTGCCCAGTTGGCGCAGTTAGTCCGCTACAGTCCGTCGAGGGCCAGAGCCAAGATCTCAGCAACCACTCGTGTTGTGCGTGCTATTGTTCTCTTACGACTCAAAGGGACCTTCAGTTTTATGCCGACTCAGATGGTCCAAGTTTGAGGATATTTCTCTAGACAGAAGGACTTATTGAGCATGGGGGTCTGGTTGCACAGAGCAGGAATCGAACCTACGACGTCGAGGTTGGGGTTGTCTCACATACCCACCTCGACTGCCACTTGCTTACCAAAAATGTCTACGACAGTGAGCTACGGGGGTAGGGTTTCAAGTAAGAGTGGTTCTCAGGGCACCGCCAATCCAAATGCAGGCTTGACTTCGTACTTTCCTCAAGACGTTAAGATGTGATCTTACGTTGATTGTGGGCCACACCACTGCTACGCCGTAGAGGGGCATCCCTTTAAGAGATGTTCGGCAGTTTATGACTACTTTAGAGTTTAGAGGGAAGGATGTTAGGGACTCACTGCTATGACGTGCTAGTGTGTCATGTGTGCTTGTAGACACCATTTGTTAGCGTTGGCTTGTGTGCTCATCGCTGTATTGAGCTTTCAATTGAGCCAGTCACAAGCCCAAGTACTCGATTCTGGGAATACTCCTACGTACTAAACCTCACCCTGAACTCTATTAACCATTCTCACCGCTGGACTGCTGTTAGGTGTTGATTTGCGAGGATGGATAATAATAAGTATGCTATTCAAGGAGCCACCATCATGGGCCCTTCTTTGGGCTCCCTTCCTTCGCAATTGTCCCGGCAGAGTTATCACAAATGAGCCGATTTCACTCCTCTCAATGTCTGAAGATGTCATGCAGTAAACAACGTCTTCTGGACTCGGGAGATTTACCGAATGCGTTCCTTCTGACCGACCAAGCGACAAGAGTGAAAGGCAGCGTGCTCCACACCCTCGCCGACATTTCAACATTCCGGGCAAAGGAGCGAGCTATTGTGACCACATTTGCGCCTTGTCTTGAATTCAAAAACTCCCAAAAAAGCCATCACCTCCCTCCTTAATGAAGCCCCTCTCGATAAAATCCCCCCCAAGCGCATAAATGTCCATCCGCTTAAATCCGAAATAAGCTCCAAATACTAACGACTTGATTAACTCGCTCCACTCCACCCGGATGGTTTGCTTCACACCAGCACGTCCACCATGCAGGTCGTCCTACACCAGTGAAACTCCAGCCAATTACCCGTCGCCCCCCAACCAAGCATCCCCTCACGTGTCAGCCCTTCATGAGCAATTACGTGAATTGGTCACTAAGCCCGCTAATGGCTGCACTCACGCTGTCTCTCTCCCCATTACATCGCACAGCACGCGCCGGCGAAGTTTAAACAAACTGCCCTCAACCCCCACCGACGAACTTCACAAATCACCGATTTTCCTAATTACGTGTTGCCTCTGCCCTCGGAACGCGCACCCAACTATCCGTCGGTCGGTCTTCAAAAAAACAACAAAAACACCCCGCGCTTGCATTTGCTCCCGGGCCATCAAAGCAGTCACGTTTAAGCCGAAAACACTCGCTAGTCCCGCCAGTTGTTCCCGAAAAAGAGATGCACCACGCTGCAGGGAGGCAGCGGCGCTGGTATTCAGTGACTTTTCGTGTCTAATTACAGCCAGCGGTCAGCACTCGGTGCCGTCTGTGTGCCGGGTGGAAATAAAAGAAGTCGCAAATAGTTCTCGTGTCCCGCACCCGCTCTGATTCACTAAACATCGGATACCTTCGCCGGAGCGGACGTAATGAACTGTCTCGCTTGTGTGCACTGGCACAGCCCCATTGTAAAAGTTCGCAGATCCCTGAGACCGCTCTCTGTGTTCCAGCGATACGACGCGGTGCAGTGTACCTCTGAATTTATCACACAGACGCCGCTAGGGACTCAACGGGACCATGCGCTGCGAATGGATAACCTTTGGACACAGAGGGCGATGTCAGCGTCTAACACAAAAAGTAAGCCATCAAACATCTCTCGCAGATGCATTGAGGAACCTATGGAATCATTCGTCCATTGTGCAAACTGCGCGCCGCCCCACCCACCGGGTCAAGAATTGACGACTGGCGCCGCACTGCATGTGTGCATCCGATGTGAATATGCGCTTGGAATCAAATTTTGCGCTCGTATCTGTCAGTAACTTCCGGGCTGACGGACCGAGAGTTGCAGAGATTTGCACGCTCGCTCGCACCGGGGTGGATTGCAGCCTGTGGTCGGACTGTGATAACACCTCTGCAGCAGAGCGTCCGAATGCCGGATGAACACACCGGAATGCGAGTGAGTGCCCATGCAGAACTTTGGGAATACTTTAAGGCTTTAAGGATTTCCCGGAGCCAGCCCGGTGCAAGGCAGGCGAAGGAATTCGTACGTTGCAGGTGGTTGCATGGATGACCGGACTTATGCCGCACTCTTTGAAGCTAATTCTGGATGGTCGATGGGTGTGTCGGCATGCGATGCACAGAAGGTAATTAGGGAGAAGCAATATTCTGCAGGTATCCAAGGGGTTCTGGACTTGCACTCGCAGGAGGAGGGCGACTGGGAGGAAGGACGCCTTTAAGATGACGGGCAAATGGCATTTGAATCGGATTCCAAATGGGGTGGCATTTGTTCTTCTGACTTGAGCTTGTTTAGAAATGGGTTTGCTTCCAGCGAGCAGAGTGAGGAGATGCCAGGGACACCCGAACATTTCTTTCTCAGATACAGTAGCTTTTTGTCTGAGTTGGTGGCTGGGTGCGGTTGGAATCGGGTAGGCACTGACTGGCGTCAACCTGGCGATGCCCAGTGTTGTAACTCTAGCTACACACCAATTGTGCTTACCTTACTCCCAAGTGGTAGCCTTCGGGTATTGGTTGTAGTTCACCCGAGCTCAACTTGCCAAGCTTATAAGTGCGACCTCTTGTCCTTGGGGTTACAAAATAAGAACTGGCCCTCCAGGTTGGGGATTGTGCCGTCGTGTTAATTGCCCGGCCACACAAAAAAGAAACTAGTTACGAAGCAACAACAAGCCTCGGAAACGGATGATTTTACTGATGACGAACCCTGCAAACGATGTGCGGACAACGACCTTCGGATCTGTTCGTGGAATGTAAGGTCCCTTTATTGGTCCGTGAACGAACGCCTCACGACAATTCGCATCCAGGCTAAATTTGCCACCATAAGCCTTATATGCGCACTCTCCTTCCACAGAGGAGAAAGATGACGACACTAAAGACAGGTTCCATGAGCTCCGGGACAAAACATATGAGCAATGCCCTAGCTACGACATTAAAGCAGTCTGTGGCGATATTAACGCAAAGCTAGAAATAGAGAACATCTTTTGTAGTACGGTTGGGAAGCACAGCCACAGCACGGATTTAGGCTCATCGACTTTGCTGCGGAGCGAAATTTTGTAGCAGCCAGCATAAGATTCCCACATCTCGATAGTCACAAAGGAACATGGCGATCTCCTGATTAATCAACCGTCAATCAGATTGATCACATTGCGATCGACGCAAGGCACTGCTCCAGTGTTATAGATGTCTGAACGTTCCGAGCTGCAAACATTGACTCGGACCACCACCTCGTAGTAGCCAAGGTAATGTTGCGGATATGCCGAACACCGCCAAGACAAAGAAAAAATGTGAGGAAGTTCAACGTCAGCTGGCTACAATCGCAAGAGATTGCCAAATCCTTTTCCGATCGTGTCTCCCTCAACCTCTTAAGAAGTCCTACGCCGCCAACATCAAGTATTGAAGACCAGTGGCAGCATTGCCGCCTCTGATGTGCTGAATTTTAATCCGCCACCACAACGAAACCCCTGGTTTGACAATGAGTGTCGGCTGGCGAAGGCAGCCAAGCAAGAAGCATAGAGAGCGGCACTGCAAAGAAGGACGAGATCAGGTCGGGAGCTCTACGAGCAGAAGACGAAAGATGAACACCAGCTTCTTAGGAGAACAAAGAAGGAGCATGAGAAGCGCGCGATCGGCAGAATGGAGGCATGTGACTGCAGGAATGAGCTGAGGGTAAAGTCAACCAGTCAAGGCTATAAAGTCCGAACCGAAGCATCTAAGGATGATCAAGGGAACATCGCAGTAGAGTCACAGTCGATGCTGCGGATATGGAGAAACCATTTCTGCAGACTGTTTAACGGCGACGAAGAGCCAAATCTCGCTGTCAGGCAGAACGAAGCATTGAACCCTAATGAAAGGGACGATCAAAGATCAACAATTCCGTCTACCCGATCCGGACGAAGTGAGGATTGTCATATCTAAAGTGAAATCCAACAAGGCTGCGGGAGCTGACGGCCTACCCGCTGAGCTTTCTAAAGGAGCAGGCGATGATTTGGTAAGGGGCCTGCACCAACTCATCTGTAAAATATGGTCGGAGGAAAACATGCCCGATGAATGGAACCTCAGCATTGTTTTCTCGATCCACAAGAAAGGAGACCCCTTTGACTGCGCCAACTATCGGGGGATAAGTCTCCTTAACATCGCCTATAAGATATTATCTGCCGTACTGTGTGAACGCCTAAAGCCATTCGTCAACAACTTGGTCAGTCCATACCAGTGTGGCTTTAGGCCAGGAAAATCCACCATCGACCAAATATTCACACTCCGGCAAATTTTGGAGAAAACCCAGGAGCAACAAATCGATACCCACCACCTGTTCATCGATTTTAAGGCCGCGTATGACAGCATTTATAGAGACGAGCTATACAGAGCAATGTCTAGTTTTGGCATCCCTACCAAACTCGTCCGTTTGTGTAGGATGACGATGGAGAATGCACGCTGCTCCATCAAGGTCGTTAAAGACGTAACCGAGAGCTTTGATGTCAAAAGAAGGATTCAGACAAGGCGACGCGCTGTCATGCGACTTCTTCAACATCGTTCTTGAGAGAATTGTTCAAGACTCAAACGCCAACACCAGAGGAACAATCTTTCAGAAGTCCGTCCAACTACTCGCATATGCCGACGATATTGACATTATCGGAAGAACGCAGCGTGATGTCAAAGGCGCTTTTGTGAGTATTGCAACGGAGGCCGCGAAGATGGGTTTAGCGGTAAACGAGGGTAAGACCAAATATATGCTGTCAACAAGAAAGGACACCCAACACCGACGTCTCGGTCAGAACGTCACGGCAGACAGATATAATTTTGAGGTATTCACAAACTTTGTCTACCTAGGAACCGCTATCAACTCAGACAAGACACCAGCGCTGAAATCAAACGAAGAATAACTCTTGCCAATCGGTGCTTCTTTGGGCTAAGAAAGCAATTGGTGAACAAAGCCCTCTCTCGAACAACCAAGGTAACGCTCTACAAGACCTTAATCGTCCCAGTCCTGCTATATGGCGCGGAGGCATGGACTCTGTCAAAAGCGGATGAAGCAGCTCTTGGTTGCTTCGAGAGGAAAATTCTTCGGGTGATTTTCGGTCCCGTCTGCATAGATGGTGAGTGGAGGAGGAGATACAACGACGAGCTATACGGGCTGTTCAGCGACATCGACTTAGCCAGAAGAGTGAAGATCCAACGATTGAGATGGCTAGGTCATGTAGAGCGGATGGTAACCAATGCGCCGGCCCGAAAAGTCTTCGAATCCAACTCCGAGGGACGGCGCAGTAGAGGGAGGCCGCGACGCAGGTGGCGCACGCAAGTGGAAAGGGACCTCAACCAACTATGCGTGCGAAACTGGAGACAGCTAGCTAAAGATCGAGCTGGCTGGAGACGCTTGTTGGTTGAGGCCCAGGTCCACCCCGGACTGTAACAACACCATAAGTAAGTTGTCTAAGTGCCTGGGGAGTCGTTTTTTGTTGAAGATCCCACCTCCCCTCGTATGGGACCATGCCAGTGGAGGATGCCACACTCAGGCAATATTCTCAATTCTAGGCCTTTTTTGGACATGCATCTCGATAACCTTGCTGTGGATGCGTAGTATATTCTGGGACGATGAAAATTTCGACGCAGAAAGTATGACCAGCTCTGCTAGTTGCTAATGGTGCCTACAATGAATAGGTTCATCGAATACAGTACATTGACTCACATTTCGAGTTTCAAATGCATGCGTGTAGTACACCACTTCATGGACTTCTGAACCGATGGACACAATTTCAGGACTGAAAAATTATGCTAAACGAGCCTAAGGCCAACGACAGCCACCACCTGGGACAAGACATCATGGCGAACAGCCACAACTCCGGCCAAAACTAACTGACCTTCAGGACAAGAATCATGCTCTGCAAGACCCTCAGGTAGTGAATGAAGGATAAGACACAACCACTAGCTCCGTTGTTCTTCTTTGACTGGCGCTACAGTCCGGGGTGGACCAGGGCCTCAGCCAACATGCCTCTCCATCTAGCCGAGTCTTGTGCTAGTTGCTTCCAGGCACGCACGTTCAACTTATTCAGGTCCTCTTCTAGCTGCGTGCGTCACCGTAGACGTAGTCTTCCTTTAGCGCGTTGGATTTGGAGTCGAAGACTTTCCAGGCCGGAGCATTGCTGTCCATTTACTCGACGTGACCTAGCCATCTGAGACGAGAGATTGCCCAGGTCGATGTCGCTGCACAGCCCGTACGGCTCGTCGTTCAGTCTCCTCCTCCAAACACCATCCGTACATACGCGACCGAAGATAATTCAAACTTACCTCTCGAAGCGACCAAGAATATCCTCGTCCGCTTTAGTTAGTGTCCATTCTTCTGCGCCATACAGCAGGACTGGGACCATCAAGGTCTTGTATAGGGATATCTTGGTTCTTCGAGAGATGGCTTTGTTCCTTACTAGCTCCGTTGACTGCACAAAATAGTCTGAAAGGCAAGACACCGGACTTGTGGGAAGCATCGGAGTAGCATTTGTAAGAGAAGTAAGGAATATCGTCCTTCAACCAGCGTCGCCAGAAAGGAAGACTTCGGGTTTAGCTTGCGGCGAAGCATTCGATGGGAGCCTAGCTGACCTTTGCGAGGTGGTACATGGTACACAGGCTGAGATAAAAGAAGAAGAGCTCAGGAAACAAAAACACACAAATGCTTGAAATTACACTTGACTTTCTAGACGAGGAATCCAAGGATATTGATCAGTCACATGCTGGCTGCGAAGGGCCGTCTCCGCAGAAGGTCAGACGCTGATCTGCCCAAATCATTCTCCGCCTGTCGCAGGCAAAGGGATGTCCAAAAAGGACTTTTAGTTATTTCAAAAATGTGTCATCGGCTTGAGGTACAATCGAAACATTAAAGAATTGAAATCGACTTCGTTCATGTGGCCGCAGCGGCCATGTTTGCAGCGGTCTATTCGTTGGGCCCAATATTCAATGACTCGGCCCCACATTTCGGCCAAAACCGTGTTGGCCATGAGCTCCTGGGACGTCATTGGTTGACATAAACAAATGACTTAACATAGTCCCACTGAAAATAGTTCGGCGGCCTATTTCTTGAGATAACACGCTCACCATACTTACTCTTCAATAAATCGATTGTAACGTGTGCTGTGTGACTTGTGGCACCATCTGTCGCCCAAGTCCATATCTTCCATTTCCGGCCAAAAATAATCATTGTGCGACAACGCTGACCAGTCACAGTAACGAGACGATCGTTAGACGCACCAAACAGTTTTATGGATGAACATGGGATTTAGGAAGTGCACGTCGATTTTCACCCGACCAATAACGCATATGGGCTTATGTACACAGGGCAAAGTTGCTGACTGCACCCAACCTGGTAGGATGCCAGCGCGATCCCTGTTTGTGCATAAGTCAAGTTGACATACAGCCTCCTCGTGGCGCCCCTGGATAGCCATCACAACAACCGTTGTGTGGTGAACTAATGTATGCAGCGATCCCCCTCTGCCCGAGGGTCAAATAATGGGCCTGGCCTACCAGTTGTAGGTTGTGCGTGAGGTTGACTCCCTCACCACACAAAAAACCAACGGTTACGAACCGACAACAGGCCTCGGATATGGACGGATTCAAAGTTGACGACCCCAGCAAACGATCAAAGGACAATGATTTTCGGTTCTGCACGTGGAATGTGAGGTCCCTGAACACACCACGTGCAGCCGATGAACTCGCGGAGGCCCTAGACTGCTACAAAGCAGATGTCACCGCCATCCAGGAGATGCGATGGGATGGGCCGGGCAAAAGAAAGATGAGAAACTGCGACATCTACTACGGTGATTGCTACAAAGAGGGAAGGCAGCGCTTATTTGGATGCGGATTCGTTGTTCGAGGCAGACTTAGGCAAAAAGTCTTAAGCTTTGATTATATCAGCGAGCGCCTCATAACAATCCGCATCAAGGCTAAATTCGGGAACATCAGCCTGATTTGCGCACACGCCCCGACGGAGGAGAAGGATGACGATAGCAAGGATGACTTCTATGATCTCCTAGAAAGAACATACGATCGATGCCCCAGCTATGACACCAAGATCGTTCTAGGAGATTTCAACGCACAGCTGGGCAAGGAAGAAATCTTTGCTAGAGTCATCGGAAAACACAGCCTGCACGACAACACATCCGGAAACGGACTCAGGCTGGTAGATTTCGCCTCGGGGCGTAACCTCTCTGTGATGAGCACGCGGTTCCCACACCTCAACATCCATAAGGGGACCTGGCGGTCTCCTGATCAATCAACCGTCAAACTGATGTTGCGATCGACGTCAGACACTCCTCCAATATTCTCGATGTCCGAACGTTCCGAGGAGCCAACATCGACTCGGACCATTTCCTTGTTGTAGCCAAGGTAAGGATGAGGATATCGAGAGAAGTACGGAGTCGAGAAAGAACACTACGGTTTGACGTCGGAAAGCTACAATCGCAATCGACCGCTAGGAACTTTGCCGACCGAGTCTCCCTGAAACTCTCTGAAAGTTCGACGCTGCCTGCACATTCAATAGAAGAAGAATGGAAACGTTGTCAAAAAGCCATCAAAGAAGCTGCCACTGATGTGCTGGGTTTCACGACACCACCCAGAAGGAACCCATGGTTTGACGACGAGTGCAGGCAGGTACATGCAGCCAAGCAGGAGGCCTACAAGGCAACGCTGCATCGAACAACGAGAGCTGTTCGTGAGCTCTACGAACAGAAGAGAAGGGAAGAGCACCGGCTTCTCAGAAAGAAAAAGAAAGAGCATGAGAAGCGCGCGGTCGTGGATATGGAGACGTGTTACGACAGGAAGGAGGTCAGAAAGTTTTACCAAAAGGTGAAACAAGTATCAGGAAGATACATACCTCAGACCGAAGCCTGCAGGGACGAAAATGGGTAACTCGTAGTAGAATCGCAGTCGATACTGAGAATTTGGAAAAATCATTTCTGTAGACTGTTAAACGGCGATGACGACACAAATTCCGCTGTCAGGCAGAATGTTTCACTCAATTTGGACGATGATGAACACGAATTCCGTCCCCCCGACTTAGACGAAGTTAAGATAGCGATATCTAGACTGAAGTCGAACAAAGCTGCTGGAGCGGACGGATTGTCCGCGGAATTGTTTAAGGCAGCTGGAGATGACCTGGTTGGGCGCATGCACCAGCTCATCTGTAAGATATGGTCGGAGGAAAGCATGCCCGATGAGTGGAATCTCAGCGTCGTTTGTCCGGTCCACAAGAAAGGAGACCCCTTTGACTGCGCCAACTATAGAGGGATCAGCCTCCTTAACATCGCTTATAAAATACTCTCTGCCGTTCTGTGTGAACGCCTGAAACCCTTTGTCAACAACCTGATAGGTCCTTATCAGTGCGGTTTCAGGCCAGGAAAGTCCACAATAGACCAAATATTTACACTCCGGCAGATCCTGGAAAAGACTCAAGAGATGCAGATCGACACCCACCACCTATTTGTCGATTTCAAGGCCGCATATGACAGCGTGCATAGAGACGAGCTATACAGCGCCATGTCTAGTTTTGACATTCCTGCCAAACTCGTCAGGCTGTGCAGGATGACGATGGAGAACTCTCGCTGCTCCATCAAGGTCGGTAACGAACTCACCGAGACCTTCAATGTCAAAAAAGGTTTTAGGCAAGGCGACACGCTGTCATGTGACTTCTTTAACATCATACTTGAGAAGATCGTGCGAAACTCTAACGTCAACACCCGAGGCACGATCTTCCAAAAGTCCGTTCAACTGCTTGCATACGCGGACAACATTGACGTGATTGGACGAACACAGCGAGCCGTCAATGAGGCGTTTGCTGGCATTGAAGCGGAAGCGGCTAAAATGGGTCTAGCGGTAAACCAGGGCAAAACAAAGTACATGCTGTCATCACGGAAGGACGCACAACATCGACGTCTCGGACAGAGCGTCATATTAGGCAGCAGAATCTTTGAGGTAGTCAAGGACTTCGTCTACCTAGGCTCCGGAGTAAATAGGAACAACAACACCAGTACCGAGATCAAGCGCAGAATTACTCTTGCCAATCGCTGTTTCTTTGGGCTCAAGAGGCAATTGAGTAACAGAGCCATCTCTCGAAACACCAAATTGAGCTTGTATAAAACCCTGATCATCCCAGTCCTGCTCTATGGCGCAGAGACATGGACGCTATTGAAAGCGGATGAAGAAGCTCTTGGTTGTTTTGAGAGAAAAGTTCTGCGTACGATCTTTGGTCCTGTTTGCGTTGATGGCGTTTGGAGGAGAAGGTTCAACCACGAACTATACGGGCTGTACAGCGGCATGCACCTAGTTAAGCGTCTTCGGATCCAACGCTTAAGATGGCTAGGTCATGTAGAGCGGATGGACACCACAGCTCCGGCCCGAAGAGTCTTCGACACCGAGCCATTGGGACAGCGCAACAGAGGACGTCCTCGCACTAGATGGCGCACACAAGTGGAAAAGGACCTCAACCAACTTGGTGTGCGCAACTGGAGGCAGCTGGCGAAAGATCGTGCTGGCTGGAGAGGCATGTTGGTTGAGGCCCAGGTCCACCCCGGACTGTAGCGCCAACGAAGAAGAAGAAGAATAACGCATATTTTGCGAATTGACGAACCCATTGAGCCAAACATGAGCTTAATCACTGAAGATGATTTTGCGTCGATATTCATTGTCTCGTCTCGGCGCATCTTCTCCAGACGCGAATCGGATAACGTACGTTGTGAGTCAGCTTCAAGTTGTATGGGCGTAAGCCAAGAACACACCACGCTTGAGGAAGCCGTGGCTGATTGCCAGATACGGATCGTTTACTACGGACCGCTGAATGGCAGCGATATTGGACCAACCCGTTGTCGCACTGACACGGCAACGTCACACAACGAATTTATAGACTAAAATGTTTGCAATAAGCTCGTTAATGTCTGTCTACTAGGACGAGAATTGCGACCGAAAATTGGAGTGAACGCTCTTACAGTTGCGGTGACCGACTCCGAATTTCGGTAGAAAATTTGCGGACGTTGATCGTTCGTGTAATTTACCATCATGAAAGTGTTGAGTTTAGTTAACAAATTGACAATGACAGTGACAAGACTGCGTTCACAAAGTTGATTCAAAGTTGTCGAGTCTCTAAAACTATTTAATTGGAATATGCAACTTACCGTGCAGGCAACTAGCTAGTCAAACCGAAGAAGTCATTGAAGTACAAGTTGGACAACAGGTTATCTTTCAAAACACACATCAAGTAAGATTCGCTGACGCAGGGAACGCTGTCACGAATGATTCTGAAACACCGGTGGACCTGGTGAGTAATTTAGTCTAATTTGGGCTGACACCAGTGCAGCAATCAAGTGCACTACACTTTCAAGTGCTTGAAATGTGTATCGCACGCATCCCTCTTCAAGGTGGAAAGCACCTGATAATCCTGACCTCAATCGCAATTTTATCTCAAAGCTCAATCAACTTTTTACGAGCCTTCCACTGAGCTTGGTGGAAAATTAATGGTTTATCATAGCCGGGGATTTGAACTCCAAACAAAGAGAATGAGATAACCGGCTGGTAATGAGATCAAGCTTGCAACCAATCGCCTATCGTATCGCAGAAGCGGACTTACAGACGACTGACCATACTTGCGTCACCATAGGCAGCTACAACTTCGAGGTAGTAAAGGACTTCATCTACCTTGGCTCCCAAGTAAATAGTGCGAACAACATCAGTACCGAGATTATACGCAGAATAACTCTTGCCAATCGCTGTTTCTTTGGGCTCAAGAGGCAATTGAGAGGTAGAGCAATCTCTCGAAAGACGAAGCTCACCTTATATAAGACCTTGATCATCCCTGTCCTGCTGTATGGCGCGGAAGCTTGGACCATCTCAAGAGCGGATGAAGACGCACTTGGTCTCTTCGAGAGAAAAGTTCTGCGTTCAATCTTTGGTCCTGTTTGCGTTGAAGGTTGTTGGCGAAGGAGATTCAACCACGAACTGCACGGTCTGTACAGCGACATGAGTCTAGTCAGGCGTCTACGGATTCAACGCCTAAGATGGCTAGGCCATGTTGGGCGCATGGACAACACTGGACACAGAACACACCGAACCAGTGGGACAACGCAATAGAGGACGACCACGAACCCGATGGCGCACTCAAGTGGAGAAGGACCTCAACCAACTTGGAGTGCGAAATTGGAGGCAGCTGGCTAAGGATCGCACCAGCTGGAGAGGAATGTTGACCGAGGCCCAGGTTCACCCCGGACTGTAGCGCCACACGAAGAAGAAGAAGAAGAAGACCATACTTGCCGTGGAAAGACGCACACGGAAATATTTAACTGCGGTTGAGTGTGAGAGTGATCACTTCGGACTCTTCTCGGCTATTCAGCTGCCAAACGAGGTGCGAGCGAGCTGGAGGAATGGGTCCAGAGGAACCCTGGTATGACTACAATAAGGGTCCCTGGCCACACGCAGAACTAGGTTCGAGTGGAATATGCAACTTACCGTGCAGGCAACTAGCTAATTAAACCGAAGAAGTCATCGAAGTACCTTGTTATTATGTTGGACAGCAGGACATCTTTCAAAACACACATCAAGTAAGCTTCGCTGACTCAGGGAACGCTGTCACGAGTGATTCTGATCCCTCTACCTTACCAACAGAAACCTTACGAACAAAGAGCTTGACGAGTTCCTCACACGTAATTGAAAATACTGGACAACATTATCCCGAAGGTAGTACACATTGATGACATCGATTCGCAATGCTACCATCGATGCACTTCACGTGCACAAAAGAAGGTTGCTATCGCGACTCAAACTCTTGTACAGGCGGCTTACAGATTCACAAAATTCAGAAGTCGGTGCACTGAAGTCGGAGATCAAGAACCTCCAACAATTAATCGGTATCAATTATAGCTTAGCTAAAAGCTTGCACTTGCACTGGGTATGTTCCCGCAAGTGTGATCGAAACGACATTCGGGGCGTCAGACTCGTGAGAGACTCTCGGAAGATGTTGCGTGCATCCTAGTCGAAAGGCTCCTCATTGACATCATGGCTGACGAGTTGACATGGGCGGCCGAAGCGGTCTGAATCCTAAAAAGAGAAGAAAGAGCTACAGCATTAAGCATATTCGGATTTTCATTGAACACAAACTTGGGTAGCTCGCGAAGGAACTAGTTAAAAAGGTGCTCTAACATGTGAACCAAGTAAGCTTGTTCAGCCAACTCAGGTTAAGGTATGCCTACCTACTGGAGCTGTTAAACGAACGACAAATTGAGTACCCGTATTTCATTTCATTTTCATTTCATTTATTATTTCATTATAATCTCTGTACATTAAGAATACAATATTCTTTTATTGTACAGGCCTTAAAATATAACATCGTTTGAATTCATGAGTGATAATTACATATTTCAAAATTGAATTTAAGAGTTTTGCAGATTTTTTAAAATTTAGCTTAGTATATGAATTTACTGATAAAAAAATTAAGATTTAAATTGTGGGTATTATTTCAGGGCGTATTGGAGAGGTGTGAAAAACAAGCGGAGCAAAATTGTCTGTACTCGGTCTTTGACCGTACCTGTGGAGGTAGATGATTCCACAGGTGTACAGCATGAATGAAAAACTGCCTGCGTGATGTTAAACATGTATGAACTGAAGGTTTCAACGTTATATTACGACTTGTACGACAGAGAGTTATTTTTTCATAGAGATAGTCAGGTTGTTTATAATGAATGATTTTAAAGATTAGTACGCATGATCTGTATTTCAAAAATGCTTCTAATTCACATCCGAGGAGAAGCCGACGTTGTTCCGAGACATGATCAAATCTTCGAAGGTTAAAAACGTACCGTGCCGTCGCGTTGATTGCTTTTAGCAATTTTTGCATTGAGACATTGGGTGGTGTGAATAAAAACTGAGAAAACACTCGGAGTAAAAACACTTGAGTCGAGTATGTTCGTCAAAGGAAATGCTCAATTTGGTGTGAATAAAAATGTTCCTCAAAGCAGGTTCTTATCCTCAATTTGACGTTTAAAAACTCTGCTGGAGAGCTGGCAAATTTATTCGTCAACATTCTTCAAATTCAATTAACAAACACAAACACATGCGAATTATTCATTTTCAATCATGTTTTTAAATATAGAAACGCGAAAAATAAAACAATATAATTCACGGCGTTTCGGGGACACAGGGGATAATTTCAAGAAACATTACAGATGCGAGTTTCGCAACATGGAATGGTTAACCAATCAGTCCTCTCCGATATTCCTGGAGAAAACCGTGGTGGTGCAATACCAAGCAGGGAGAAGATGAAAATATTCCTTCGATACATTAGTGACCCGGGTTTCCAAGTTGGAGTTGGAGAGGACTTTGGGGTTCATTACACCACTGTACCAAAAACAGTTTGGCAAGTGTGTTGCTATATGTGCAAAGGCGGATCTGTGGATGAAATTTCCTTCTTCGATCGAGGAATTGCGAGAAGTGAAACTGGCGCTTTAGATTGTACTCATATTGCAATATTAAAGCCTTATTTACATGGCGATGAGTACCTGAATCGGTTTGGCTTTTTTTCCAGCAAACGCGGATACAGTTGTTACGCCTGATGAAATCGCCATCGCCCATTCCAGATTTTTTTTGTTTAAGGAATAAGGCTTAATCCGTCAAAATATTCCTCCTCCGACGCAGTAATTTCCATTATTTTTATTGTTTTTTTACTTTTTTGTCTCTTGAGTCACCTCCTATGCACACTCAACTTCAACGATTGATATCTGAATACATTCCATCTTTATTCACACCAAAACTGAGGTAATACTCAACTGTGAAAATATGTGAGCGGAGAGGATTCGTTAAACTTAACGAAATACATTTTTATTCACGCCAGATGGAGCATTTCCTCCAAAATTCTGAGGAAATGCTCATACTCAGTTTTTATTCATACCACCAATTATCACAGTCAGCGAACAACTCGCACCCGTAGGTTAACATATGCACTATGAGTGCTTTGGCGAGTTTTAGTATGACATTAATAGGGAGTATAAATTTGCTAATAGACAGACCTCTAAGGGACGCATACACCTTCGACACTATACTGTCTATATGGTCAGTCCATGTTAGTTCACTATTACACATTATGCCAAGATTTTTTACAAAAGGTAACATATTCGACGACAACAGAGTTTAATTCTATGGGAGGGAAGTTAGGAAGGGGGGGCTGGTGTTTGGAGAATGGAATGACTTTGGTTTTGTCAGGATTGAGCATGAGAGCATTTTCTTCAGCCCATTTCGTAATCGAACTCATATCCTCGTTTAATTTAGCGGCTGAATCCTCAATCATACCTAGAGGAAAACTTAGATAGATTTGAATATCATCTGCATATATGTGGAAATTGCAATAAGACAAAACTTTAGGAAGATCATTAATGAACATTGAAAACAATAACGGACCGAGAATAGAACCTTGAGGTACTCCCTTGTGCACATTGCAAAAGGACGACAGTTTTGAGTTATATAAAACAGCTTGAGTCCGGTTAGTAAGGTATGAAGAAATTAACTTCTTAGTAGGATTACAGAAGTTAAATTGGGTGGACAGTTTGTGACAAAGTATATACGGGTTAACACTGTCGGATGCTTTCGAAAAGTCAAGTAAAGCTAGTAATGTTGTCTTATCTTCGTCAATGGCTTTTCGTATATCGTCTGTTACTTTTAGTAAGGCTGTAACACAGCTATGTCCTTTACGAAATCCTGATTGCATTGGGTTTATTAAATTTTGTCCTTCAATGTGATCTTTAATCGCTCGACTGACAATAGACTCAAACACTTTTGACAAAAACGAGAGAATAGCAATCGGCCGATACTCAGGCGGGCTTGTTTTCTTAGGTACTGGGACTATTTTTGCTATTTTCCATTGTTCGGGATACGTCGATGTCATGATTATGGTGTTGAAAATGTGGGTGATATAAGGGATTATCATAGGAAGCAATATTTTTATAAAGTCAGGGTGAATATTATCCAGTCCAACAGATTTGGTCTTTATCGAGAATATTGCACAGCCGACAGAGTATGTATCCACTCTTCCTATTTCAAACCCATCTTCTCTATTGTTTATTTCTAAGTGCGAAGGCATATTGAGGGGGTTTACAGAGGACACAGAAGGAAATCGAACATTTAACTCATCGGGGCTTATGCCATCATCGTTAGGTCGTGTGTTAGTTTTAGTTAGTCCGATTTCTCGAACTTGCTTTCCAGAAATCTAGACGATCGGTCACAATTAAATTTAGCCTTGTAATAACTGCTCTTAGCAGACCGTATCAGCAAGGTAACATGGTTTCTCCAGACTTTATATTCGTTGTGCATATCCGTGCACAAGAATCGTCTCCATCGTCGGAAAAGAAAGTCTCTCTTTCTGATCGCGAGAAGGATTCTATGCGTTAACCACGGAGATTTTTCGCTTCTGACGACACATTTCTGTGTACCTGTGTCTTTCATGTCCTTACTAGTTACTTTCGTTACATCCATCAAAATTGCTGTTTGTACGTCAAAATGTATATTTCCGATGTTAGAATCACAAATAGGAACATTGTATGCAACTGAATGGTGTATTTAGGTAGACGAACGTACCCTCTCCGTACTGTGTGTGGACGGTATGTATCTCTTGCAACAGTGCACATACCGATGTCGGCTGTCTATAGTACTTGTTGTAACGATACCATAAAGGTAACGATATTGTTTGAGCGTCACACGGCATTTTACTGAGTACTCGTTACTAAGTAACGAGTTTTATAAATTCAATAATCATTGTTTGCCATGAACAATGTCAGGTGCACCTCTGAAATCGAGTTTTCCATCACCACCCCTAGTGTGAACTCCCCTGTGATCTCTTGTCCTTCTCATGACCAGATTCAACTCCATGCCATGATCTGCCGATTGCCCACACGAAAGGCTAAGTCACCAATGGCCGCCCATGCCGTCTTACTTCCGCACAACCCCATACGTTCACATCGCCCATCACACCAGTGCCCTCAACTGCAATCACTGCCACGTGAGGCTCTTATTTACGAGCTTAACCCTCTGGCAATTAATGTCTCATATTTCAATCACTACCACTGGCTTTTCTGCAAAATTAAAGATATCTTCACTCAAGTCCCAGCTGCGGAATCTCTTCGCCCCACAGCAGCGCACATATCTCTGGTGAGGGTACACACTCAGGCATACATCGAAAGGGATCCATCCATGTGGGCATGCAGCAATCGACACCCCCCCAGGCAGCGAGATTGTAATCACTTGAATTGTGTAACGGATTTTCATACGCTTGGCCGCCCTAATCGATGTTTATTCGTTTGAAATTCTCCCCAAGGCATTTTCCTCTGGTTCGTCCTTATTTTTCTGTTCCCTCTTTTTTTCTTTCTTTTCTTCTCAGTCGCTTCGTCTGCGGCTCGTGGGGATGTTAAATGTGAGCTGTTGAGCTTTTACTGCTCCGCCTGTGTCTGTCTGCGGGTAGCGATACAAAACCAGACACATGTGGATAAGATGCTCACACAAGAGTTTCCTTTTTCAAAAAAAAAACCCATGTTCGACGGTATCGCTGTGCCAATAACGTACTGGAATTTCCTATTCATCTCGGTCGGGTTCCTCTATCGTTCAATCGACGTCCGTGCCAGTACACCGCACAGGGCGTGTGTTCATTGAAGACGGCGGTCCTTTCTGTCGGCACCAACACAGCAGTCGGCGTCGCAAAATTAATTGGAATTTGATACGTCGCAAGGATACATTTCAAACGTCGAAACTTGCTCGCACCAGATGCTGTAAATGATTAGCCGACAGAAGGACCAAGCAAAATCGCGACGGACTGCTGGCAAATAATGAACCCCCTCCTCCAACCAGGCATGATGAACTTAATTAGATTTTCTCAGACCTTGAACGAATGCAGAAGTCAGCGAATTTAGCGACAAACGTCGGTCAGTGTCGCCGCGAGGAAGCACCACTCACTGCAGACACACAGCTCGGATTCTGTAATCCATTTCTGCGACGCGATAGAAGCCCTTTAACTCAGCAAAAACGACGGCGGGGAGGAGAAACAAACAAGCGCCGAGTCACTGAAGGAAATTGCTCCTCGCTCTGTTTGCGAATGGCGAAAGGATAACACATCGTGCGCGTGTGTATCGTGAAAGAAATCCAGAAATTTCCGCCCCGAAAAATAAACGAAACCATAGTTTCGCAACCCAGTCCCCGTTCTCTGCCATGGCAGCCATTGTGTTATGAAAAAAGTTTCCCTTTGAAATGGAAACAGGAAGTAAACATTTCCTTTCGTTTATCCTTTGTGTAGTTACTTCCCCTGGCACTGCGGGGAGCGGGGATATATTTGCGAAAGTTTCTAATTGATTTGTTGGATAAACAGGGGAAAAGTCTACATGTCCTTGAAAGTTGTTCCGTTTCTCTTCTGTTTTTTTTTTTCCTGCAGAACGCAATAAAAGTTTGAAAAGGGAGATCTATATGAAATTTCTCTTTGGCCTGGAAGCTGCAGGAGACGCTGTGATGGGGATTATCGAATGTGGGAAACGAATTTGTGGGTGTCCTTGCGTCGTTGGCTAATCGCATGCAGGGATCTGGGATTCGGAGAAGAAAAATGTGCGTTGTCATGTCGGCTGATTGTGGACATTTGTCACCGAGGGGATGGAAAAACAAACACCAGATTGACCTACAAGCAGTTGGACACATGGGTGTCTCGTGGGGAAGAAATCTTCGGGAAGCATCGGATCAGATGAGCATGCCTGAGTGGATAATCTGCGGTGAAGCGACAGCAGTTGATGGTTCCAAAAAGGTGGAGGGAAAGACAAAAAATTGATACAGAAACAGATTAAGGGTGGCCTGGGTTTCCAAGTCGCTAGATTGAGACGAATTCCAAAATCCGGATGACGCCTGTTCTTAGAAGTAGGAGATAGGAAGTCTTCCGCTGCTCCTCTAAATCTTGTCCGTACTCTTCTCTGGACAAGCTGATCACGCCCGTCTTCAACTTCTGCTTCCGGAAACAGACATATTGTGTTCATATGTGTGCTTCAAATTTTATTTGCGGGATTTTTCAAAGGACCCACCTCCCACGAATGTTTTTATTGACGTATGAATGGCAGCTGTTTTACAGTGAAACTCTCGTATTCAAATGACTGTCGACAAGGAGACCGTTTCGAAAAATGCCACGATAGCAGCAGAGAATGGAAATGGATCGGATAGGTGAAGAGAAACTCAAATCCGACGGATTCCACTCTCATTCGGTTCCCCGCTGTTTGTTTACATATAACTAGCCTCCAAGGTACCTTACCTCTTAGCGGTAGGTACTTAGATTGCATTCGTTATTCGACTCCGGGCTGGACTCTGGATGATGCATAGTTATCTACCGATGGTGTTTGAATACAAAAATGAACTATGGACAGTACGACGCTACGCTAATGAAAGCTTGTACCGCAATGCGACAATTGACGCACTACACCACCAGAAAATTAGACTCCTGTCAAGATTAAGAACCTTGTATAGGCGGTTTACTGACAGACGCAGCAAGGAAGTTAGGACACTGATATCGCTCATTAAGCTCTCATTATTGCGCAGAATTACAGAGTTTTTGTGAACACTAAGATTCATGTTTACACAAATCAACAAATTCTTTCGAAGAAAATAAAGCGATCTTTCGTGTCTTAAGCTCCCCAGGACGACATGCAACGAACAGATACTGACTACAGCGGGTATTGATCCAGACAACGCCGTCCTCGCAATGACTTCTTTGTGATCGAAGATCCGCAAGAAAAAGTTGAAGTACTAGGCGCAGATTTTCAGTGTACAAGGTGAACGTGAGTGTTCGCCCGAACCACGACCTGGAGAACAGCGTGCCACCTAGCAACTCTCAACTTCGAGAAGATCTGCAGCAATGGCGATCTGAGAACATCGCCTTTGTCCAGTTCAATGAAGAAAACATGGCAGACAGTGCCAGCGCCAACGAAGGGGTTCATCCCCGTTCATTTCGAAGGCAGATCTTCAAGCGGTCCTTGCATCGCTAAAGAAGAAAAGGTCAGTTGGAATTGATGGGATCTCCAACTTTGTGCTGAGACACCTCCTCCTGGAAGTACACAATCCTGTTTAACAATGCTCTGAATGATGCACATTATCCGGAGCATTGGATAACTGCGATTGTGCGTAGAAAAGATTCTTTGAATCCGTGCAACCTCCGGTCAATTAGTCCCCTTCCGATCATCAGCAAGGTATTCGAGTAAGGTAACAAATAGACTGGCCAGAGGACTAACATATTCTTCTTTTTCTTCTTCTTGTGGCGCTACAATTCGGGGTGAACCTGGGCCTCGGTCAACAATCCTCTCCAGCTGGCACGTTCTTTAGCCAGCTGCCTCCAATTTCGCACTCCAAGTTGGTTGAGGTCCTTCTCCACTTGAGTGCGCCATCGGGTTCGTGGTCGTCCTCTATTGCGTTGTCCCACTGGCTCGGAGTCGAAGACTCTTCGGGCTGGAGCAGTGTTGTCCATGCGCTCTACATGGCCTAGGCATCTTAGGCGTTGAATCCGTAGATATGGACGCCTGACTAGACTCATGTCGCTGTACAGACCGTGCAGTTCGTGGTTGAATCTTCTTCTCCAGGAACCTTCAACGCAAACAGGACCAAAGATTGAACGCAGAACTTTTCTCTCGAAGAGACCAAGTGCGTCTTCATCCGCTCTTGAGATAGTCCAAGCTTCCGCACCATACAGCAGGACAGGGATGATCAGGGTCTTATATAATGTTAGCTTGGTCTTTCGAGAGAGGGCTCTACTACTCAATTGCACCTTGAGCCCAAAGAAACAGCGGTTGGCAAGAGTTATTCTGCGTTTAATCTCAGTACTGATGTTGTTCGTACTATTAACTTGGGAGCCAAGGTAGATGAAGTCCTTTACTACCTCGAAGTTGTAGCTGCCTATGGTGCTACGTTCTGACCGAGTCGTTGATGTTGTGTGTCCTTTCTTGATGACAGCATGTACTTTGTTTTGCCCTCATTCACCGCTAAACCCATTTTTGCCGCCTCCGTCTCAATACAAGCAAACGCTTCATTGGCGGCTCGCTGAGTTCGGCCAATCACGTCAATGTCGTCCGTGTATGCTGGCAGTTGAACGGACTTCTGGAAAATCGTGCCTCTGGTGTTGGCGTGTGAGTTTCGCACGATCTTCTCCAGGACGATGTTGAAGAAGTCACATGACAGCGCGTCGCCTTGCCTACAACCTTTTTTGACATTGAAGGTCTCGGTGAGTTCGTCACCGGCCTTGATGGAGCAGCGAGATTTCTCCATCGTCATCCTGCACAATCTGACGAGTTTGGCAGAAATGTCAAAGCTAGACATGGCGTTGTATAGCTCGTTTCTATGCACACTGCCACATGCGGCCTTAAGGTCGACAAATAGGTGGTGCGTGTCGATCTGCATCTCTTGGGTTTTTTCGAGGATCTGGCGTAATGTGAAAATATGATCGATAGTGGACTTCCCACGCCTGAAGCCGCACTGATAGGGACCTATCATGTTGTTGACGAATGGTTTCAGACGCTCACACAGAACGGCAGAGAAGATTTTGAGGACAAACATATAATTCCGGATAGAAAATTCGGTGTCACAGCGGGGCAAGCCGCTATTCATGCCACGTCGCAATTGGTCTCGGATATCCAATGGAACAAGAGCCAGAAATAATGTACAGGGTTCTGCTTGATTGACGTGGAGATTGACCATTCGGCACCGTATGGTTAGAAGGACTTTTCTACAAGCTCACTCCGCTAGGCATTAGTAAACCACTACTGCGGTAGCTGGTTCGTTGTCAAGAATGGCAACGTGTAAAAAATGGCGGCCAACAGGGTGCCGTCAATTCGCCGATCCTGTTCAACATTTTCTTGAGCGATCTGGAAAGTTCTCTTCCTCACGCAATTGCGTATGCCGATGACTTGACCGTGTACAGATCAGACAAAAAGATCGAGGACGTCACTACGCTCGCACAGGGTGACTTCGATTCATTCATGAGAGATTGCGATGAATGGAAGTTGAATACCAACTTTCAGAAGTCGGAAACCATTCTGTTTAGGACGCCGTTGTACAAGGCTTCGGCGGATACGAAAAACAAGTGGCGAAAGTTGGACGGCACGGGCACCCACTGGCGCAAGGGACTGTAGTCAGGAACCTTGGGATCTGGCTAGATCAGGTGTTGCTCCGGCCAGGGCCCGAGGCGCTCTTGCTCTTACAAAGAGAATCTGTTTCACAACAGCCAACTCGATGCGACAGTTAAGGTAATCTGCTACATGGCCTTCGTACGGCCAAAGCTCACCTATGGCTGCTCTGG
The DNA here is from genome assembly GCA_916610145.1 of Eristalis arbustorum. NCBI lineage: Eukaryota > Metazoa > Arthropoda > Insecta > Diptera > Syrphidae > Eristalis > Eristalis arbustorum. Next base: position 41,312,487 of record OU744320.1, on the reverse strand, counting down.
ACTGGAAAAGATTTGTTTGAGAGGGCTTGTCTTCGCCTTTACAGAACACCAGTACATAAAATTCTACTCCAATGGGTCTTATACAACAGTGCAAACCTGATCCGAGTTGAATCTAATGCGGGGTCACACTGCCAGAACGATGAACTCGAACAATAACCTGATCTCGGGGGCTTACTACCCTAATACACAGTACCACAGAAAAATACGTCTCAGTGGCTTTGTCCCCCCAGAAGCGTCGAAGGACATAGGATAAGATTAAGTTTAGCTTAGAGTGCCCGCGGAGGGCCAGTAAGTTAGAAATAGAAACATTGTACGTCCAACTATTTTTTAACCATTTTTGTCTAGTACTTATTCATAACAAACGAATGCTAAATAAAAATGCAAAATTAAATGATGGTGCGTAAATAAACTATAACCCGCGTCCTATACTTTTCCCCCAGTTGAAGACGGTCAACAATTCTGAACGGCCTCTGATTGGCAAAGTTTGAGAAGACTTTTTTGGCTTTTTTTACTCAGTGCTGTGTCGTGCCACCTTCTATCTGGTACTGGAGAAGACAATGCGGATGCTGAATCTAGCTGATATTAAGGTCAATACTAACACTTGTCAGGAGGTAATGAGAGAATTTGTCTTGCTCGGGCAAGCAGAAGCTCCAGAATGACGTCTTAGCGCAGATCGCCCTTGACAACAGGTTGGCAACCAGCTGCAGTCAAGTCTTGACTCGAAGAACTAAAGCTCTTACTTTCTCAGTTCTGCTAAATGGAACAGACATTGGGAGGACAGGCAAAGGAGCAAGACCGATTCTTGGTACACTCGAATGAATTTGTAGAACAAGCAAGAGAGCTGGGCTGAGTATTGGTACATTTATGCCGGATATACGGTCAGGTCTTCCCGAAAGTTGATTCCAAGTGAAGGCATGTGAACAATGTGAATTCAGTCGAGGAGGAAGCCCAAAATCCGTCGACTAAACTGACTCGGGCACATCGATCGCCTGAACACCAAGGCGCACGCAAAGTGGAGGGTAAACTGGGTAGGTTCTCATGACTCTCGGGTGCCATCAAGACGGCACAACACTACAGCGTGACTAACGACAGGAAGTAAGAAATAAGTTTACTGGCGACCGTGCCACGACGTCTATAACGTGCAATTTTACACCTTAAGACTGATTTTTATGGCATCTCTGTCGATGAGACAGTGTACATTGCATTGACACCATTCCACGTGTTATGCGGTATAGCCAGAAGCCAATATGCTACGCTCCGCACCACGCACGTTATAGCGAAACGTAGAGTCTGGCTGAATGGATCTGTTCAACGATTAAATGCGAGTACTTACAGCGGTGGACATCTCCATGGCACATGCGAACCAAGAAATACCTCCCTGTTCGCAAAGGCCTAACGACAAGTGGGGCACGACTGCCACACGACCCTCGAAAAGCAAGGAACTTTCACTACGAACAAAGCGTCGCATCGTCTGCCAAACTGATAGTCACCGAGGCAAGTTATTTCCATTTCGAAAAATCAACCCCAAAAGAACTGCCATTTAATCAGCAAATATAGTTCTGTATACACTCCTCCGATGCCGTTGCAAACTATGAGCAGGGGTAGCACTTAAATGCACAAATCACGACAAGTACACAATCCTTTCCTGTGCCAGCGGCCACCCCCTTTGCTAGCCCACCTAATCCGAATCCACTCGCGAATTGTGTACAAATTCGTTGCGATGACCCTCAACTTTCCATGACGGCCTTAAATTCTGTTCCCCGAACCAAGGCACTACTCCTGCTGGCATAAAGTCCATAAATGTTGCAAGCACTCCCTTTGAGCAAAGTTCCTTTTTGCGGGTTAACCGTCGTCCCAGCTTCACGTTCTCAGAAAAAAAAATGATTTCGTTCACATTAGTCGGACGGAAACACGGAAACCGCATCCTGTGGCCGACGCCCGCTGTCCCCCTTCGAATCGCTACAATCCACTGATGGCTGTGTCATCCACTCGGCGGAACAAGCTACTTCGACGGGCTGGTGTTCCCTCGCCGACCTTCGGCACGGCGAAAGAAGTGCTTGTGCTAATTTTCATTCACGAGTAGTGCAGCCGCAAAGAACATTCCGCATTCACACAGGTAAGACCGTGTGGTGTGGTGGTCGGCTACTCCCCGCCTCGAAGTGGAGCACGGAACGAAGGGCGCGGTTACGACCATGTGTCCATGTTTGCGACTGTAAGTGCCGCGTCCCGGCGGTGGGGTGCACTTTACTCGTCCTTCCTTCGTTTTTCAATTAGGGTTAACATTCAGATGCTGGCAGGCGATAGCAGGATTTTAATGTACGCCCTCCGGCCGAGATTGTCCGCTCCACTGGTTCCCTTTCCGGCATCGGATAGGCGAGCATAAATCTGATGCCGCCGCGCATGCAACTGTTGGATGTTTGCTCGCAGGACACGGCAACGAGGATACATTATGCGCGCCGCATGTATGAGGAACTATTTGCATAAATGAACCTACGAAGCGCATAAATAATTCCCGCAGCTATCCGCATGGCGGCGTGTTTGTCGACCCCTTTTGGGTGGTTGAGCGCTGGCCAACGCGGCCAAGGCACGACCTCTGGAAGACGGCACTGGCTCCTGCCGGTGGCATTTGAATAAATTGTGAGTGTTGTTGCTGTTTTTTCTTCTCCTTATTTTTCTAAAATATCAGCGGGCGCCTGGGGGTGGGGGTGGCTTTGCCCATTCTCGTGTGGAACGCAAGGGGACCTCGGCGAACGGTCGTAGTGATCTGGGAAAATTTGTTATGACCAACTCGAGAGAGAGGGCGAATGTCGTCCTGGCCGAGTGGACACCTGGGGTTGACAAAGGGCAGAGACTGATGTTGGGTCTTGGTGCCTTTGTTCCTTGTTTTGTTATCCGCTCGTCGTCGTTCTTTCGTTCGTTTGTGTGTTTTTTCTGGAGGGATTAAGATGTTTTCACTCGAAAGCAGACCGCCTGGCAGGGGCGGACTAGAGGAATCTGGTGTTTTTCTTCGAAGAATTACCCTGATCGTTAGCGGATTTATTTATTTTCAGATGCATGTGGGTGCTGGGGCTTCTCTTGGGGGGAAAATAAAAACTTGTCTGCAAGGGAGATTAAGACGGTTTATGGAATTACACTGTTTCGGGACAAGCATTGTTAGGGAGCTGCTAACACGGACATTTTTTTTTGTAATCCTTGTGACGCAGTAGCGTAATTGGCACTCAGTCTGGTACGTATTTGTTGTTTTTTTTTTCCTAGTTCAATGGCCTCTGTACACCTGTGATGATGTTCTTATATGTGTATTCATCGATTCTGAGATCTGGTGTGAATTTGCCGAGTCGAATCGGTTAGTAGGGAATTTTTTGTGGATTTTAGCGCTCATCGAGCAGATCTATTGTCCTTCGTTCGATTTGAATGCTTTCCCACCTGGTTGCTAGTTGCGTTTGTGTTACAAAAGTGTTTTCCAAATTCTCCATCATCCGACATCTTTTTTCCAGGAATGATTTCCAAGGTGACCATGTTGGTAGTATACGAATTGGTACAATCCTCCTCCCATTTCTCCTGCGCTCTTTGTGTCAAGTTTGTGAAGGAAAGGTATATGAGCAACCCATCAGCAATTTTGCGTAAGGAGCGAACTGAACTTGTCACTGAGTGCCCGTAAACTTCTAGCGGAGCCCATACGAAAAGTGCCTCAATGTTGTAGGTGAAAGTAAAAGGAACATATTAATTCAAATTGAAAGCACTCTGTGCAGAACTGAAGCCTTTGATCATTCAGTCAGTGACCTCTGTTGACAAAAATCATAATATTCGGACCATCTGATCAGGTTATCGACCGGGATCTTGCTTTGCTATAAACAGAATCAGAATGCAGTTTTAGCTCTCTTCTTTTTGTTGCGACACCGCCTGTCAAATAAGCGTTTCATTTTTTTTGCATTTTCATTTGTGCCCACCCCCACCTGCTCTCTACAATGTGCTTCTGAAAGATAAGTAATTTGTTATCGAATCGATGTTTCAGCAAAACTAGAGCTTTGTCGTAATGTTCCTCATTTTGTTCAAGTGAACAGCTTGTATCCAGGTCGGCGTTTTGCAAGTTGACTTGCAGGTACTCAAACTTTTCAATTTTGCTTAATTCTGTATCTTGCCAACAACGCTGGTAAACATGGCAGAGAAATTCGGCCATTCTGTGTATGCTCATCCGAATGTTGGTATTTTCAATTTTGGCTGTTGGGGCTTACGTTGAGTCAACATAATGGTGGACTGTACTTCTTCCGGGTTGAAATGTTGAGTTGAAGAAGGCTGTCTCATTCGCTTGCGGTGCGAATTAAGTCCGATCCACAAGAAAGTCGTTTGCCCGATCCACAAGAAAGGAGACCCCTTTGACTGCGCCAACTACCGGGGGATACGTCTCCTTAACATCGCCTACAAAATCTTCTCTGCCGTTCTGTGTGAGCGCCTGAAACCATTCGTCAACAACATGATAGGTCCCTATCAGTGCGGTTACAGGCCTGGGAAGTCCACTATCGATCATATTTTCACATAACGGCAGATCCTCGAAAAAACCCAAGAGATGCAGATCGCCACCCACCACCTATTTGTCGACTTTAAGGCCGCATATGGCAGTGTGTATAGAGACGAGCTATACAACGCCATGTCTAGTTTTGACATTCCTGCCAAACTCGTCAAATTGTGCAGGATGACGATGGAGAAATCTCGCTGCTCCATCAAGGCCGGTGACGAACTCACCGAGACCTTCAATGTCAAAAAAGGTCTTAGACAAGACGACACGCTGTCATGTGATTTCTTTAACATCGTCCTGGAGGAGATCGTGCGAAACTCAAACGCCAGCACTAGAGGCACGATCTTCCAGAAGTCCGTGCAATTGTTAGCATACGCCGATGACATTGACGTGATTGGCCGAACTCAGCGAGCCGCCAATGAAGCGTTTGCTTGTATTGAAACGTAGGCGGCAAAATGGGTTTAGCGGTGAATGAGGGCAAAACAAAGTACATGCTGTCATCAAGAAAGGACACACAACATCGACGACTCGGTCAGAACGTCATCATAGGCAGCTACAACTTTGAGGACTTCATCTACCTTGGCTCCCAAGTAAATAGTGCAAACAACATGAGTACCGAGATTAAAGGCAGAATAACTCTTGCCAACCGCTGTTTCTTTGGGCTCAAGAGGCAATTGAGTAGCAGAGCCCTCTCTCGAAAGACCAAGCTCACCTTATATAAGACCTTGATCGTCCCAGTCCTGCTGTATGGCGCGGAAGCTTGGACCATCTCAAGAGCGGATGAAGACGCACTTGGTCTCTTCGAGAGAAAAGTTCTGCGTTCAATCTTTGGTCCTGTTTGCGTTGAAGGTTCTTGGAGAAGGAGATTCAACCACGAATTGCACGGGCTGTACAGCGACATGAGTCTAGTCAGGCGTCTACGGATTCAACGCCTAAGATGGCTAGGCCATGTAGAGCGCATGGACAACACTGCTCCGGCCCGAAGAGTCTTCGACTCCGAGCCAGTGGGACAACGCAATAGAGGACGACCACGAATCCGATGGCGCACTCAAGTGGAGGAAGACCTCAACCAACTTGGAGTGCGAAATTGAAGGCAGCTGGCTAAGGATCGCACCAGCTGGAGAGGAATGTTGATCGAGGCCCAGGTTCACCCCGGACTGTAGCGCCACAAGAAGAAGAAGAATTAAGTCCACTAGAGAGTTTAGCCTTCATATCGTAATACACCTCTAAAAAGCTCAGACCGACTTGTATCATCTAATTCACGTTTTCTTTTTTGCAAAGGAACTGGATGCATGATGTTGGTTATTAGATGCACTAGGGCTATTGTTAGCGCCAGCATGGTTAAAATTCTCTTGCATGTTATTAGCGGGAAAACAGTATGATCGCGCGACGATTTGTGAACAAGAAGATATGCACAAGGTTTATCAAAATGAAAACCAAGCGAGATTTTTTGTTTGTAAAGCGAACGTTGTTAGTTATCCGAATTGATAATAAATGAAATACTTCCGACCGAATCACGTCGGGGTCACCAAGTGTCTTGAGGAGGCACTGGTTTGCACCACCTATTGTTCGAAAAGAAATGAACAGCACTCGAGAGACACGAGAGCGAGTGTTTATTCGTTTGTGATCACGGAGGAAGTGAGCTTGACAATTTGTGCAGTTCATGTTTTAAGTATAATGAGAGAGATTATGACAATGAATATAAGAGAAGATATGCAAAGTAAACGTAATGAGAATGAATTCTGATATGTGGGTTCATGTATTTGTGTGACACTCTGGATAGATCTATACGTGATGGCTATTGCTGTTGCGAACAACCTGAAATCAGAGTTGTAAAAGACTGCAACTTTTGCATTTTAAAAAATCAATAGACTTCATGTTTGGGATTCCTGAATCATTTCCTGAATTCGCTTTCGGATGTAAACATCAATATTTAAATCATTTTCCTTTTTGGAGTCTTGATTGGAGCAATCTTCGTAACCAGTCTTCTGATTTGAAATCTGAATTTGGTGACCCCGAATTGATTGCAAGTCTATCGACTGACCGTGCATTCACTGAAGTCACTTTGAAGTCTTAACCATTCACTTGAAGTCACCCGCGTTCAGTTGAAGTCTTTGGGACTTCAAAACTGTTCGATGCAGTCTTTGGGATTTCAGTTTGTGAGAAGGATTGAATATGGAGTGTGCAATGGGCTTTTAGGTTTAGTGGAACAGGAATACGTTGTGTTCACGTCGGGAGGAGGGGATGGGGATGTAGTCGTGCCATTAAAAAATGGAGTACTTAAATTAAGAATTTAACAATTTTCCAAACGATTAACTTTCAGAATCAAACATTTTTCAAAAAGGGCTGATCGCCGAGTCGTATTCAGTAGAGCAGCGTATTCTAAGAGCAGCCGTCCCACAGCTGCTGAGGCAGGTAGTGGAGTGTTATACCTTAAAAATGTTTTTTTCATTGCTTCAAAGGAGTTCTATAGATGTCGACGGATGGTCAAGATATGCATAGTATTCACTATCTACAGCGGCTGTAGTGTAGTGTAGAGGAGTGTGGCAGCAACAAAGCTAAGCGTATGCGTTGCACTTTTCATTATTCGTAAACTCAGCTGTTGCCATGCCATTTTTCTTTTGAACTGTTATTGCTTTCATTATTATTGGCAAAATATGTTTCCATTCCACATTCTTTGAATGCGTTTACGTAGTTGGAACCGTTGTCAGTGATTGTTGCCCGACGTTATTGCGATTTGGTCCAAGCCAAGCATTCATTTCCAGAATAAGGTCATGAAGCCGAGCATATGAATGCGATCCAGAAAATCGCTTGCAAGCAAGAGCAACTGGTTCCCTGTTGAAGTTCCCTTCCAATGACATGTGTAGCCAAAAAAGTCTCCGGTGTTTCGTTGACCACATATCGGTTTGCTATTGAACACTTCAACTTTTCGATCATGGAAAAGAATGCGTCGTCAATGAGCTTTACGGCTGTGGCGACTCATGACTTTGAGATAGCAACTCGCAAAAGCTTTGTAAATTATTCGTCTTCCACTATCGAAATTGGCAGTATATTATAAGCAATAAGGCTCTTGCTTCAATGTCATAGTTATCTTCTTTCGGATGCCTTTCCTTATAAAATTTGATGTGACTTGCATGCACCCTTGCAATCGTATCTGGCAACAGCAACACTCAACCAGACAATCATTCCCCCCAAGCTGGAATTCAGTATCGTTCAGCTGTTGACGAGTACAAACTACAATGTTGAAGAGAGATGCATAAAACATGTTTTTTATGATAGACGGTATTACGCTTTAAACAATATAGACAACTTAAGGGAATTACATTAAAAAATCACATACTGAAATCAAAAAGAGTGCGATCGGATTTTTAGAAGTCCCAACGACTTCAACTGAATGCGGGTGACTTCAAGTGAATGGTAAAGACTTCAAAGTGACTTCAGTGAATGCACTGTCAGTCGATAGACTTGCATTCAATTGATTTCAAATCAGAAGACTGGTCGCGAAGATTGCTCCAATCAAGACTTCAAAAAGAATGGTGACTTCAATGCTGAAGTCCAGAAGTCCCAAATGAAGTCGATTGATTGAATCACAAAACAGATATTTTTTTCCTTGAATTCGGAGATTGCGTTCCCAAAAGTTTGCAGTCTTTTACAACTCTGATTGAAAGAATACATCATCACCGGTGCGGAGAGATCATAAAACGACCTAATAGGGCTTTTGTGGCACTTGGAAGATGTACAAGGGAACAATTTGTAAAATGCCTTGCTAACCGCTGTAAATTTTTTCCATTTCAGAGTCTCACATCCGTTTAAGAACTGAACGATAACATCATCACCAGTGTGTAGAGCTCATAAGAAGGCCTACTAGGGCCATTGTGGCACTTTGAATATGAACTATGAAAACCTTACAAAAATGCCTTGCTAACCACTGTAAGTAAGTATTCCCAGAGTTCACGGGTTCAGACACTGATATCCACAGAAAAAATTCCCCAAGGCTCTGTTCTGTGTCCCGCATTCTTTCTTAGTTGTATACATGATCTCCTGTCTGCTGCGTCAAATACAATCCACTCGTTCGCTGCTGACAGAACCCTCAGCTTTTCAAATTCGTTCCAAGACTGCCCTCCGGACGTTTAATTGGAACCGCGGCGCATGAGAAGCACAATTTGTTCCAGAGCTAGTGAAATGAGCATTTGGACCGTGTCAGTGAGTTGAAGTGGAAGAGGCAGCCTAAATGCTCACTTTAAGTCGATTTTAAAGATGCCACCCCACAGGCATTTTCCAAAAACCAAAGACCGTCACCGAGAAAAGGCAGCAATTGCTCAGGCTCGTCGGTCGGATGAGTACGTGTGTAAGCACGACTCAAAACCACAGGCAACCTCAAATCCAATTGTATTCCGACAGACCCGGACAATCGCCATAAGACCAGGCCAACAAAGTCGACTTTACCACGCTAACTCGAAGCATTTCCCCCCCTGACATGATTACATATGCATTTCCGAGTGAGTCCATTTGCACACCGCACAATCCCGTTCACTTGACAGATTCCCATTACGCCGACCACAGCTGGTGCATTCATCACCGGACCTCCTTTAACAAGGTGCGATCCCCCTTCCCGAGAACAAAAGCAAACTCCAGAGAATCGACATCATTAGAAGCTGATTTGGCCGGTCACCCGGTCGCCCCGCCCGTGGTCAACGTCCGGCACTCACCCGGATAATGAAACTGTCATCAGAACACCTCCCCGGCAGCTGCTTCAAGCTCATTACCCATTCGATTCGGATTGCAATTCAAACTCGAATTAGCTGCCCCCACCAATATGAAACCCGGTCCTTACCGCCCATCGTCTCCATTGTGCGTCGTTCCGTTGAGGACTAATTAATTGCAAAGTGCATGTGACTACATGCAGCCATTCACTCAGCCACTCCATTCATCTCGGATGCACTGCACGAGCCTGGGGATGTGGCAAAACGTGTTTGCCCATTGTACCTGTATCGCCGTCGCCACCCACACGCCACCCGACCGCAGTATCCGAAGTGATTCATAAACTGGCTGGAGTACGTCAACAAAAAGTTCGTGTAATCCTCTTGGATAACTTCCAACACGTAAACACACACTCGCTTCCGAGCACTGAGCACCGAGCACCGGGCGTCTCGAACGTCACGGAGCAGCAAAAACAGGACAAATGAGCTTTTGATTCGACTGCCCGGTGTGCACTTGCACGGGACCTATCGCCCGGCCGGCCGTCCGCTCGACCAGGTGATTACGATGCAAGAGCAGTTCGCACTCGTGCTGATGTGCCGCTTGCAGACAACAACTTTTTGACCCTTGAACGGAGTTGCGGAGCTGCCCAGGAAGAGCGCGCGCACACTCACGCTAATTGATAGAGCCGAGGCGACCGTGAGATGCTTGCCCTCAAGGATGGAGGGCGAAAGCAATCGGTTCGTTGCACCTTAACGATGCTTAGTGTCCTGTTTATGGGTGATTCCCTTTGGGCGCACGTTACGGCGACTTATTGCGGCTAAGGACGCCCGAACTGGCTTAGCGCTTAAATTTATTTCTCTTCCTCCTCTCGGTCTTCCGGGTCCTGGCACGTGATCAAAATAAGCAAGTGAGTCAATAAGAGGGAAGAAGGAGAAGAACTTCTTTATCCGGCACTGCCTGCGTTCATCCAGTTGACTGTGTGCGCTCCTCGGACAATTTCTTCCTTTTCTTCCGGCGCTTTGTGTACACATCCCGCCGTGACGGGCGAGCTGGCACGTTAAGCGGACCGCAAGCTAAGCTCCGTTGATTTCTTCATTCCCTGAGGAGATGTGGCTGGCAGATGGAATGTTGCCATTAACTGCAACCGAACGCCAAGACACGGCTCCTAAATCAGTCGAATAAATTGCGTTTGGCAAAGTTTGTCTTCTGCTGCTGATTTAGTGGCTGCATGCCAGCGAGCGGCTGGTCCATCCGATTGCTTGCGGTGTTAATTTGCTGAGGCAACGACAAACGATACGTCGATCACCATCATGTTGATGGCCGGGCATAAGCCATGCATGGCAAGCAACAAAGCGAAGGAGGCGGCCGCCATCTCTCGGGTGAGTGTGGTAAATATTTTATGACTCGATTGAATTATAAACGAGGGATTGCCGCTGTCCCGAATGGGATTTATGGAAATTCCAGTGTCTTGCTGCTGTCTGTGTGGTTCCTTGTGCTCCTTCTCGCTGTTAAATAATGCGAGAAGACACGTTCCCCCGGCGGGGATTGTGACTTTGACCGGCGGCTATTGCGGTCACCTTTGAATGAGGACACAACAAAGGAAGCAAAAAAAAAACCCCAAAATGTCCTCGTTTTTCGTTCGGCAGTCGATCATAAATAATTTATGTGTCATTTAGTTCCCTCAATTTAAATACAGACGAGGATACATTTAAAATTATTCTCGTGTGGACACAGCGAGGGACCCGAGGCGGGTGGCGTACCCTGCACCGGATCCTTGTGGTTTCTTGAAGTGGACTTGTGTGCTGTGGGTTAATCATCTATTCTAGGGAGCACTTGCATTTTAATGTCGTCCTTTGGATGTGACGTGAGCTTAGAGGGCGGCGCGGTGCATGCAACTGGGTCAAGAGTGGCACGCGGAGACGGAGAAACAAACAATCTGTCTCCCGTGGGGGAATGGAAAGAAAGGGGACTTAAGCTTTATTTCGGTCTCGGGGTGGAATAGTCAAGGAGAAAATTAAGTCCGAAGGAGCACTTGTTTGCGGTGAAAATGGAGGGGACATCTCTTGAACTCTCTGAAGTCATTGTCTGGTTGGGGGAATGCACAGGGAAGCTTGGTGGTGATGGATTATGTTTTGAATCTTCTCCTCGAATGGGGGTACGACATCTTCACGAAACTGAAGACCTCCAAGGCTGCCCAGTGAATGGCAACAAAACAAGCACCACAACTGGACATGCCGGCAGGAATGACAGCTTTCTCCAGCCCGTCTCCAGAAGGGAACGCAATGTCAGTCAACGCCGCTGAGTCCACAGAAATCTTTATAACTTTTCTGGACCAACGAGAGGTACTACGATCTAGTCCCTCGATCGGTCTCATCCCGTCTTGGCGATCGACGGATTCAAGCGTCGGAACTGAAGTGACTGGCAGTTTATCGTATTTTGCCAGAGTGTATGGTTTGCATTGGTTAGGTTATAGAGGCTGACTGCTAAGGGGAGTCACACCAGAGTAGCCCATCCTGATACCACGCGAATTGACTTCTCCCAACATCGGAACCAGTTGGTGCAAGCGATTTAGCTGGTCTATGCTGGGGCTGTTTAGCTCGTTAAAGTTGTTGAAGTAGTAGGCCCCTAGGTGTAAGACGCACGACTAGCCAGAGCGCTGCAAGACCAGAGTAGGTGATGAGTGTTTTCTTCCTCTCCTTCATAAGTGCAGCTTCAGCAGAAATCATTACATGGGGCACCCATCCTGCGAGCATGACTGCCAATTGCCCAGCGCCCGGTTATGACTCCTGTGAGAGTCCTTAATGAGTGCTTGCCGAGTCTAAGGAGACTGAGTTAAGTGACGGCCAGATTTCTTTTGTTTTGACACAGGTGGTGCCTTCTAGCCATTTGTCATTGGCAGTTTTAATTGTGTGAATTTTTTAAGGATGGTAGGCTGTAGCGATCTGCATGGAAGGTGGTGCCCCTGCTATTGATAGGGATGAGGTCGCACCACACCTGGCTTGCTCATCGGCTTTGCAGTTGCCTGGTATGCCACAGTGTCCCGGCACCTACATGAGGTGAATGTCTCATTAAGACACGCCTGCAATTAAGGGACGTCCAGCGATTTTAGAGCGCCCGAACAGATGGTGATACCACGTTTTGATATCACGTTGTCTTTGATCCATGAAAACGCTTCAGTGATCAGGCAGCTTCAAAGTTGAGATCTTGGGAATAGACACCCGCAGCCAACCCTTCGTTAGTCTTCGATCCGTCTGTGAAAACACGCAGAGGATCATCCAACGTCGCATGTCTCAGACATCCAGTCCGGTCTGGAGGGAATGCTGATCGAGAATTTCTTCTCGAAGATAGCCTGGGGTATTAGGCGGTCAGTGTCGCTAGGAAGGTAGGTGAATTCCTTGAGAACGGTTGAGTGGCTGATGTTGAGTTCGGTCGGAGTGTTTTAAGGCTGATATTTGTTTCCCTAATAGTTCCAGTGATAGACGGTGGAGGATAATATTCAGTGCGTCTGACGAAGTGCTTTTCAGTGCTCCGCTGATGCACAGGCAGGCCAGTCTTTGTACGCGATTGAGTGCCTTCCAGTTGATAGCCTTGTTTAGTGCTGTCCACCAAACTGAGACTCCATGCAGAAGTGTCGGTCTGACAAAAGAAGTGGAAAGCCTGTAAGCGATGCGTGGTTGTAGGCTCCATTTGCATCCAATGGCTTTCGGCAGAAGAGACTTTCTTGACCCTATCCTGGATGTTGAGCTTCTAATTTAGCTCGCTATCGATCGTGAGACCCAGAAATTTTGCACTGTTAGCGGTTAGCTGTAATATAGTGCCACACAGCAGTGGGAGGGTCAAACTGATGGATTTTGTATCTTCTGTTGAGGAGTACAATATCCGTTTTTTGTGGGTTAACGCCAAGTCCGCATGGTTGTGTCCATGCTTCCAGCTTGTCGAAGGCATTCTGCATTATGCCCCTTAAAGCAGAGATGGTTTTGCATAACGATCATATTTTAGTTGATCAATTGGCGTTCTTGAGTTGACAGGTAATTAGAAACGATCTCGTATTATCTAAATTACATCAATCGTTAAAAGTTTTTCTCAATTATTTTGGGTAAGACCCCGCAAAAGTACACACCACATTGGCAGAAAAATTGTCCGGCTATCAAAAGCGGTTCCCAAAAAAAGTGCCGAAGCAATCCGGCGTGAAATAATGGATGAAGCGGGCATCAATGTGTCTAGGAGGACTGTTGCTCGTCGGTTGACTGAAGCCGGAGGAAGCTGATGGCCTAATTGGCACAAACGTCGTATCGACTTTGCCAAAACCCATGCTGCTTGGACGGCAAATGACTGGAAATTTCAATAGGATCGGTCCGGATGGTAGAAGGTACGACTTTCACTTTAACCCTCATTGTTATGTCTTGGCGAATTTCGCTGTCCACCTAAATACTGTGAAATGACTGTTCTGATCTACGATTCCTCTTCTTCTTCTTTGTGTGGCGCTACAGTCCGGGGTGGACCTGGGCCTCAACCAACATGCCTCTCCAACTAGCGCGATTCCTGGCTAGCTGTCTCCAGTTTGGCACACCAAGTTGGTTGAGGTCCTTCTCCACTTGGGTGCGCCACCTTAAACGCGGGCGTTCTCTGTTGCGTTGCCCGACAGGTTCGGATTCGAAGATTCTTCGGGCCGGAGCTGTGGTGTCCATACGTTTTGCATGACCTAGCCACCGTAGGCGTTGGATCCGTAGACGCCTAACTAGGCTCATGACGCTGTACAGCCCGTACAGTTCGTGTTTATATCTTCTCCTCGCAACGTGATCAATCTGCTTGACGGTTGATTGATCTGGGGACCGCCATGTCCCTTTATGGATGTTGAGGTGTGGGAACCGCGTGCTAGCAACAGAGAGGTTACGTCCCATGGAGGCCAGGCCCATTTATTTTTCACTTGGGCGAAGGGTCCGGATGACTCCGGTATCGGTAACCTCGCTGAGGTTGTGAGTGCCGCCGTTGACCGTATATGACAGGGTTCCTCCGCCGCCAACTCTACTCCAAAATCCCGACATGACCTTGAAGGCAACCTTTTAGATCTGAGCTCCGAATATGTCAGAGTAGCTCTAAAAGGGGGTGTACCAGGTAGCTCTGGATGTCGCCGTTGGCTAATCTGATGATAAGCTCCTCCGCCGCCATCCGTAAAGAAGATGAGCCCTGACTCTCCCCCTCTCTCGCTTGCAGCCGCCAATGACGTCCCACGGGGGTTGGGTACCCCATCTTCAGTCAAAGGTGCTCGGCTCCCGGATTTCACCACGACGAGGTGGGAGTAGGAGTTCATTGACAGAGGCTAAGTGCAGACGCCTGTGCCGGCATAAGGCGCTTGTCAACGCTTCGAAATCCAGTGGTTAGTGAGACATTTTTTCAGAGCCCATCTCCCAACTACCACAGCGGCCCTATTATCAATTCTGAGACTCTGGCATGCATGTGCCGACATCGAATTTTGCGCAAGGGGGATGCTCGTGTCGCCTCTTTATCCTCGTTGCTCGGTGTACACCATCCGCTCTGAAAAAACAATTTGATTGCATCATCAACCCCAGAAGTGAGCGGATGTACTTCGACATGTCTGTGGACATCGACATGTCTGTGGAATGGAATCTAACAATTCAAGGGCCACGAACTTCAGACACGACGAGCCTCTCCCTCCCCTGGTATAGGGTATCTGTTACTCCACCGTTCCTCAGATAATTTGTCACACCATTTGTTCAACGTCAACGAGTGCCGCTGTCTGACACTCGCCCGTTTTCTCCTCTTCTGAATGTCTTCAGTCTTCAGGCGCCTCTACGACAACCCCGCCTTCCCACGAATGTCAAAAGAATTCGCTCGAATTCATTAGCCCCGTCTGTTTGGGAGTCCCGTGGTTGATTTCCTGAGTGAATACCAAGAACCCTCAGCGCAAGGGCAAGGAATACAGGACAAAGGGTGGAATGGGAAGCCACGAGAGTGCACACTGCAATGTTGCTAAGCTTTCAATTAGACTCTCATTCCCGGTGGCCATGTGCAGTTTTCATCCTTTCATATTTTTCCCCCCCAAACCCGCTTACAAAGCGCAATCCTTTGACTGCGCTGCGCCTCCCCCTCCGGCAGGATGCAGCGCAAAAGGCGAATGTACTGCAGTCGGTTTCTTTGGAAATGATAGCTCCCCGGGAGCAGAGTGGGTGGCCTGCCGACGAGAAGAAGGTCAGTGGGGGAGGGAGAGCAAATATTGATCAAGACTCCTTTGGGCCGAGGAGCATTCGAAATGAAATTGAATTCGCAAAAGCGCACTCGGATCAAAGACCACCTGGACGTGGATATCGGTGGATTCCAGCGTGCACGTGCACGAGCACGTGAGTGCGGTTGTGCTTCCTTGGCAAGGCGCACGGACGGGGCGCTTTTTCACTGCAGCTGAAGCGAAGAGCTGAAAGAAACCAGAAGAAATGCCGGCGGACCGAGAAACGGAGAGGAAGTGGACGAGAAAGGGTGCCAAAGTGACTTGTGAACAGATGCAGGGGTGGCTGGCTTTCACGGAATGAAGCCATGCGATTAGTGAAACCACTTGTGTGCTGTGTGCAGATGAAATGTAAATTGGTCAAGGGCTGGAACCGATTGAAGGACCGGCTTAAAAGCATTTCCAGTCAATGCTGACATATTTATGAAATGCTCAGGACTGTAGCCATGACCTGAGGTGAAATTTAATTAAATTCACGGCCACACAGACGCAGTAATTGATGGCTGATGGGTGGCTCATGGTGAATGCCATTTGAGGAGCACTTGCGAAGGCTCTGAAGAGGACTGCTGTGGAGGATGACGACTGATGGATCTGTGAAATGAATCTGCAGAGGTACTGATGGGTTTTGCAATGAAATGGAAATATGCCAGTAACACTCTATGCGAGGACAGGGGATGAATGGGAGTAGCCTTCGGGTGGAAATGTTCTTGCTAACCTGCGGAAATGAAGTTGCCTGGGATGTTCAAACGCACCGAGATGTGAGAGCGTGCACTGCTGGACGAGTACTTGAAGACACAGACATGATTAAGATGAAGGGGGTGCATATTTGCAAATGTAGTACAAGTTTGAACTTGTAGAAATAATGGGCAGAGTGCTCGGAGGCCATGTATCTACCCACTTTTATGATCCACTTCAGTGCACTGTCGGCTATGGAGTGATGGACAAGGGCGATTGCAAGCAGGTTGCCTCTACTCCCGAGCTACTCACAATTCCGATGCATGCACATACATATGAATCGCCTGCAAGTTGCAATCAATAACGACTGAATTCGAAACTTACATTACCTGCAAGTCATGAAAGGAAAATGCCTTGACACTCCATTTGAAGGGCTAGGATACGACTTCCAAAACAGATTAATACAGCCATGGGCGAAGTAGAAAACCAAGCGACGAACGTCTGAGTATCGTCAGTGACTGGAAAGTGGTGATGGGCTGAAGATGGACATTTGTGTGAAACGAGGCTAAGGCGAGAGCATCTGTCTCTCCAGAAATGTATGCAGAGTTGGTCTTTCTTTGATGATCAGTGGATGCTCAAGAACAGGTGCCAAGGCAGAAGTTTCAACAAAATCAACGAGCACACACTGTCTGCGTGGGTATGTGCTTGAATTTGAGGAACCACGTAGTTGAATACGCCAAGCCAAGCTGCTGAGATCGAATCGATTCCTCATGGTCTTCGTCTAGACTCTCAGCTACAGTTGCTTTAGTCACTTGACTGCGTATGTGGATGTGGTCTACCCGATCGGGTACCATCCACTACTGCAAACTGCAACTCAAATTTGGGACTGGTTTTGGCTACAGTGGTTTCAGTAGGTCGATGGGATCTGCGACGATGCGCATCGCAAGTTCCTCGAAGCGATCGAAAAGCATTTCACACCGAACGCTGATTTTCGTAGAACAGCTGCGCAATTTATAGATGCTGTTGTGATATGAGTCAAAGATCAAAAATGACAAAGCAAAGTTTGATAGATGTCATGCGAGTGATACCAGCAACTCTGGTTATTCCCAAGATCAACAGCACTCATTTTCGCAATTGCATCAACGCCAATGCCACAGCAAGCACAAGCAACCTAAACAAACATGCAAAATACCCAAATGAGAATTCGAGAAAAGAAACCCAGGTGAGGTGGCTGCCGAACGCGTAAAGCGGCATCTAAGCGGTCTGTGGACATACAGAATTAAGGCTAAATGAATCGTAGATGCACAAACCATCGAAGAAGATTGGAGTCTTTGTCAAGAAGCCATCAAAGAAGCTGCCACTGATGTGCTGGGTTTTACGACACCACCTAGAAGGAACCCATGGTTTGACGACGAGTGCAGGCAGGCACATGCAGCCAAGCAGGAGGCCTACAAGGCAACGCTGCCTCGAACAACGAGGGCTGTTCGTGAGCTCTGTGAACAGAAGAGAAGGGAAGAGCACCGGCTTCTCAGAAGAAAAAAGAAAGAGCATGAGAAGCGCGCGGTCGAGGAGAAGAAGAGGTGTTATGGCAGTTCTAACCACTGTACGTTTTTTTGACCGAAAAATTCCATGATCGCTCATCAAAGGTGTACAGTGCCCAGCCCAGACCAAGTGCATGGTATGACTCGACGCTTCCTGACCTTCTGGTTACACCAAGCCAACCCTACTGAGGAAAGCTGGAATAAGCTTAAACGGGCCAGAAATGAATGCAATGCAATAATCCGACGTGCAAAATTCTCCCATGAACAAAAGTTGAGGCAAAAATTGCTACAATGTCCCACGGGTAGTAACAATGTTTGGTCATTTGTCAAATACGCAAAGAATTCCGTCTCGTCCTCAATTCCCACGCTCATTTACAATGGCATTCCAGCTGTCAGCTCTTAAGATAAAAGCAATCTGCTTGCGGCGCATTTTGCAGCCAGCTCAACACGGCCAGAGTGTAATTTGTCCCCACCTGCACTCGAGAGCGTTGGTTTACCCATGGGACAAATTCACTTCCGCATTCGTACAGTTGCAAGAGTACTTACAGATCACGAAGTGCACAAATCCGATAGCCCGGAAGAGGCGTTCTCCTTCGCTGGCAAAACCACTGCTTTAGCCTTTTCACCTATCCCACTCTTGGCTCCACACTTATCCCCACGCAGCAGTATTGACCACCTATCACCCGATCGCGGTAGTTGTTCTCGCCACTCACCCCGGCGCAGCTTTGACAGCCGCTGTTCGGAGCCCAATCTCGACATACCCAGAGGTGTGTTGAAGGGCCCACGCGGTAGCTTCGACTCCCGCTTATCCGAAAGGACCGGCTGTGAGCGCAGTATGAGCGCACATGGCAATTTTGAAATTGGTCAAAAACAGCAAGATCCGTACTACCACTACTCTCCGATATACCATACGACAGCCAAACATGCAGCGATCACTACTTAACTGCATCGAGCATGCGAAGAGACAGTGGACCAAGTTCCACCGCGACCAGACGTCTCAGCAAATCACTGGAGCGGTTGACGTCCGGCGAAAGCAGCACAAGCACATCCTATCGCTATGAAGTGTCGCCCGAAAGAATCGCAGTCAATACTACGGCCCTGTTCGATCGCAATGAGCTGAGGACGCATTCGCTCGCTACGGCATGCCTACTCTTCAGGCCTCTTTCCGAGGAGAATTTGTCCAGCCCGTCCATAAAAAGGGGCGAATCTTCGTCACCCACCTCGTACAGACCCATAGCACTCAGATCCCCTCTTTCTAAGGTCATGGAAACGCTGATAAATCGTCAGCTCATGAAATATCTTGAATCGCGGAAGCTTCTTAATGACCGACAGTATGGCCTTCTGAGCGACAGATCCACTGGTGATTTCCATGCTTATCTCACCGAAAAGTGGAACCAATCTTTGCACAATACGGGTGAAAGCAAGATAGTGGCGCTTGATATATCTAAAGCATTTGACAGAGTTTCAGGCATCAAGCTCTTTTGTCGAAAATGCGTGCTTATGGTGTTGATGAGTGTCTCTCTTACTTTCGAACCGTTCAATTCAAGTTGTTTTGGATGGATTCAAGTCTGAGATCCACAAAATAAATGCTGGTGTCCCCCAAGGCTCTGTTCTGTCTCCGACACTCTTTCCCATTTTTATAAATGACCTTCTGTCTGCCACTTCTAATCCAATCCACTCCTTTGCTGATGACAGCACCCTCATAAGAATATAATAATCATATGGGTGGCGCGACAGCCCATAGAGGGCCAGGGCCTAGCTTCTCAGCAACCACTCGTGTTGTGCGTGCCATTGTTCTCTCACGACTGGAAGGGACCTACAGTTTTACACCGAATCCGAACGGCCACGTTTGAGAAGCTTTTTTTAGTCAGGAAATACTCCTTGAGCATTGTCGGTGACTCGAAAGAGGTGGGGCCGTGAAAATTATTTTTGTCGCTGAGAGCTGGAATCGAACCTACGATGTCTAGGTATTGGTCGACGCACGTACCCACAACGACACGGGCCACCACGACAGCACCCTCAGCTTTTCATATTCGTTCCAAAATGCAGGACCCTGTCCCTTGAACGTTGTATTGGAACGGCAGCACATTGAATTCCGATCAGGACAGCATAGTTAACTGGGGTATGAACAACAGAGTGGTCGATTTGCTTCCAAAACTCAATGCTGTCTGATGTCTCTTAAGCGAAGTCCTGGCAATCAGGCATTATCCATGAATGACGCTTGTGTCGACGAAACCGAATGTGCATCAACACAACACTTAGTTGGCACGATCACATATTCGAGGTCGCCAAAAATGCTGCGAAATGTTTAGGTTTCCCTAATCGATGCAGGAAATATTTCACGCCCTCTGATGTGGCTTTAATCTTCTTCTTCTTCTTTTTGTGGCGCTACAGTCCGGGGTGAACCTGGGCCTCGGTCAACAATCCTCTCCAGCTGGCACGTTCTTTAGCCAGCTGCATCCAATTTCGCACTCCAAGTTGGTTGAGGTCCTTCTCCACTTGAGTGCGCAATAGGGTTCGTGCTCGTCCTCTATTGTGTTGTCCCACTGGTTCGGCGTCGAAAACTCTTCGGGCTGGAGCAGTGTTGTCCATGCGCTCTACATGGCCTAGGCATCTTAGGCGTTGAATCCGTAGACGCCTGACTAGACTCATGTCGCTGTACAGCCCGTACAATTCGTGGTTGAATCTCCTTCTCCAAGAACCTTCAACGCAAACAAGACCAAAGATCAGAACTTTTCTCTCGAAGAGACCAAGTGCGTCTTCATCCGCTCTTGAGATGGTCCAAGCTTCCGCGCCATACAGCAGGACAGCGATGATCAAGGTCTTGGTCTTTCGCAAGAGGGCTGTACTACTCAATTGCAGCTTGAGCCCAAAGAAACAGCGGTTGGCAAGAGTTATTCTGCGTTTAATCTCGGTACGGATGTTGTTTGCACTATTTACTTGGGAGCCAAGGTAGACGAAGTCCTGTACTACCTCGAAGTTGTAGCTGCCTATGGTGACGTTCTGACCGAGTCGTCGATGTTGTGTGTCCTTTCTTGATGACAGCATGTACTTTGTTTTGCCCTCATTCACCGCTAAACCCATTTTTGCCGCCTCCGTCTCAATACAAGCAAACGCTTTAATCTACAAGGCGTATATTCGCCCTAACCTTGAGTACAACGCTCATATCAGGTCTGGTGCCCCCAAGACCACCCTGCACCTACTAGATGGAATCCAAAACCGAGCGATACAACTTACAGGAGACAACGATATCGCGGGTTCATTAGACTCGCTCGAACATCAACGTACCGTGTCTTTTTTGTTCGTGTCTTATCGTTATTTTAACAAACGATGCTCAAGTGAGCTAGCCAACTGCAGTCCTCCTCTCCGTGAATTCAGCCGCAATACACGTCTTGCCAAGAATGAACATCAGTTTAGCCTTAAGCCTGCTGTCGGACGTACAGTGAAGTTTAGAGACTCGTTTTGTAGCCTCACCATAGACTACAATCCGCAGATATTTAAGACCAATGTGCACGGGTACCTCCTCTATCTCTCCCTCTATACCTTCGGCTCGTGCTGTGTCTTGATCCCGGACAATTAAGCGTATTAATAAGTCTCTGGAGCACGTCAAATTATAAAAATAAACAAACAACTGAGGTCTGTGACAGGCCTAAAAGGGCAGCTGTGGCAGTTGGGAGATGAGCGCTGAAAACCAATAAAAATGCCTTACTTACCACTTTCGATTTGTTCGACTAAGAGATTCGATGATCGGCCACCGCAGGTGTAGAGAGGTCTCTGGCAGGTCTAATGGGGCCACTGTGGCAGTTGAGAGATGAACTCTGTTCGACTGAAAAATTCGAAGATCGGCCACCGCAGGTGCTTAGAGGTTTTTGGCAGGCTAACACTGCCCTGCGACAGTTGTGAGGTGAGCTCTGAAGTCCATCAAAAATGCACTGTCAATTTATATATATATGGCTGGCGCTAAACAGACCGTAGGGGGCCGGGGCCTAGCTTCTCAGCAACCACTCGTGTTGTGCGTGTCTCTCACGAGTGGAAGGGACCTACAGTTTAATGCCGAATCCGAACGGCAAAGTTTGAGAAGCTTTCTCTAGACAGGAAATACTCTTTGAGCATTGTCCGCGACTCGAAAGGGGGTCGCGAAAATTGTTTTCGTCGCACAGAGCAGGAATCGAACCTACGACGTCCAGGTTGGGGTCGACGCACATACCTACAACGCCACGGGCCACCACGCGACCACTGTCAATTTGTTCGACTGAAATATTCGATGTCGCCGAATCCACACCCGAGTCTCAGAATCGATAAATGCACGTCGTACGGAAACATCACCACAAATGAACAGATCCCTGAGCACTGTTCCTGCCTGCCAGTAGGAAGACGATCTGAAAAAGAACTAAGCTATGCATGCATACTAACCACTGTGGAAAGAAGTTCTTGACTTCAACTCAAACACAAGCTGCAGTGGTTTTTATTTGTTTTTATTTTCCATAAAGTTTTGTTTTTATTATACAAAAAGAATCCCCAGAGAGATTGTTTTCATTCCGTTTATTCTGTTTGCTTAGTTCGAATTTTATTTACCTATACAATGCTTAAGTTTATACATAGTTCTCCTTAATTATGCGTTTATCTTCTCGTGCTTTGTAGTAAATATAAATTTATGTATATACTTTTGTTCAAGATGTACAAACACTTAGAAAACATTTCAAACACCGACCGTCCTTTTTACACGTTACTCTAGACAAGAACACATTTTCCTATTTTTTTTTTTTCCGAAAATTCATGTGGAACTTATTTTTTTGTTGTGGTTCCTTTTGTGGAACTCATTTGAGCATACAATTGTTTGGTTTTAAGAAATATTACAACTCTATTCGACTATCTGGGGATGGACATTGAACATAAGTCCGGTAAGTAGTTTCAAAAGAAAATCCTCTGTCTTTCGAAGATTGTCCTCATGAGAACGGAGTCGGGTGAATTCTTGTGATTCGGCGTGTGGACGGGAATGAGGCTTACAAATGCCGTGTTGGCGGTCGAATTGAGATGGTTTTTGGAGGGTTGTGCGAATGAGTGATGTTGTAGGCGGGTTAGAGAAGAGGAATTCAAGCAATGAATCGTATGTGGAGGGGTGACTGTTGTCCGGGTTACTGGCCCACAGCTGATGACCACTATGTGGCCAGAAAATCGCTTTCTCCCCTCAGTGCCACAAAAACTGTCGTGACCGAAGGCACATGGAAAAAAAGGGGCCAATGGGGGATCTAAAGAACACTAGACGTTAGGAATGCGTCCAACTGCGTTTACGTACGACGTCGTAACTGGCGATCGACAAGACTTGATCCTCCTCACTAGAACGCAATGCACGACGGGGGCTTGTGAAGAATCACTAGAACGCAATGCACGAGGGGGCATGCGAATAATCACTAGAACGTAATGCACGACGGGGGCTTGAGAATAATCACTAGAACGCAATGCACGACGGGGGCTTGTGAAGAATCACTAGAACGCAATGCACGACGGGGGCTTGAGAATAATCACTAGAACGCAATGCACGACGGGGGCTGGAGAATAATCACTAGAACGTAATGCAGGACGAGGGCTTGCAAATAAGGCTATCAGATGAAGTCACAATCGCTCGAACGTAATCTACGATGCTGAATTGCGAATAAAGTTACCAGATGGAGTCAAAATTCTTCGATTCACCATTGAAACCGGGATTGTCGCCGCAGCCAAGCACATCCACGAAGTGCAGGTAGTTCTTGACCACAGGGTGATATTTAGGGTCTATGTCAAGCATGTCAGCTGCAAGCAGGTCTCTCGGGGTTATCGGTGGTCTTCAATAGGCCCGGACGGTTGAAGTCAAAAAGCTGCAACAAGACCGTTGGACCAGCCCAAGCCCGAAGCCTAGACATCAAGGCAGACAGGAGACAGAAGCTACCACCTACTCGCCCGGAATGTCCAAATGCAAATGGGTCCACCTGAGAAGTCCAGAGGACGTAGGGTTGCTGAGCAACAGCACATGAAGATCTGCTCAAATGCTGGGCACAACATCGAAGTGCACAAAGAGCAACTTCTAACGACGCTTAAGTGAACCAGGCTTGTAATCGAACAGTGTGTTCGCGTCGTTGGCCTCCAAAGGGGCTGCCAAGAGTTTATTAGCAGAACAGACCTTGGGAAAGGCCAGTAGTGTCTTAAGGAATCGAAACATCTGCTGATGAAGCTGTCCTTTAACACTTGTGAGAGAAAGAGGCTCAAATTAAATTAAAGCCCGCAGAAATAATCCACGGTTCAGAAACAAGATCCTTGAAACACAGCTTAAGTTGATCGATGAGGCCTATGTCCTCTAGAACGTGTTTAACTTTGAAACCGGGCAGAAATTCAGCAGTCGTCTATGGCAAGGATAGCAAGCACAGTGCATGAACCACCACTCTGAGGCCCAAAGGGCAAGTTACCTAGACTCATGAACGATACCTCATTCTGCCAAGTGACCATGAACCACCACTCTGAGGCCCAAAGGGCAAGTTACCTAAACTCATGAACGATACCAAAACATACTCATTGTGCCAAGTGACCACAAAGCATGCCAAATAAGTTTGATTTCCCTCAGTATTGTGATGCTGTCACACCAATGAGGGGCTCAAAAAGTAAAACACGGTTTCGATTTCACGTTTTTTTGCTGTAATTCACGCGTAATTTGCCGTGTCGGTCAGAAGCAACGGGCCCACTACACGACGGCGGTGAAATGGAAGAAAAGTTAGCAATACAGCCCGTAGAGGGCAAGGGCCTAGCTACTCAGCAACGACTCGTGTTGTGCGTGCTATTATTCTCACACGAGTGGTGGGACCTACAGTTTTATGCCGACTCCGAACGGCCAAGTTGTACTCTTTGAGCAGTGTCAGTGACTCGAAAGGGGTGGGGTTGTGAACATTATTTTTGTCATAGAGACCAGGGGTCGAGTTTGGAGTCGACGCACAGGGTGGGTCGACACCTTCCGTTTGCGAAAACCCTTCTATACCAGCCGCACTTCAAAATGTAGGCTTCCTTGCATTTCGTCCTGAAAACGTAAGATCCCTTGGGGAATATGAACAAAGTCTCATTTTTTAGTCACTCTCAACACCACACTCACGGAATGAAAACTGCCCGCGAGTGCTCACAATCTGAACCACCACATCGCACGTCCGCCAATGAGTCACAAGAACAGAAAATAACATTCGACCCCTCGTCCTCTCCCTATTGCGATACATTTTGCAGTTCGACGAGAAACAAAAAACAAAAATCAGCTGCAAAAGTGTTTGATTAACATTTTTATTGTCTGCCAGTTGGGTTTATAAAATACACATGCAAGGGAATGAACTAACTTCGAATCGGTAAACAAAAAGTAACTAAAACCTAAGTACAAACAACAACACTGGCCTCGTCACCAGCTGCTGCCCACAAGTGTGTCCATGCTCCAGTGCTGAGCACAACATCGAAGACACGGTGTAAGGAAATAAGAACGCCTTTAAAAATATTCAGTCACTTGAGATAACGAATTAAATAATAAATAATCTGCCTGTCAGTGGGTGCTTCTCTTCATTTTTGTTTTGTATCTAAACCTATCCTTTTTTTTATTTTATTCTCATATATATATATATCCATTTATATATGTATACAAAAGCTCATAACTATTTCTTATCTACAATTAAATTGGTTTTTCTTCTGTTTTTTTTTTTTTTACAATTTTATCTTTCGCTAAAAAAGTAGAAAACAATTTTTTAAAAATCAAACAAGTAATCATTTACTTAAAATCAGTTTTGTTTTAAATGCAATGCTCACACGCTCGCGTGAGTCGCCTGTATCCCGCGGAAAACAAACAAAGGCTACACGTGCTCACACAAAAGAAAGACGGACCTTCAAAGAAAGACGTTCGCCCTGCTAACACTAATTTACTAACTAATCATTGGGGGGGAGGGGAGCAGCTTAAGAAAAAACCCAAAAATGAAACACACACATAGAAGAACAACTTGAAAAAAAAATACGGAAAAAAAATAACTAACTTATATATAAACGTTGCTTAGTTATAAACAAAATGAAAATAAAAACAAAAAAAAAAAATTATTTATTATGGGTAATGCGGATCGGTATCCGGTATCATGTGTTCCCGTTGGTGAGTTCATTCGCTTTTGATTGTGAATCCTTTGGCTTTAGATCGGTCTGTTGCTCGTCGTATGCTGAGTGCTCGGTTTTTTTGAATTTCTGTTTTGCCGCATCAAACATCTCTGAGAACAAATCGTTTAGATTGTCTTCTTCGGATTTTTTCTCCTTTTCGGCCGGCAAACGCTTCAGTAAGTCTTTTGCTCGGTTATCCCAAAGTTCCTTGTTTGCTTTTACCTATTAGTCAGAGAGAGAGAGAGAGAGATGGCAAGGGGGTCAGCTTAATTGCTTCAATTTTCTGGGTTAAGTTACACAAAAATACAAAAATTAAGACACACGCACACAGAAAAGCAGCTCTACGATAATTAATTGAAAAAAACATGTGAGAATGAATGTGCATATGTACAGTGATTTCAAAGAATTGTGGAGATAGCTTACATTGATAGGAGGTCTCTGGACTTACATTTCATCAATTGATGGGGCTGAAAAGGGGGCTTTTTACGGAGAATGTCTGATGTTTGCGCTCCCCATTCACGCATCAGAGCCGGGTTCACACAGAAGTGAATAGTGAATAACAAATTTTGGCAGGATTCCATGGCGCCATCGATGTGCCTCAGCAACTGAGTTTTCAACTACACAGTTGAGCGAGATATTGGTCTTAAAACATTTCTAAAGGACGAACTAAAGGGTGATTTTGTAGCTATTATCTTTGGCAACACTGGTTTAAGCAGCTGACCCACGTTTCGTGTTTTGTTTCACTGTCAAACCTCTTCAGTTTGGTCTATAATTTAACCATGAATCGTCTTACAAACGAACAACGCTTGCAAACTAAGTTGCTTGCTCTTGGAAAGTTGGCCGAAGTCCACTCTTTTACCGAAAAATTGTGTTCATCGACGGAGCTCATTTATGGCTCAATAGGTACGTAACTAAGCAGAATTGTCGACTGTGGAGTGAATATCAGCCAGAAGCACTGCAAGAGCTACCAATGTATCCAGAAAAAGTCACAGTTTGGTGCAGTTTATGGGCTGGTGGCATCATTGGACCGTACTTCTTCAAAGATGATGCGAATCGTAACGTAGCTGGGAATGGTGAGCGCTACCGTGAGATGATATCCAACTTGACTCGCATGACATGTGGTTTCAACAAGACGGTGCCACGTGCCACACAGCACGCGCAACAATGGACTTATTGAGAGGCGAGTTCGATGAACGTTAGGGACCGGTCAATTGGACGCCTAGATCGTGCGATTTAACGCCTTTAGACTATTTTTGTGAGGCTATGTTAAGGCTCATGTCTATACAGATAAGCCCGCTTCAATTGACGTATTGGAAGACAACATTGAAGCATTTGCTCGTGAGATACCGGCGGAAATGTTGGAAAGAGTATGCCAAAATTGGACTAAGCGGATGGACCATTTGAGGCGCAGTCAAGGTCAACATTTGCATGAAATAATCTTCAAACATTAAATACTATCTATTCAAATAAAGATTTCATGCATTTTTTCTGAATTTTATGTTTTCCTATAGCTTTTAAAAAATCACGCTTTATAAGCAGACGTCCGCTTGCTTGCCGGGTTTACACAGAATATAGTGAAGTCTTTGTCAAGAACGCTCTTTGGACTCCTTCATGGTGCCACCAATGGGCCTCACCATCTCAATCAGAGAGGAGATATGCCACTTCTACGTTTCTGACTGACAGCGTTTTTTACAACATGTCACAGCTGTTTCACTCCTGCTTCACATCCGTTTCACAGATAGAGTCTGTGAATACGTGTAAAGCTCGAGACCAGCTGATGAAGTGGATTATCCGACATTTCCGGCTTTACCACAAATTTGAGCGCCAAATATTCACCGCCAAAAAAGGAGGGCAACTAAGAGACAAGTGCACGCTCGCAAAATGCACTCAGTTATGTTCTTATTACGAGACTGGAATATTCCATTAAAAACCACGTTAAATTTGAAAACTAACAAGTTCAGGATAAACAAAATAGGTCTATTCCCGTAGTTTCTGCAGCAAACTTCGAAGACTGTCATTTTTTAAGGATCTGGGGTAGGAACCTCTCAGAGTGAACAAAGTACGGGAACGAAAATGTGCAACTTATTCCATTTTTAAGAGCGTCTTGGCTTCTGTATGACCTGAGAGACGATACATGTCAAAAGATACAGCAAAACATGTAAATTCAATAAACAGGATTTTTTGGAATTTCATTTGGTTTCTATTCTCCCGAACTACTTATTCAAAAAATAACTTTTGAACAACCGCCAATAATATTCGAGATTGACACATCAATTGACTTGACTGAAAACCAACAAGATAACCAAAACTACCCATAGAAATTCCTTGGGTTAATAGGGACATTTTTTACTCTCTCGTGGCACGCACAACACGAGTGTGTCACCATACGAACAGCGCCCTACATCTAGGACAGATATATAAGAACTGTCAAACAGAAGTGCGAAATAAAGATCTACTACAGGTCACTTTTTGGTTGTAATTAAAAGCGAACGGTTGTGTTTTTATTTCGGGGTGATTTTCTTTTGTTCTAGACAGTGATTTTTGAGAGTAAACATCTTGACAAGTGGTTGCTTTGCTGAGAAGGTAGGTCCTGGCCATCTGTGGGCCGTCACGCCACCCATATTATTAGTATGTTATCTTCACTATTTGCTTCCTTCCTATTAAGTAGAGCAGCGACATCAGCTTGTTCAAAAGCAAAGTGCGATGTACCTTATCGAAAGCTTTAGAGAAATCAGTGAAAAGTACATCAGCTTGTAAATGAATTCGCATCTATATAATTCGAAGTAATGTTAAATTAGTAGAGCAACACCTGCCATGCTGTCATCTTATGTTATTGCATCGGCTTAAAATTTGTTTCCTAGTATGAATGATTTTGCTCCTTTCTAAAACGCATACATCCGTCTCGAGCACAACTTCTTTCACTAGCCTCTGACAGTGTCGAGGAGGAGGAGTGATGCCTCTAAGTCAAGACCGTATAAGGTTGCAGTTGCCTCGCAGTTCTTCTTCTTCTTTCTTTGACGCTACAGTCCGGGGTGGCTCAACCAACAAGTCTCTCCAGCCAGCACGATCTTTCGCCAACTGCCTCCAGCTGCGCACACTAAGTTGGTTGATGTCCTCTGTTGCGCTGACCCAATGGCTCGGTATGGAAGACTCTTCGGGCCGGAGCTGTGGTGTCCATCCGCTCTACATGGCCTAGCCATCTTTAGCGTTGGATCCAAAGACGCTTAACTAGGTGCATGCCGCTGCACAGCCCGTACAGTTCGTGGTTGAACCTTCTCCTCCAAACGCCATCAACGCAAACTTTCTCTCAAAACAACCAAGAGCTTCATCATTAGCTTTCAATAGCGTCCATGTCTCTGCGCCATAGAGCAGGACTGAGATGATCAGGGTGTCAGCTTGGTGTTTCGAGAGATGGCTCTGTTACTCAATTGCCTCTTGAGCCCAAAGGAGCAGCGATTGGCAAGAGTAATTCTGCGTTTGATCGAATTTAAACTAAGCAAACCAAGAACAGACGAACTATAAGATTTGGTGTGGATTTTTCTGATTTTTTAAAACCTACGGCATCAATTTCATATCCTGTGGATGTCTTCAAAACGAAGACTAATCCCAGCTCGAAGTCACTTTCAGTGTCTTCTTTACAACAAACACCCAGATACGCAATGAATTTGCTGCATTTGAATAATGTCACAGTGTGTATGGTTTTTCGAACGTTTTCCACGATGCCTTCAAAACGCCTTCAGCTTACCGACAAGTGAACAATTCACTTCGAACATATTCAATGACAAAAGTTTTGAATTTTAGTGAAACGTTTCCCCGGCGTTGTCCACGATAGGAGGCGTAAATTCTTTCTAACAGCAAAGCTGCTCTTCTAGCCTTCAAAGGCTGCGAAGCTAGTAGGAGACTGCCTACAACTGTTATCAGCTGGCCAACACAAACAGAGGCCAGCTCATCGGGAAATTAATGAGCAGACCGACTAGCCAGAAAAGGATCGCCATCACCATGATGTCACGGCCATTCTGCAACATCTATCCCATGACCACCGCTAAGAGCTGTGCTTGATACTTCTAAAGCATTTGACAGAGTTTCGTGCTTATGGTGTTGATGAGTCTCTCTCTAACTTTCGAACCGTTCAATTCAAGTTGTTTTGGATGGATTCAAGTCTGAGACCCACAAAATAAATGCTGGTGTCCCCCAAGGCTCTGTTCCGTCTCCGACACTCTTTCTCATTTTTATAAATGACCTTCTGTCTGGCACTTCTAATCCAGTTCACTACTTCGCTGATGACAGTACTCTCAGCTTTTCATATTGTATATATATTCGTTCCAAAATTCACGACCCTGCCTTTTGGACGTAGTATTGGAACGGCAGAGTATGGCAAGCACATTGAATTCCGATCTGGACAGCATAGTTAACTGGGGTGAGAACTACAGAGTGGTCGATTTGCTTCCAAATCTAAATTCTGTCTGCTGTCTCTAAAGCAGCCATTATCCATGAATGGCGCTTATGTCGACAAAACCGAATGTGCACCAACATAACACTTAGTTGCCACGATCACATATTCGAGGTCGCCAAGAATGCTGTGAAATGTTTAGGTTTCCTTAATCGATGCAAGAAATATATTCACCCCCCTGATGTGGCTTTAATCTACAAGGCGTATATTCGCCCTAAGCTTGAGTACAACGCTCATATCTGGTCTGGTGCCTCCATGACCACCCTGCACCTACTAGATGGAATCCAAAACCGAGCGATACAACTTACAGGAGACAACGATATCGCGGGTTCATTAGTAGTAGTCTTCTTTGTCCGTGCTTTATCGTTATTTTAACAAACGATGCTCAAGTGAGCTAGCCAACTGCAGTCCTCCTCCTCTCCTTGAATGCAGCCGCAATACACGTCTTGCCAAGAATGAACATCAGTTTAGCCTTAAGCCTGCTTTCGGACGTACAGTGAAGTTTAGAGACTAGTTTTTTAGCCTCACCATAGACTACAATCCGCAGATATTTAAGACGGAAGCACGGGTACCTCCTCTATCTCTCCCTCCATACCTTAGGCTCGTGCTGTGTCTTGATCCCGGACTATTAAGGGTATTAATAAGTCCCTGGAGCACGTCAAATTATACAAAAAAAAATAGTTGGCTCAGGAACATGGTGAACCATTACTGGCCCAAAATTTTGAACTCCTCAGACCCACAAGGAGTCAGATTCGTATAAAAACAGGCTCCCACAACTGGACACAGCCCAGTAAACAAGCATCTCAGAACCATGACACTTGCGGAATGTGTAACCAAGACGAAGAGACTGAAGAACACATCCTGAGTCACTGTGACTGCCTAGACTGAACACGTCATCGGAACCTAGGCGGATACCTGAAGCGCACAAAATTGCCGCCACTCAAAAGTATGCTAAGTTGCATCATGAAGTCTGGCTTTCTGCGAGAACTTTAAGTCATCCAATGGCAAAGGAATCCCAAAAGACACATCTGAGGCCGCAATTATCAGCCGATTCCTGTCCAACTCCAATTAAAGTTCTAAATGTTCCATTTGGCATATGTATGGATGGTGAGGACTTCACTTAAGGGACAGAGTGTAGTGTCGCCCAAAATGTCAGTGTTCTTTAGGATGTTCATAAGGCCCGAGGACGGTACGTGCATGGAGGCCAAACCGACCTTCCAGACGTGGTTCACTTCGACTGATCGTTCTGTTGTCCTTTAGAAACCTTCCAGATTCTGTAATGATTCTTAAGAGGTTTTTGTGAGCTCAACACCGCCGAAGTCCTTCGGCTCAGTGAAGAAGTACCAGCACCATGACCTTGCAGATGATGGACAGGCGATGCAGACGGTTGATAGGGGGTTCGTCAAGGAATTCCTCCAGTCTTGTGAACAAACTTGGGGCAAAGGTTGGAGGACTCGAAGGAAGGACTTGAAAACGGAAATAATTACTTGTGCTTTTATCGTCAACTTCTTGTGTGGCTGGCGCGGTTTTTTCTGTAATCGAACTTGTTTCCGTTGGCAATACAAGCGCTTGCGACCTTCGTGTTGCTCAAGGCCCTAGGCATCATTCCTAGGTAGCTTCCACCCAGTCGACCCTTATTCAAATACTATCAGCAGTTAGTACGACGATCTTTGGCTTTGGCTTGTGTAGCTGCTCTTTTCTTTTCTCTCTCGATTTGTTCAGCAGATTCGTGCCACAACCTTGTTCACGTTGTACCCATGCCCTTTAGATTTGTTTACATTCCACATGATGATCCTCTCCGTAAGCCTGTCGTAGATCGGCTGACACGAAGTCTGTGCATGGCTCCTTCCCTTCACACTCCATTCCGTGCACGGCACACTCAGTGATCGGCTCACGAGTGCACATACATGACATGACATTCTACTAGTGGATTAGGGTGGGAGGCGGAATCGTTTCATCAAAATCAAACCGAAAACATTATGAAATACAAAGCCAATCAAAAACACGATCAAAAAACGAAAACCAAAAAAACAGGACACAAACGGACAGACACACCCATTGCACATACCTTAAAAGTATTATCCTGCACCCAAGCATCTGGCTTACCATATTCCGGTGGATTCGCGTACGGGTCGTAGCCCAGTACGGACAACATGGGCGCTATTTCGGCCATGTCGCGAACCACATCGTCCGGTATCTGTCCCACCCACTTGGACAGTGCTTCCAGATTCACCGGTTTGATCACCTGGTCCGAGGATCTCTCCACCCTGCAAGGATACAAAAAAATGATGTCATTCAACTCCATTAAGTTGCACAGTCACTTGGCCCCAACCCGCCTCATCCCAACATGTATCAGCGAATTTAACGCTGAGTGAGATGAATGAATGAAGAGAAAAAAAAATGCTGCAAGGACGAGGTTAAGTGTGATTTACTGCACACACCTGCCTTGGAAGCGGTTGGGCGTGGTGCGGAATGAAGAAGCGAATCCAAAACTCACTTTGACAACGGCACTCCGTTCGGCTTGTTTATGAATTCCTCATGATGCAGCACTGACTCACTCCATGGCACATCCAGGAAGCTCAGGATCTTCCGCATCCATTCCTCGGGATGGAGCACCAGTTGTTCGTAATAGACCTGCAATTAATTTCAAAAAAGCACATTCACATCCGCACGTGAGTCAACAAAAATTGTACACAGCAGGACAGCACGACCGAGGGGAGGCAGAGACAGAGAAAGGACCTCCCGATGCCAACAGATAAGCGGGCGCGCACTGGCAGTTAAGCAAAGAATTCTCCATTAAATTGGAGTTAGGAGCGGGGATTAATTCGCATGATGGATTGCGAGCAACGACGACAACGATGGCGGCAATGATGGAATAAAGTGTGAAGCCCCGCAGCACACAGTCGCGTGTCTGTCGTGCCATTGGGATGGAATTTATTTTTTTTGTAAATTTTCGCCGTCACGTCCGTTGTTGGTTTTTTCGCTGAGTGACGGTGTTGTGACGATGAAGGGGTGGAGAGGAGATTTTGTGTTGAATAAATAACCCTAAGAAGGTCTTAGACGATATGTTGGCGGAAATGAGATGTAAGGACTTTCTGTTATCCTTTTAGGGCTTATGTTATTCTACTCCAATTGGAGTATATTTCAGTTTGGAGACTGCTTCAAGATTGCCCCCCCTCCACTCAGTTGGCTACATCTGCATGACTTGTTGGATTGTAAAGACGACTCTGGTAAGCCTGACAGCACACGGCGAATGTTTGAGTGGTCATCCGGTGAGTGACTCTGATGCAAGATGGCGTCCGGATGTCAAACACCATTTGCAGTGTCCCGCGGAAAGTTGTGCGTCTAATGGTTTTTCCAGAGACTGAAGAAAAATGATCTGCTCCCTCGCATGGAATGTTGCAAAACTGGTTCAATGGAGCGGGTGTACGAGCACAGGGCGTTCTCTAGGATAAAGGAGCAGAGACCTGGGTCTTCGTGGGTATATGCGTCTATCCCAATGCTCCTGAACCTCGATGCCAGAGTTCGATCCCGGGTCTGTACGCGTTCTACACAGTCGATGATGTCCTCTTGAAACGAGTTCGCATGGAGTAGAAGCGAACCTAGATAGCACTTGATACGCTTTGCTTAAGAGTAAGGCTCTGAGAAGGTTAAGGACATGAAATTAAAAATTCCTTCATCCCTGGCTTCTAACGTGTGATCTCCCCAAACGACTGAAATGCTGCCTTCTTGGCCGAAATCAGTGCAGATTGGGGATGACGTGGTCCATTCTTATTCTAGCTGGCGCTACAGTCCGGGGTGGACCTGGACATCAGCCAACATGCCTCTTCATCTAGCCCGGTCTTGTTGCTTCAACTTATTGAGGTCTCCCTCTGACTGCGTGCGCCACCGGAGGCGTAGTCTTTTTCTACCGCGTTGTCCCAAGGGTTGGAGAGCTTTCCACACTGGAGCATTGGATTCCTCCTGTCGTTCGTCTGACCAAATCGATGTCGCTGCCCGTACAGTTCGTCTATCAGTCTCTTCCTCCAAACACCATCCGTACATAGGGGACCGAACATAATTCAAAGGACCTTTCTCCCGAAGCGTCCAAGAATATCCTCGTCCGCTTTAGTTAGTGTTCATGCTTCTGCGCCATACAGCAGGACTGGGACTATCAAGGCCCTATATAGGGTTGTCATGGTTCCTCGAGAGATGGCTTTGTTCCTCAGTGGCCTTTCGAGTGCCACGTCTTAGCCGCCCCATTTCGTTGCTCGCCAATGCCTTACTGGCAGACCGTTTAGCTCTTACGACGATGTTGATGCCGGTGCAGCAGTTGGCCAACGTGATCCTCCGTTTGATCTCCACGATGGTGTCACAGCTTGTGTTAACTTCAGAGCCTACCTAGACGAGGTCCGTTGCCGATCAGATATTCACTCTGGGGCTTGGGATCTTAAAAAAGCCTTTTTTTCAAATCTCTCACCATTTCTTACCATCTGCTGCTCTATATTAGCGCGACGTATGGTGAGCTTGTTGGGCATTGTTTAGTTCCGGCGTTCGTGTAAAAATCGACGACGATGAAAACGTACGTTCAAGACCGATGCCCTTACTGTCAAAAGAGAATCTAGACAATCCTACCCACTGTCGATCTTGACTAGTTTTGACAGCATTCTTGAGAAGATCGTTCGAAACTTAACCACAAATGCGCGCAATCACTGCCAACTGCTGCACCGGCATCACCATCGTCGTAAGAGCTAAACAGTCTGTCAGTAAGGCATTGCCGTGCATCGAGATGGAGGTGGCAAAGATCGGTCTTGTGGGGAACCAGGTTAAAACGGAGTAGTAGGACTGCAACAAATCTTACTTACTTACTTAAGGTGGCGCTACAGTCCGGGGTGGACCTGGGCCTCAACCAACAAGCGTCTCCAGCCAGCTCGATCTTTAGCTAGCTGTCTCCAGTTTCGCACGCATAGTTGGTTGAGATCCCTTTCTGCTTGCGTGCGCCACCTGAGTCGCGGTCTTCCTCTCCTGCGCCGTCCCTCGGGGGTAGATTCGAAGACTTTTCGGGCCCGAGCATTGGGGCCTAGCCATCTCAATCGTTGGATCTTCACTCTTCTGGCTAAGTCGATGTCGCTGAACAGCTCGTATATCTCCTCCTCCACTCACCATCTATGCAGACGGGACCGAAAATCACCCGAAGAATTTTCCTCTCGAAGCAACCAAGAGCTTCTTCATCCGCTTTTGACAGAGTCCATGCCTCCGCGCCATATAGCAGGACTGGGACGATTAAGGTTTTGTAAAGCCTTACCTGGGTTGTTTGAGAGAGGGCTTTGTTTACCAATTGCCTTCTTAGCCCAAAGAAGCACCGATTGGCAAGAGTTATTCTTCGTTTGATTTCAGCGCTGGTGTCGTTGTCTGAGTTCATAGCGGTTCCTAGGTAGACAACGTTTGTGACTACCTCAAAATTATATCCGTCTGCCGTGACGTTCTGACCGAGACGTCGGTGTTGGGTGTCCTTTCTCGTTGGTCTTAGCCTCGTTTACCGCTAAACCCATCTTCGCGGCCTCCATTGCAATACTCAACAAAGCGCCATTGACATCACACTGCGTTCTTCCGATAGTGTCAATATCGTCGTCATATGCGAGTAGTTGGACGGACTTCTGAAAGATTGTTCCTCTGTTGTTGACGTTCGAGTTTTGAACAATTCTTTCAAGAACGATGTTGAAAAAGTCGCATGACAGCGCGTCGTCTTGTCTGAATCCTTTTTTGACAGGTATTTACCGACCATGATGGAGCAGCGTGCATTCTCCATCGTCATTCTACACAAACGGACGAGTTTGGTAGGGATGCCAAAAGTAGACATTGCTCTGTATAGCTCGTCTCTATAGATGCTATCAAGCGCGGTTTTAAAATCGATGAACAGGTGGTGGGTATCGATTTGTTGCTCCTGGGCTTTCTCCAAAATCTGCCGAAGTGTGAAGTGTGAATATTTGGTCGACTAGCAACAAATACGCCACCAATATTGACTTCCTTGACAAAACGTGACAATGCTCTGTCTCAAGTCTGAGGTAGCGAATGGTTTTGTCTACTTAAGCGCCGGAGCAACACCGAATTAAGATTACTCTTGTCAATCGCTTCACCTGCGGGTCCACGGCAGAAACTCGGTAAGACCCGGCAGTTCCAATCCTGATGTGTGCCACAGAAGCCAAAAGCGGACGAAGACATCCTTTGTCGTTCCGAGAGACGAGTGTTTCGGATGAAACAAGGATGACCTTATGGAAGGAATTCTAGTCTCTCGTTGCAGAGCAAATGTGAACCAAGCTTTCACTTCGGAACACCGTTTGCAAACGCAAACGTCGCTTCTAGTGGTGTGACCCGCAAGGAAGGGACCTCAGTCAACTGTCGCTTGAAAGAGACGTCCAGCAAAAGTCGGCCGCTGTCGAAGACGCTTGTTGAATGAGGACCTGTTCCATCCCGGACAATAGGAACGACTTAAGAACAAGCTGTCTTAAGAACTGTGTGCTTTAGCTCAACGAATATGCCGACGGTTAGGTACCGACAGGCAACAGATCCTCTGCCTGCCCTCGACATCATCACTGCCCATCGATGTCCGCACACGATTCAGAGCTTATCGTCGCTGCACAATCAGGCAGGAGGGAGCCCTTTATACCGCAGCCCTGTCCGTTCCACCGGCAATATTGGAAATTGATTTACATCAGCTCATCGCGTGTCAATCGATTAACTCGCTCAAAGTCACGCCCAATGGCCACGACTGACGTTAAATTAATTCATTCACATGCAAGCCGCAAGAACGAGGTATCGTCCACAAAAAAAAAAAAAAAACACGTTAAATTATCAACCACTCAGGGATGTCATCCAAAAGAAACCCGATTTAATTACCCCCGTCATTCGCGGACGATTAATTTCTCAGTAATTCACAGATTTTCCATTTTAATTAATTATGCAATGGGACAGCAAAGCAGCGGCAAGGGATGCCGCCTCGGTCGGACTACGCCCGGCTAGATGGGAAGCGATTAACGTCGACAACAACAATCACATTCGCAGGCATTTCGTTAAGCGAATTAACCGACATAAATCACTTCCGAGTGCGGCAAGTGCCCAGGAAGAGGACCACGGCATGCGGGCAGGAGAATGCGCTGCCGTGAGGGCTCTACGCACAGGACATAAAGAATGCCGGGAAGTGCTGTGTGTGACAGCGTTTTGAAATGTCGATTTGGGGAGAGACCAGAGCGGTGAACGATGGGGGCTTGCTTTGGAAGAGGCCATCACCGAGGAGGCTTACTCTGCGGGTTCTCCGATAAGCCGATGACGAATGGGCCGAATTACGGACGACAAGATGGTGGTTTCGAGGCGCTTCCCACTGAAATTGGAGGCGCTGTGGTGTTTGAAGGACGCTACTCATTCAATTTGAATTAAAGGCTGAAGGACAAGAGGACTGAGCGAAGCTCTACCAAATGACAGCCGCCCAGAGTGTTCGCTCGCACTCCTGCATCCGATGCCCGAGTGCAGTCATACAACGCACTGCCATTCATCATCAAAGCACTCCAGAGTGGGCTCTCAAATCGGACTAAATCAAAGCCCCACCTAAGTGCTGCATCCTTCGTCGCCTCGTGTCGGCAGTCCATTCTCTCCACTCTCAAACTTACCATCATGCAACGGTCCTTTCCGATCTCCTTGCACTGGCCGTGCATAACCTCGATTGCGTGATTCCACTTGGTCATGCACTGGCGATAATTCGTCAAATCAAATCCAGTTATCGTGACTTTCCGCGAGATTATCGAGTGCACCGTCGCCCGGCCGTCACGCACCATGAACAGGAATTTCGCCTGAAAAGCAAAAAAAAAACAAACCCACTCAACTCAATTGACTCACGTCACGACCAGAGAACACCGGCTTACGTTGGGGAACAGCTCTATTACGTAGGTGCCCATCTTAAGGGTGAGTGGATCCTTGTTGCACAATCGTGGCGCCGGGTCCCCATGCTTCGCGATGATTTCCAAACAAAACTGCGCTATGGCACTGTTCATGACCTCCTTCGAGATGCCCGCCTCCTGCAGGCGTACACTCTCCTTCTCGGACCTCATCCAGTGCGATCGGAGCTGAAGGATTCGCGGGATGACACGTGTCTCCTGGCCGCATCTGCAATGAAAGAGAGAGAGTGAGAAAAGCATGAACGACGAGTTGGGGAAAAGTTCTTTTTAATTCAATAAGGCATTCAGTTCGCACACACAAGCACACTTGGTCCACTTCGCCGATGGAGGGTGGCTGGAAGGAAGCCTCGATGGTGCTTTTATTGAGTTCCACTCGCGTCGACGTGCACTGGGGCACCATTCCGTCGGGATCACGTAGCCGCGACGAGATGGAGCTTCACTCCTCGCGGAAGTCGTTATCAATTTTTCTTCACTTTCGTTTTATTTTTATTTTCCGCGTTATTTAAAGGACAAGACAGCCAGACCCCTTCGGAGGAACTTTTCACATTTAATCCCTGCACGCCTCATGAAGGCAGCCGAAAACACAGTCGTCGCCAGTTCGCTTATGTATTCAGCGGTAATGAGAAGTTATGAACTGTAACCCCTGTTGGGCGGTTGGGCGGTTGGGAGGTTGGGAGGTTAATGGCGGCGGATGTGCCGGATGCGAATGGCGGTGAGCGCAAATGAAATGAAATGGAATCGCAAATGAACATTATTTTAGCAATTTAATTCTGACGATTTACTGCCCTATCCGTTTCGTTAGGCGGGCGGCGCGGTGAGGATGGTCGGGGCGCGGATGGATGAGCAGGTGATTATCATAAAATGTGATTACCGCGAGTGAGCGATGGCCTTTGGACGAGAAAGTTAGTTAATTCTCGGTGGGACTGAGTGTTAGGTCGGGAATTTCAAAATGATGGGCATCGTGTTAATTAAGGCGGCCGGTGGGGACTCAGACAAAGAGGCGGAAGTGAGGTAAGGATTGTGTGTAGTTGTTGAGCACAGATGGAGTTCACATTTTGTCAAAGGTATGCCATGTTATTTTTGGCGAAATCAGGCCCTGTCTTTCGGGCGGAGTTCATGTCAGTGCGAGTGGCATTTTCCGCTTAGCGTTTGACCGAATGCCAAAATGTGCTTGAAAACAATTTCTTATGGAGTAGTAGTGAGTTACCCTATTTCTAGCTTTAAATTAATATGAGCTATGCTTTGAGAAAGCGTACACCAACTGCCAGGCAACTTTGAGGTAGTCGAGGACTTTGTCTACCTCGACTCTGAAGTAAAAAGGGACAATAACACCAGTGACGAGATCAAGCGTTGTATTACTCTTGCCAACCGCTGCATGTTTGGACTCAAGAGGCAATAGAGTAACAGAGCCATCTCTCGAAATACCACTCGAACTCTATTTAGCACTTTGATCGTCCGTGTCCAGCTCTATGGCGCAGAGATATCGACGCTATGGGAAGCGGATGAAGAAGCTCAGCGACCATCAGATTTATCTATCCGACGGAGCGGACATTCGAGGATGCTATATCGTTTCAAACTGATATACAATGCCGATGGTTCTTCCACGCACTTTGTTTTCTTTTAAATCGAATGATAGGAAGCACTTAACGAAAGAGTGGTGGCCCGTGGCGTTGTGGGTATGTGGGTCGACTCCAACCTCAACGTCGTAGGTTCGATTCCTGCTCTGTGCGACAAAAATAATGTTCACGACCCCACCTCTTTCGAGTCGCCGACAATGCTCAAAGAGTACTTCCTGACTAAAAAAAGCTTCTCAAACTTGGCCGTTCGGAGTCGGCATTAAACTGTAGGTCCCTTCCACTCGTGTGAGAACAATAGCACGCACAACACGAGTGGTTGCTGAGAAGCTAGGCAGTGGCCCTCTATGGGCTGTAGCGCCACCCATATTATTATTATTATAGTTAACGAAAGACCCATTAGATCTTCCTGGCCGGGTTCTTGAGCCAGACTGGTTCGCTACTGGGTAAGGAAATCAGTAATGTGCAGCACCTCTTGACCAACGAGCACTTTCGCTAACCCATCCAACGGCTGTCCAACGGAGCACAGGTCATTCGGAGTCTGATCACTTTCGTGGCGATTATGTTCAACATTGAGACCAGTCAACCTTCTCTCAGACATCTTCCTCATCATTTGAAAAGAAAAAATGTGGTCACCTAGCTGTGGAACTTGCGGACCCCACGGACCCACCTCGGACGAGTGCTGCAGTCGGAACTGGGAATGGGCGCCAACTGTGAGTGCTGGAAGCTTAACGGGCTTCAGGATCAGTGTCCGGATGCTGTGGCCTAACTGGCAACGGCTTCCCGGGCTGCTGTCCGGCCTCGTACCCGCTCGTACCCGCTCAAGTTCGCCTATATGATGCACGATGTCTGGACCACAGACCGATACGACGGCGTGCTGCCCGAAACGCATCAAATGTCCGACTTTTTCAAATGGTTTCTGTTGCTAAGGGATGAGCTCTGGCAGGATGACTTGAGAAGTTTACACATGATTTTGGCAACCCTTTTAAAAATGTTCGAAATAAAGTGGAGGAAGAGAAAAAAATAAGACGTGAAGGTGCGTCTCCAAGCAACTTGATTTTAAAATTCCACAGACTGTGTGGATAACCTAATACTTCGCGCTACAAAACCAACTGACTGCTCAACAGACGAACACATGCGTGTGGAGCTGATCCCCCAAGTGCGCAGTCAATTTAGGGAGGAGACTGAAGAGAGGCCCATCAAATGTCTACCACGGGCGCGTTGATTGACCGGCTGAGCATGATTCAGTCGCCCATATGGTCCGCATTCGTTCACTCTTGACTTGAACCTAAACAGCACATCATCACGTCGGAACAGATGCCTCATACACCCAAAAAATCACCCGAATTTATTCACATCCATCGGCAGTGAGCACCATCGGTGGAAGTGGCTTCACTTTACGGGCGACACGTTGCAAACTACTCCGGCTACCGCATTTGACTGGAAATTGACATCTTCTCCATCTGACGGGCCACAGCCTCTCCAACGGGTCCAAATTGCCACCTCCAGTCATAAAATGGTTCATGCCTCGCAACTTCAAGCGCGTAATTCCAGATGAGCACGACCCCGCCACAGAGGCTCGGAGGAGGAGAGCAGCTAAATTTAGAACACGAATAGTTCCCACATGGATCGTAAATAAAAGACGTCTCCCCCCGGAGCAGAGGGTGAAGGAATAGAAAACATATCGCAATGAATATTAATGAGTTCCTCGAGAGTGTAAATCAAAGGCCAAGTGGCTTCGGAGTTGGTCCGCCGCGCCGCAGAACAATTGATTGCCGCCATTCGCTGGAGGAGCATGCCGATCTTGGGCCAGTGCCACGAGAGGTAAGCGTCGTAAACACACGGTGGCAGTTGCGCGATGACGACACCCGACAGTCGAGAAGTGGAACAAAAGAATGCTGATTCGAGACGTCGAGCACATTGGGCACTTGTCAAAAGTGGAGCGCTGCCGGCGGTTGTGATGGCGTAAGCGATATGCGAAACGCGATACTGCTTGACCTAGTTCGGATTCGCAATCGAATGCTACCGTGTCGTGTCACAATAAGCGCCCGATTTTTGTGATGTCATCGAATCGGTGGGCTGTGGGGTGCCGCCGAGACTATGATTTGTATGGTCGGGCAAGTGCCAGTGTTGACGAATGTCTGAGCTTTGGAGGGGGCAAGATTATCTGTGGTCACTGTCACTTCCACTTGGAAATGGTCGCTCGTGAACATTGGCGAAGGAACAACGTGAAAGGGCACTTCGATGGGCAGACACTTCGGAATGCATGCATACTCCACCTCAATGGGATGCCACTACTGTGAGTAATGAAACACACCTTCCTGCGACTCTGGTTACTCCAAGGTCTCGGTCGTGTGGCTCTTACTGATTTGAACATAATTGAGTGATTTTAGAGTCACTTTTGGATCACTTGGTGTCGTCAGTTGATCGGGTAAGCCATCTCCAGCAAAACTCCAACTGCCCGCCTGCAACGTCTCCCAAGTGCGCACTGCCGCGAAGTATGCATGCAATGTCCTCGAAGTGCGGACAATCCGGGAAGCAAACGTCGACTCTGGGCAGTGTCTTATGTCTGCACGATTCAGCGGCTTGTCCAGAGTCAAAAACCGGCACCAACCAACCAAATAAGATGTGGTTTGACATAAGACGCTTGAGCACACTAAGTGGGGGACTCTCTGGCATGCCTAGGTCTAAAATAATCTCGAAGAAAACAGGCTTACGTTCCCAACAAGAAACCCATACAATTACGCTGAGTGTGAGGACGAGGCATCCTACTGGCGGTGCAACGCAAAAGCAAACCCAGCTGAATATCCGCCAAGAAGTTCCCAGCTAGGGAATCTCAATGATCTGAGCTGCCAACATACTCTCACAGCCAGACGCTCGATCATGGTCATCAAACCACACTCGGACGAGAAAGAGGACAAATTGTGCGTATCTGCACTTGAGAGGGATTACGAAACTCATTCGCGTCCTCATTGAGTGGACGGGGTGCGCTGGATGTGGCTAGAACAGAAGTCGGACCCCTTACTCCAAAAAGAAGCCCAAAAGTCTTGCCGGAAGTCCAAGCAGCGTGGAAATTCTTCGAAGTTATGACAGTGATCTTTTAATCAGCACCAACTTGGGAGCGTGGTGAGGAGAGAGTGACAGTCCTCCACCTCCTTCCAACGAAGCCCAAGGCTTAGACGCAAGTACGGCTCTTCAAGGCTGGTGGTGATGTTATAGTGGGGAACATGCAGCAGATCGTCTGTAGTTCTTGGGAAGGCGAAGTATGTTCAAAGACTGGACTATCAGGCTCATGTGCCCCATGAAGAGGAAAGGCGATCCTAACTCTCGCAGGAACCGTATTCTTGACCAAAGTCCTGTGTACTGCATTAGGTTAGGCAAGGTTATTGGGCTGCCAGTACATGTTGCCAGCACACTCAGATCATTGTTGGTCCATTGTGATACCCAGAGCATTTGCGTGCACTTCTGTATGGAGTCTCAGTTTGGTGGACAGCACTAAACAAAGCTATCAACTGCAAGGCACTCAATCGAGTACAAAGACTGGCCTGCTTGTGCATCAGCGGAGCGGTGAGAAGCACTCAGTCAGACCACTGGAACTATAATAATAATAATATGGGTGGGGGCCAGCCCGTAGGGAATAGCTTCTCAGCAACTACTCGTGTTGTGCGTGCTATTGTTCTCTCACGCGTGGATGGGACCTACAGTTTTATGCCGAATCCGAACGGCCAAGTTTGAGAAGCTTTCTCTAGAGAGGAAATACTCTTTGAGCATTGTCGGTGACTCGAAAGAGGTGGGGTCGTAAAAATTGTTGTCGTCGCACAGAGCAGGAATCAAACTTAAGACGTCGAGGTTGGGGTCGACGAACATACCCACAACGTCACGGGCCACGACCACTGGAACTATTCGAAACACAAATAGCAGCCAACACAGCTTGAGACTCAAAACACTCCGACTGTGGTCCGAACTCAACATCGGCCACACAACCGTTTTCGAGGAATTCAATTCTTCCTTCCAAGCGACACTGACCGCCCAGGCTATCTTCGAGAAGAAATGCTCGATCAGCCTTCCCTCCAGATCGAACTGGATGATGTTGGATGATCCCATGCGTATTTTCACATATGGGTCGAAGATCAACGAAGCGGTGGGTGCGGGTGTCTATTCCCAAGATCTCAACTTCGCTCGCTGATCACTGTAGCGGTTTCATGGCTCAAAAACAACGTAATATCAAAAGTGGATATCACCATCTGTCCGGACATAAGATCGCTTGATGTTTTACTCAAAATCATCCCTTAATTGCAGGCTGTCTCTTAACGAGATGGCTGAGCATTTTAACATTCACCTCATCTGGGTGCCGAGACACTGTAGCATACCAGGCAACTGCAAGGCCGACGAACTCGCTAGGTGTGGTACAACCTCATCCCTATCGATAGAAGGGGTACCACCTACCATGCCGATCGCTGCAGCCTACCATCTTATAAAGATTCACACAATTAAGATCGGCAATGAATGGCTAGAAGGCACCATCTGGCTTAGACAGTCACTCAGTATACTCAGACTCAGTGAGCACTCATTAAGGACACTCATAGGAGTCATAACCCGGCCACTGTGCAATTGGCACTCATGCCCGCAGGATTTGTGCCCCATATAATGATTTCTGCAGAAGCTGCATGGATGAAGAGGAGGAGGAAAACACACATCACCTAATCTGCTCCTGTAGTGCGCTTGCTAGTCGTAGGTTCCTACACCCAGGGAGCACACTTCAATCACCGTGCCAGCATTGACCAGCTACCATAAATCGCTTCACTACAAGCACCAACTGCTTCCAATGTTAGGAGGAGTCAATCCGCGTGGTATCACAATGGGCCTACTCTGGCCTAAGTGTGACTGCCCTTAGCAGTCAGCCACTACAACCTAACCTAACCTACCCAGTGCGTTTAATTTGATCTTAACAGTATCTGGACCAGATTTAAAAACCCGATAAAAGCATATCAACTAGTGATGGGCATAATCGAATGATTTTAAGAATCGAGACTTAAGTAATCGAGAAATTTTAATAATCGAATGATCACTCGAATGACTACTAACACAAGATAACTCGATAAACGTCTTACTTCAGCGCAAGAAC
The DNA here is from genome assembly GCA_916610145.1 of Eristalis arbustorum. Taxonomy (NCBI): domain Eukaryota; kingdom Metazoa; phylum Arthropoda; class Insecta; order Diptera; family Syrphidae; genus Eristalis; species Eristalis arbustorum. The sequence continues at coordinate 41,267,603 of OU744320.1, read as the reverse complement.
AAGTAACAAATAGTTCTCGTCGATAAACACTCATCAGGAACGTAGAATGAACATCAGAATGAAGGAAAAACGCAAGGGAAAAGAACTCAAGTATTGCCGCCCTACTTGGTGCATTAATAAAAACATCAACAACAACAGACGCTCCAGAAGTGTTGCTTTCGAAGCTGTTTTATTTGTTTCCATCTCACCGAATCGTTTGAAAACAACCTGTCGCAAATCACTTTCATTCTCCTCGTGTTCCTGATCAGTAGCTCTCCACAAGAATTTTTTGATACTCGTTCTCGCGCCGTTGACACATTAATCGAGTTCTCTTGTGTTAGTAGTTAGAAGCCATGCGATTGGTTAGTAGTCACTTGAGAGATCAGTAGTCATTCGATGATTGAGAATCGATATGTTGTAATAATTGATTATCACTCCAGATATCATTCGAATGAGCCCATCACTAATATCAACCCTTGCACTGGTATTCGAGTCGGGAGCCCCTATAACCAAGGGCAGGCACTGAACCAACTGCGCCATCTAGCCGCAATGCACTGTATTAACATCTATGAACTTCTGAAGCCTTGGGCCCGTCAAACCGACTAAAGACAGAATATACACACAATGGCAAGTTGTAAGTTTCAGAAGAGCTCTTGTTGGCTCTTGTTGGTGGCCAGATCAAAACTGCCCCTAATACAAGTCGGATATCCCCACAAGGTATCTGCCATGTTGAACAACACGCCCTACTGGAGACCTGTCACTACACTACACGCATTGTCTACGATACGCAGGTTCAACGTCCAGCTCTTGGTTGTGACTAGATCAAGGGTGAGCTGTGAATTGGACGTGCTGGGAAGAGCAGTTGCCATCGACACCCAGAGGAGGAAACGACCGCAACGAACGTATTCAGAATGTCACTGGTAACACAAAACACTTTTATTCAACCACCTAATTTTTTCTTCTACGTCTGTACAGTTCAAGGAATCTTTTACAACTGAACACTTTCGTGCCGGCAGCCATCTCTCAAGATTTCTTTTTTTTACTGACGAAATGACGGAAAAGCCTTCGAGAAGATCGACGAGCAGAGGAATTGGTTCCGCTTTAGGCCCATATATGAGTGTCTTGAGGAGCTCACGGTTGAATCAGCATGCGCCGAGGTTAAGATGGTTAAGAAAGCGATCAGGCTTCAGTGGGCGAATTCTAGCTTCAATCCAGCGCTATCTGGGCACACCGGGCTCTGCCAAGGATTTGTGGAATCAAAATAGCTTCAAAAATGGTGAACTTCTGAATAGATGCTATAGACCTTCCGGCACCCATCCCATCTTTGAAAACAACTGATCGGAACGCTGACTAGGAGGACGGAGCCAAGCGGGTCAATCCTCGCCTCCTCTTCTTCTTCTTCTTCTTCTTGATTGGCGCTACAGTCCGGGGTGGACCTGGGCCTCGACCAACATGCCTCTCCAGCCAGCACGATCTTTCGCCAGCTGCCTCCAGTTGCTCGCCTCCTACAACTCCGAATACCGCTGATTTTGCCACATTCACTCTAGGCAGTGCAGTGGCAGAGACATTTGACTGCGCTTCCATTCGGAAAAGGCTAGGCCAAGTGCGCAGTGTACTTGACGGTTAAACTCAGCCGAAAGAGGGAGTTCCAAGCACGACACTCGCAGAGGTGAACATGGGCGAAAGCAGAAAGCAGGCACGATCGGAGGATCATAGCCAGTAAAGCCAAGGCAGGAAGCATTTCTGATGCAACAATTTTCAGTCGTCAGGATTGTTGTTGTCCTGGCTGTTGTTCGGACAGACGACTTCTGTCTTTGTGGGCTACTAGCGTAATCTCCAGTACACTCAGACCATGTTGGTCCATTGTGATACTGTTAGTCAGACGACTGATCGATAACTCCAGTGATCTTCCCAACGCCAAATGCTGACTGGAACCGGTTTGAAAACCGAATGAACCGCATTAACTTAGCTTATAATGGGATTCGAATCGAGGGCCCTTCTTACCAAGGTCAGGCACTCCACCAACTGCGCCACCTAGCCGCGAAGATGACTCTTATCCAAGATGTCTCCAGCCGGCTGAGGCATAAAGGCGTGTGGCCACATTTTTCAGGTTCGCAACATAAGACGGATGGCCCATGGCGTTGTGGGTATGTGCGTCGACCCCAACCTTGACGTCGTAAGTTTGATTCCTGCTCTGTGCGACGAAAACAATGTTCACGATCCCACCTCATTCGAGTCACTGACAATGCTCAAAGAGTACTTCCAACTTGGCCGTTCGGAGTTGGCATAGAACTGTAGGTCCCACCACTCGTGTGAGAATAATAGCACGCACAACACGAGTCGTTGCTGAGTAGCTAGGCCCTGGCCCTCTATGGGCTGTAGCGCCACGCATATTATTACTTTTATATCATAAGACGGAACGGCTGGTTTTTGTCTGTTCAGTGGATGAGGGGCCACTGTCAGACAATCAATGAAAAGGAGTCAACTAGTGTTGCCTTCTTCCACTGATCTTTGGATCGTGCGCTTTCGACCAACACCAGACCCCAGAATCGCTGACGGCAGCAGTGGTCCTTCGACCCAACACAAGATTCAAGCTGATTGAGATCACCGCCAGACACAAGGGTATTGACGGCGCTAGAATTCATATATTCCCAGGCACAGCCAGGCAGCACTCCAGGCATCCGAATGGTCTCCAAACCGGTCAAATGCACTGCACTGCGTTGCCAGACACAGTAGAGTGAAGCTCGGCAGGGTCCCTGGACACAAGGGCAACGAATATGCAGATGAGCTCACCAAACTGCATTCGCTGGTCCGGCAGCTTCTACTTCGCCTAAGCCACTTGCCACCAATCAGGATGGTGCGTTGGTTTAAATAAACTGCCTAAAATCTCTCGAAAACTCTGAGCCTATCGATTGCATTCGGACAATCCACTCTGATCGGGAGAACCTCCCTCCTCCTGCTGAGCATCCGCACACATCATTCACCGGCGCTCAAAAATTCAAAATTTCCTTTAATGAATTTACCAGGAATTAGTGCCTCTCACCGAGCGGCAGTGCTATCACATCTCCGTACACAGCACTACCAGTAGTTGCCCGAGTGGATAATGGAATTCCAGAGAGGCAAGCCGCCGTCTCCCCGGAGCAACACTCGGTTTCCAATCTAAATGCATGTCGGCTCCACTGGGAGCAAACAAGCTCCGCACAAAAGTTGTCTCAGGCCATCTCGAGACCATCAACCAAAAATTAATTAAACCAAACACACCGACCGACTGCAGGCGACTGTGTGCGTCTCGCACTCGTCTTATCTCATCTCACCGCATCGCATTCACCATCCGGCAGCGTCCTGCCGCATCCCTCAGCACGAGCCTCATCAACAGCTCCCATCTTCGTCGTCTTTTGTTGGATCATCATCTTATTTGTATTCATGAAGTGGATAGATATTCGGGGTTTTCCTTCCTTCCGCAGGACGACAGGATGAGGATGAAACAGGAAGACGTTCCCGGTCCCGGTCCCGGTCCGGGGAAATTAATTAAAAACATCTACCCAGCCACTGTCGTGTCAAACGTCACCAGAGATGGAATCATAACGTCGCCATCTTCGACTTATCGAATTTATGAATGGCAGTGCTGCTTATTCGTTTCCCTCAGAGGGACGGCCGCCATTCCCCGATCGACTAATGCCAGCAGCAGCTTCCCGTCTCCCTCAAATGAGTTTACAATATTCATGACGATAATTTTCCCTCAAAGCCACTCACGGCCTGTGGGTTATCCCGCCGACCGGCGTTCACTATCCACCCACAGTGCGGTCCATCTGCCCCAGATCGAAGCGCCCGACGTTTGAGGTCGATTCGATTAGATGTTAGCGGGAGCCACCGCTGGCATCCCAAGGACCCCCTTTCATGTCACAGGGAAAAAACGAGAAGAGATGCAGGAAAACACGAAGAAAAGTTATCCAGTTATCATTTTATGATAAAATGTCCGCCCAGGGGACATGACGAACTGGATGGCATCGCCTGCCGACACAGAAACGTCAACAACTCTGGTTGAGAGAGCAGGAAAAACCCCCACCCCCATCCAACCAACCACAGTCACCGTCTCCAGTGAAATAGAAAATTTGTGTTCGTTTTCTTTTGGAGGAATTCTTTCATCAAATACCCATCGATGGGGAATGAAACACGAATGGGGGACGCACGAACGATGTCCTGTCACATAACATCCAGGGGTTCAATAATAAATTAGGTCCTGTGAACTTTTAGGTGAATTTTTAATTTTCCAATTGTGGACCAAATCGCTGGACCGAGGGGGACGACGGTCCCCGAACGGAAGGATAATTTATTTGTGCGCCGCAGTATGCCATTCAGAGGCAGCCACTTGAATCCATTCAACGGAGAGATTTGTTTTATTTATTCGGGAGTGTTTTTTGTTCGTCCATGGGGCGGGTGGGAGTGGCTGGCTGGTTCGATTGGAATGTGGAGTGCTTTCAGGTGGATTAATTTTTGAAGTGGGCAACGGCATCCTAATTGATGGTGCTTTTGTCAGGTGAATAGAAGAGCTCGGGGTATTTATATTTCCGATATGCCGTGGTGCTGTGGTGGTGCGATGGAACGTGAATTTAAAGAGGGTACTGGCTTTAAAGGGGAGGTTGATGAACGTTCGCGGATGGAGAACTCGTGGATAAGGTTTCGCGATCAGTGGTTCAGCGCTTTGGGAAAGAGTGCCCGCAGGGACTCTAGCGGCCGCGCAGAGGATGTAACTCACGAAGACTTGAAGTCGGAGTTTTTTGGAATATAAAATTCGCTCCATTGCCGAATAAATGCATCGTAAGACGGGTACGGGGATTTCGAAGCGTTGACAAGCGAACTCCTACTCTCACCTCCTCTTGGTGAAATCCGGGAGCCGAGCACCTTCGACTGAAGATGGGGTACCCAACCCCCGTGGGACGCCATTGGCGGCTGCAAACGAGAGAAGGGGAGAGTCAGGGCTCATCTTCTTTACGGATGGCGGCGGAGGAGCTTATCATCAGATTAGCCGACACGGCGACATCCAGAGCGACCTGGTACACCCCCTTTTAGAGCTACTCTGACATATTCGGAGCTCAGATCTAAAAGGTTGCCTTCAAGGTCATGTCGGGATTTTGGAGTAGAGTTGACGGCGGAGGAACCCTATCGTGTAGGGCCAACGGCGGCACTCACAACCTTGTAAGATCTTGTAAAATGAAGCATTTCAGGTCGCCTTTTTCGATCCTTTTTGTACCTCCGATCTATCGCGTGGGGAATGTTGAGGGCTCAACAAAAGCGTCCTTCCATTCCCCATATATGAATAAACATTGTGGTAATAAGCGATAAAGTGGATCGCTGAAAAACGCACCGTTTACCGGAGTCATCCGGACCCTTCGCCCAAGGGTAAAATAAATGGGCCTGGCCTCCCAGCTAGGGGTTGTGTGTGGGGTTAACGCCCTCACCACGTATAAAGCAACATGTTCAGAGACGACTATTTGCCTCGGATACTGACCGATCTACTGTTGACGACCCCAGCAAACGAACAAATGACCATGCTTTTCGGTTCTGCACGTGGAATGTGAGGTCTGTTAACAGCCGAAGAACTCGCGGAGGCCCTTGACTGCTATAAAGCAGATATCACAGCCATCCAGGAAGTGCGATGGAATGGGCCGGGCAAGAAGAGGATGAAAAACTGCGACACTACTACGGTGATCACAGCAGAGAGGGGCGCTTATTTGGATGTGGATTTGTTGTTCGAGGCAGACTTAGGCAAGAAGTCTTAAGCTTTGACTGTAAAAGCGAACGCCTCATAACAATCCGCATCAAGGCTACATTCGGCAACATCAGCCTGATTTTCGCCCATGCCCCGACAGAGGACAAAGATGATAGTAGCAAAGATGACTTCTATGATCTCCTAGAAAGAACCCACGATCAATGCCCCAGCTTTGACACCAAGATCGTTCTAGGAGATTTCAACGCTAAGCTGGGTAAAGAAGAAATCTTTGCTAAAGTCATAGGGAAACACAGCCTACACGACACCACGTCCAGTAACGGACTAAGGCTGGTGGACTTTGTCACGGGACGTAACCTCTCTGTTGCTAGCACGCGGTTCCCACACTTCAACATCCATCCAACCGTCAACCAAATTGATCACGTTGCGATCGACGTCTGACACTCCTCCAGCATTGTTGAGGTCCGAACGTTCCGAGGAGCCAATGTTGACTCGGACCATTTCCTTGTTATAGCCAAGGTAAGAATCAGGATATCACGAGAACAACGGAGTCGAGAAAGAACACCACGGTTTGACGTCGCAAGGCTACAATCGCAGCGGACTGCTAGGATCTTTGCCGACCGAGTCTCCCAGAAACTCTCTGTAAGTTCGACGCCGCCTGCTCAAACCATCGAAGAAGAATGGAGTCGTTGTCAAGAAGCCATCAAAGAAGCTGCCACTGATGTGCTGGGTTTTACGGCACCACCTGGAAGGAAGCCATGGTTTGACGACGAGTGCAGGCAGGCACATGCAGCCAAACAGGAGGCCTACAAGGCAACGCTGCCTCGAACCACGAGGGCTGTTCGTGAGATCTACGGAGTGAAGAGAAACGGCTTCTCAGAAGAAAAAAGAAAGAACATGAGAAGCGCCCTGTCGAATAGATGGAGAGGTGTTATGGCAGGAAGGAGGTCCGAAAGTCACATCAAAGAGTGAGACAATTATCCAGCGAATATAAAATTCGGACAGAAGCCTGTCGGGATAAAAATGGACACCTGGCAGTAGAGTCGCAGACGATATCACTTCTGCAGACTGTTTGCCGGCGAAGAGGACACCAATACCGCTGTCAGGCAGAATGGTCCAATCAATCTGGACGACGACAGACGCGAATTCCGTCCCCCAGACTTAGACAAGGTCAAGGTAGCTATATCAAGTCTGAAGTCTTACAAAGCTGCTGGACGAACGGACTGTTTGCAGAACTCTTTAAGTCACCTGGAGATGCCACGCTAGGGTGCATGCACCTAGGAGCCTACTACTTCAGCGACCGTAACGAGCTAAAAAGTGCCAGCATTGGCCAACTAAATCGGTTCATCAGCAGCACCAACTGGTTCCAGCGTTAGGAGACGTCAATCCGCGTGGTATCACAATGGGCCTACTCTGGCCTAAGTGTGACTGCTCTGCAGCAGTCAGCCACTACCACCAAACCGAACCTGTAGAGTCCCTGTGGTAACACTGCTCCTGGCACCAACTTGAGGTGAATAAAAAAAGGCACAGTACCCTCAAGAGACAGTCGACAGTAGAGAGAGGTTCAAGAGTTTGCCTGGCCCAGAGGAGTCTCTATCTTGCTGTCGGCGTCTTAGGAGATGTACATATGTTGTTTGAACGGACTCTAACATAAGCTGCCTCTTTTGTTGGTAAGTCATCTGCGCCGTGCTTGCAGATCAGACTTGCACCGCGATCTGGACGGGATGTGGTTGAGAAGTTCTTCTGATGGACTGAGGTAGCACGCATGCTGTGTCACTGAGAATTAGAAATTGTTGCAGAATTTGGATTCTGGAACGTAGTAGTTCCCTGTCGACGCTCGGCATGCTGACCTCTCCGAAGCCCGGTTAGGGACTTTCAGTGCAAGGATTTATCAATGGTTGCCCTTCATGCTACTGTAGTGCGTAAGCTGCTAGTAAAACAGCGTGTTCCTTGTCTTGCGCTGAAATCCTGACTCCAGTCTAGAAACGGGATGAAAATGGGTTCGAGGAAACAGGGGACATTCTCTCGTCACACGTTCTGTTCGATGGTTGAAGTACTCACAGTGAGCGTGGACCATTTTGTATCGAAGAACACTTCACACCAAGCTGTGACTACGTGACGTAAGTAGCCAATGTGTTCACTTCCAAGGCTCAAGGTGTTTTTCGATGAAACTAGGCGAAAGAACCACTTGACAGTCATTCCCAGTCTCAGCAATCAGCTTCTAAAGCCCCAGTCTTTTTGTGCGGTCTCTTTCAGTGGCTGTGCTGCCATTTAAAATTAGCCTGTTTTTGAAGACATTCGCTGGCTTCCTCAATTCAAGGGCATGAGCGGGCACATCATCGTCATGACGTCGTGGAGAGGGCTTGGTTTATCATCAGCCGTGTTGCTGCCCATAAGTCCTCAAGACAAGAAGACGTTTCTGATGATAATCAAGTCCCGGGTCTGGCCCATTTAGAGACCCCTAATCGTGCCCACCCGACTGGGTAGAGTGCCACTCATCTTGTTCCGATTCTGAGAATGTGCGCGGGAATTAGTGTATCCACTTAAAATAAATTTGACTGAACTTCTCTCAATCGAAGGGGGTCCTTCGTCTGGCACCACAGCACTCACCAAAAACTCCAGGCCGCCCGCACTTGCCTCCGCCGCTTTAACCACGTGCACCCTCAGTCGCGTTCTTCCAATTGCCCGCTTGCACGCAGGTGACACCATCGACCAGCCACCGTCGCAAACCAATTTAAGTACGCGCATAAAATGAATGTTGTGAGCAGAATTTTCGAAATATTTCAGGCCTACGCGACGACCGACGCTCCGAGAATGCCGCTCAAATCGGGTCCCGCCGGAACCGAAAGCGTATCCATTTCTCATTTAAGTGGCCCGCTGTGTCGAGGCTAGTCGCCGGAAATAGACAATCAAAACGACAGAAGAGCATTTAACGATTTCCTCGTCCGCTTCTCCACCGGGGGGCGGTGTCGATTCCCATTCCCTGACCAAAGACATCTTTCATCGTTCATTAAGCATCCGAGATGCACGCCCGAGTTTTTGACGAACTCACGCCAAAGGGAATCTTCAAAGAGACGGGTGTGCCATCATCTTGCTCGTGGCATGGTGGAGCAGCCCACGCGTTCGCCAGCAATCTACACATGTTTGTTTACGGAATTTGGGCTGATTGTGTGGTTTTTCTCGGAGCATGTGTACAGCAGAGCTGCCGCAATTAATTGTGAAATTTATGTGGTGGCGGTGGGGTGCTGCGAATAACATAAGCAGCGGTTTTGTTGGGAACCGCACTTCATATAGTTCCTTGGGATGGTTACTCAAGTAGGATGGTGGGGTGAATCACATTGGTGGCGCTGCAATCTGATGTGGAACTGAAGATAGTATCCACAGTTGAGAGAGGAGTGGACCCATATCTGACTCAGAGGAACGAAGGCTAAGAAGTTTTTTCTGAACGTTGGCCGAGTAAAGATCTTGAATCTTATCAGGAATTGAACCCAGACAACACCCTCCGACGTGCACTGCGGCCAGCTTTCCTCTTCTTCCTCTTTGTGTGGCGCTACAGTCCGGGGTGGACCTGGGCCTTAACCAACATGCCTCTCCAACCAGCGCGATCTCTGGCTAGCTGTCTCCAGTTTCGCACGCCAAGTTGGTTGAGGTCTCCACTTGGGTGCGTCACCTTAAACGCGGGCGTCCTCTGTTGCGTTGCCCGACAGGTTCGGATTCGAAGATTCTTCGGGCCGGAGTTGTGGTGTCCATCCGCTCTTGGATACGTACACGCCTAGTCGCTGTACAGCCCGTACAGTTCGTGGTTGAATCTTCTCCTCCGGAACCCGTCAACACAAATAGGACCACAGTTCGTGCGTAGAACTTTTCTCTCAAAGAGACCAATGAAGAAGTCATCCGCTTTTGAGATTGTCCATGCCTCCGCGCAGTATAGCAGGACTGGGATGATCAGTGCCTGTTTCGAGAGAGGGCTCTATTACTCAATTGCCGCTTAAGCGATTGGCAAGAGTTTTCCTGCGCTTGATCTCGGTACTGATGTTATTTGTACAATTTACGCCGGGCCGAGGTAAGTGAAGTCCTTGACTACCGCCAAGTTGCCCATTGTGACGCTCTGTCCAAGACGTCGACGTTGTATGTCAGGACAGCATATAAAGGGTGATTTTTTAGCTATTAACTTTTTGGCAACACTGGTTTAAGCAGCTGACTCACGTTTCGTGTTTTGCTTCACTGTCAAACATCTTCAGTTTGGTCTACAATTTAACCATGAATCGTCTTACAAACGAACAACGCTTGCAAACTAAGTTGCTTGCTCTTGGAAAGTTGGCCGAAGTCCACTCTTTTACCGAAAAATGTTACAATGGGTACGTAAATAAGCAGAATTGTCGACTGTGGAGTGAATATCAGCCAGAAGCATTCCAAGAGCTACCAATGTATCATGGCATGGAAATATCCACCTCGGCACTCTGGGCAAACCTACTCGCCGGGCATTTCTATTGACAGTCTGTAGAAGTCGGATCCCTTGTAGAAATCGGCTGCAGACTAATGCAACAGCATGTTAAGGCAAACTCATGGCAAAACAGTGCTTTAAGAGGCAGTCGCTAGCCTCGTCTGAATGGAATTGCTGTTCCAGCTGACTAAATTGCCACGTGGGTCATAAGTTCATGCTTGCCGACGAAGCTGCGTACTGCGTTGCGCCAGCAGTTCAAGTATAAAACTAAAAACTTGTGTGTGAATGCAGAACCTCCCGTTGGATGACTCGAGCGCATTCCCGCGCAACAAGAACACAAAGTGCGGGGACGCCGCCCGACTGAAATTGTAATCAGCTTCAAATACAAAAGCTACTGCATGCTGGCCACTCACGGGGTCAATGGTCACCCTTCAACCAGATGCTGTGTCAACAACGTCGATTCTTCCTTAATGTTCGCTCATTAACAGGCAATTTTATCCCGTGCGAGTTGCCACACAAAAAAGCAAACCCACTCGTAAACGTGTTAAACACCACAAGCGCGACGCAAAGTGTTGATAAATAAGCGACCGCAAGCGAATGTGATTTTAAATTACGATGTTTTTTTGGGGGGCGCTTAAATCATCTTTTGCACTCCATATGAACTACCACCCGCCAGCAACGTCTTGGTAACAGTATAAAAACGAGGCTGGAACCTTGTCAAGTAGTCAGTGAAATCTCTGCAGTTCGTGCTTCAAGATGGATCCTTTCAAAGTCTGTTTCGTCCTTGCCGCGTTCGTCGCGTTGGTAGTGTGTGCCCCAGCCGCCAGAGACGACAGCGCTACAAGCGAGAATCCTCTATCTGAGCCAGTACCAGTGTACACGGTCGAGAGATTCTACCGCACCTACGAAGACGGAACCACCGAATTCAAGTGGGAGCACTCATCCACCCCGGCCACAGATCGGAGTCTTAATCCTTGTTCCGCTTACCTTTCAGACTCGTCCTCAGCAACGGTCTGGCTCAGTTCCAGAAGATCACAAACAAGGAGGTGAATGGAGAGACGGTCCAAGTCTACGAAGGCTACTACTCGACCCCCATGCCCGATGGCACCTACGCCACAACGCACTACGTGGCCGACGAGAACGGCTACCGCCTCACCAAACGTAAGTGGATTTTGGCGCTCGGAAGGGGACGCGATTTGCTAATGTCTTGAAACACTTTGCAGAGGAGCTCGATACCAAGCCACCAGTGCTGCCGCCCTACGTTCCACATGTTCCCACAGTTGAGGATTAATGAGCAGAGTTTGATTGATGCTCGCCGAGGACTTGAGACGAGCGAGGAAAACAAAGTTTTGACATGATGCGAGTGCTTTGTTTTGACGAATAAAGATAATTTCCTTTTGAGTTGCGCATTAAGGCTGTGTGTATGTTTATTTGTTGACTGGGAGTCGGGGAAGTCTTCGGGGAGAGGGGACAGCCGAAACTACTCCAAGCAGCTGTTTTACTCGAGAAGAGAGTGCCATCAGAAGGGACTCCAGTGTTGTCAATCGAATTCGAAACTTGATCAGCCAGGCCGATGGCAGTGGTTGAGGTCGAGTTCAAGGACCGGTCGGCTTTTAATAAAGCGAAGAGCGGTTGCTCGGTTGAATGGAGAACTCGTTCCGGGTGAGCATCAGATATTACTTACTTAGGGGCTTGGCACTGGACCTTCCTCTGAGTCCAAGCGTTTGATGTATTGGGTTCCTTAGAGAAGAGCAGCGTGTCCAAGACTTTTTTCGTGTATGAGCGTAAGGGAAGACCGTCCTCTTCGGGGTGCTTGACAGGTTGGAACGCTAGACTGTGAATAACATCTCCACTTAGAGACTTTCTTCCTTGAAATTTCGCCAGGAGAGATAGCAAAGACCAAGCCGGTTGACATGAAGAGTGGGCTGCCGAACATCAGACACCGTCGGCATCTTCACGAACCTGGATCGCCAAGTGACGCTGGATGTGCGATTGCCATCCGAAGTTATACTTGTAAGGTAAGCATTCTAAAGTTTTTTTTTTTTTTTGGCAACACTGGTTTAAGCAGCTGACTCACGTTTCGTGTTTTGTTTCACTGTCAAACCTCTTCAGTTTGGTCTATAATTTAACCATGAATCGTCTTACAAACGAACAACGCTTGCAAATTATTGAATTTTATTATCAAAATGCGTACTCTGTCAAGAAAGTTCATCGCGTACTTCTTCCATCAGTTTAACCGACCAACTGAAACGGCTATTCGGGCTATTGTGACTAAATTTCGCACCAAATTTACATTGTTGGACATTAAACCACCAACACGCTTACGTAGACTGCGAACTATTAAAAATTATCGCAGCTGTATCGGCCAGTGTTAATGATGACCCTCAATTATCGATTCATCGCCGTTCGCAGCAATTGGGCCTCTGTTACTCAACGACGTGGACAATTTTGCGGAAGGATTTAGGTGTGATGTTTTTCAAAATACATTTGGTGCAAGAATTGAAGCCGAACAACCTGCCGCAACGTAAAATGATGAAAATGGCCTCTCAATGGGTACGTAAATAAGCAGAATTGTCGACTGTGGATTGAATATCAGCCAGAAGCATTGCAAGAGCTACCAATGTATCCAGAAAAAGTCACAGTTTGGTGCGGTTTATGGGCTGGTGGCATCATTGGACCGTACTCCTTCAAAGATGATGCGAATCGTTACGTAACTGGGAATTGTGAGCCCTACTGTGCGATGATATTCAACTTGACTTGCATGACATGTGGTTTCAACAAGACGGTGCCACATGCCACACAGCACGCGCAACAATGGACTTATTGAGAGGCGAGTTCGTTCGAGTTCCCCATAATTCTGATCATAACCTCGTCATTCAAAAGAAAGATGATCCAGTGTGATGCATGTGCCATTTCAGATCCTTGTCTGTACATTTCGTCCGCCCTTTCGCGATTGAACTGTGATCCGGGACCACGCAGAGTTTGACCTTATGCTATGAAGGCTTAGTTGTGACAACCTTTGATCTCGTTGTACAAGATGGTACTCAGTGCTGCTACAAAAATGTTGATATTCCATTGTGGGACTTCGGCTTGTCGTAAGTGGTTGGCTGCTCTCTACTGCCAGGATCTCTATCTGGATCATTGGTGCGCATATGAGGGGCTCCAAATGATTATTGTTTGTGCAATGTTTCTGAGTAGTATCCGGCCTTAAAACCTGTGACCACTTTTGATGAAATCGGTGGGTTCGTCCACATTGGTGAAAAGAGCAATCTCGTGGTAGTCTCTCTCTGGAAATACGATTGGTGACGGTCATGGGGTTGTAGGTAGGTCGTTTGATGATAACCTGAACAGCACTATGTACCAACCGTGGTTCGTTGGTTTCTTCTCATCGAGCAAATAGAAGCAGGCAGGCAGTCACCATCCTCTCGTTGTTAGCTGTAGCAAGTATGGCTCAAATAAAAAGTGTTGAGGTCTCCCTCTCAGCTGTGTTCTTGCAGCTGTGACAATGGGTATACAGATTAACAGCCTGATCTCCTATCGGCCACAAATCGAGTGATGTCATGTTTGCTGTACAACGTACTTTTCTTGATGGCCATCTGAGGTGACCTACTTCGAGGAAGTTCGTAGATACTGCTTGCATTGGGATGTGCACTCCTTCGGCAAGCGACAACGACGGGCACGTTTTCGCCTGGCGAGTTCATATTTTGTATTATCAAGGATCATGGAAATTCATTGCTCTCTCCTGTTCTTCTTATCCACCATCAGCGGAGGGATAGTGGGGAGTGATAGAAAACCATCTATGTGTAGGATCCTTTATTGCTTGAAAAAATAAAGGATTCAAAGGTTGCTCGGTGCTGTGGTTAGTTGGCTTTCGAGTCCTTCCCGATCGATATACCGGTATGAAGCGTCAAGATACAAATGTCTCGATAGGGAACATTTGTTGTGAACGAGCCCTTATTTCTGTGAAAAATATTTAGTACACATCAAGTCATATTTTTTCATCGTGTTAAAAATGTCGAATTTTGTACCAGAAAGTGATGATTTGCGGAAAGCATTAATCGGATTGTTACTGGCGATGAAAAATGGATTTTTTTAAGACTCCTTAATGGAAAAATCATGGGCTAATCTGGGACAACCATCAACATCGACTGCAAAACCAGATCGATTCAGCAAGAAGACAATGCTGTGTGTTTGGTGGGCCCAGAAAGGTGTGGTGTACCACGATCTCCTTAAACCTGATGAAACCGTTAATACTGATCGCCACCGACAACAAATGATCAACTTGAACCATGCATTGATCGAGAAACGACCAGATTTGGCCAGAAGACACGGCAAGGTAATCTTGCTCCATGACAATGCAGCACTTGGCTGGGAGCAGCTACCCTACCCGCCGTTTTCACCAGACTTGGCTCCTTCCGACTACCATTTGTTTTCATCGATGGGACACGCATTGGCTGAGCAGCACTTCGATTCCCACGAAGAAGTCGAAGATTGGGTGTCTTATTGGTTTGCTTTGAAAGACGAACAATTTTACTAGCTTCTAAAAAATCACCTTTTATTTCGTTTGATCGATGAAAACAAACTTCTGTCCTCTGAAGGAAATTCCGATGGAAGGATAAAATCATATGACTTTGGAGACAGGCAGGTGAGGGAGTGAATGCGAAATGGATACGACATTGATGGCGTTCGCTATCGTGTGGTGTGCCGGTGTTGGCCATGGACATCAGAGCTGCTTCAGTGGAGAAAGCATTCGAGCACTGGAGTGTGCTGCAAGAATGGAAACTGATACCGAAGAGAATGACAACAAAAAAGCCTGAAAGTCGATCTGGGGACAAAAATATGACGGCTTCTTTTGGAAAGATACCATAAAATTGTTTTCAGAAAGTGCTTAAGACTAAGAGCTCTCTAGGCAGCCATCATCCGGCACCCCACCAACTGATGAGCAACAGGTTAAGCCTCAAAGAAATCATTGATTTTGTGGACCTCGCTGACGACACAGCTTACATGTCACTTGGATCATCGTGGCAAGTCACCTCTCCTTGCATTGGACACCACTTCATTCCACGCACATCCAAAAATACAACTCATGTCGCTTCACAAGCACTGTACAGACAGACAGACACATGGTCTGAGGTCTGGCTGTTGCCTTAAGTCAAGAGACTGTTCAGGCGAACCCATGTCTACACTATTTAATGCCTCTCCGGAAGAGGGCGTCACAGAAAAAAACTGTTGCATGTATGCAAATGCACCGATCTCACACTAATTCTCCCATTTCCCCCCCATTTGAGAAGTTCCCCAGGCTAATGAGCCCACCAGCTGCCCCACAAAAATGTGTCAATAAAGGCAAAGCAATCAAGCCGCATGCCAGGTCATCAAACTTCTCGAAAGTGACACGCACTGGTCACAAAACAAAGATTTCACATCCCGGCACATATCTAACCTAAAACTCCCACCGGCCCCCTTTCGTGTGTGAACAGCAGGAGAGGTGTTTGTGGACAAATAGAAAACCTCATCACAGGCCCATGCACTGCAGACCGAAAGTACAAACAGGCACTGTATGCAAACACCTCTGCTCCCCGGGGACAAGTTGCCAAAGCTGACAACAGCTCTCTTTTCGTGGTCGAGTATATGTGTCAAATCGCTCGGGGATTCTAAACATGCGTCCATAAACAGTTGTTTTACGATTATTGCTTGTCGTTTATGTGCGACGTTAGGTGCGCTCCGTATCGTGCGGCAATTACGCTTGAGGAAGGCACTAAGTGTCGGTCTGGGGCCGGGAGAGTTGCTTATCACAAACGTGGTTTGGCCGAATTTATGCTGCACGCTATGCGCTGCCCTTGTCAATTGAATGCCTCCGCTGAAGACGCGCTCTGGGTGACGTTAGAGGAGTATTTAGGTGCACGTCGGGATATGCATGGTTGTCATGCAAGGGTGGTGGTTAAGTCGACGTGGGGACGCCCAAACGTGTTGGCAATTAAACAACGACGCTGAAGACGGACAACTTTTATGTGCAACCATGAGGTGGCAGGAGGATGTGGTGACTGGGGGAAGTTTCTGATGATGGATGCATTTCGAGGGGAGAAAATGTGACGTCAAGTCGGGGGGGCTCATGTAGCGCGCAGCAGACAGAAGGAGTTACACGTCTTTGGAGAATGTAATGAAGTTCCAGAGCATGTCGTGGGATTTTGTGAGGCCTTAGCTTACGATAGGACAATTGAAACCACCAGAACCATTTCTCATCGGCAGATTCCTAAAGGAAACCGGTTTACAAAAAGTACTCTGGAATAAGTCTCTCTCCAGAGGAGCCTAGTTCCACAAACGAGTCCACAACCCTCGATCGGCACACCAACGTATGCAAAAGGGAACACAATTGATCTCTCTAGCAACACATTTCAACCAAAAATAATCATACACGTCGACGTGGTCACTGAGGCTCTAAATGAAGGTAGGCACATGTTGGTAAGCACAATAATGCTCATTTTGGCAGTCCTGCATTAAAAAGCAAAACTGCCGAGCTGATTCTTGGTGGCTTCGAAAGAAAAGTTCTACGTCGGATATATGGTCCCGTGTGCGAGGAAAGCGAATGGAGGAGAAGACACAACCGCCAACTCGCAAGGCTGTAGACGTAGTCCGGAAGGCAGAAATCCGTCGCTTACACTTTTTCGGCCACATCGAGCGCATGGACGCATGGAAACACATGGCAAAGAGGGTCCTCGAATCCAAGCCTCCTGGTTCGAGAACGACAGGAAGACCGAGTCATGGTGGATGTAAGACAGTCTTGTCTTGATGACTGGAAGCAGCGTGCGCAGCACCGTCGCCGATGGAAGACGACCCATGAAGGGTACGAGCGTGAGCACTTGCTGCCTTCCATCGGTGACGGTCCTGGGCACGCTGCTTCCAGTCATCAAGACAAAACTGACATCGACCACGCTGCTTCCAGTCATTGAGGCCAAGCTGTCCTATATCCGCGATGACTTGGTCGTTGTACCGGAGGTTCGGTCTTCCTCTCCCTCTCGAACCAGGAGGCTCGGATTCGAGGACCCTCTTTGCTGGAGCGTTGTTGTACATTTGCTCAAAGTGGCGGACTGCATCCACATCCTTGTACAGCTCGTAGATTTCGCGGTTGTGTCTTCTCCTCCATTCGCCTTCCTCGCAGACGGGGCCATACATCAGACGCAGAATTTTTCTTTCGAAGGCACTCGACAGACAGCTCTGCAGTCTTACTTAATGTCCAGCTTTCGGCTCCATAGAGCAGGACTGGCAGAATAGGAGTCTTGTACAGCATGACTTTGGTCCTTCGAGTCAGGAGTTTCGAGGCCAGTTGTTTTGACAGTCCGAAGTAGCATCGGTTGCCAAGGGCTATTTGTGGTCATGTCATTCGTGGAGTCAAGGTAGACAAAGATATGGCAACAGTGGAACAGTGGATGATACATTTTCGAAGAAAATCATCTTCAGTGATGAGGCACATTTTGACGTCAGCAGAATTGCCGCATTTGGGCGAATGAGAATCCCAGAGTGATTGTCGAAAAACCAATGTACCCACAAAGGGCGACTGTTTGTTGTGCCATCAGTGAGGCCGGTCAGGCAGTCACTGCGAATGGTTACGAACTTTTTATGCACCGAATTGAAAGATATGAATGTGGACGATATGTGGTTTCAACAGGACGGTGCCACTTGCCACACAGCTACCGAAACAATGGCTCTTTTGCGAGACAAATTCAATGGCCGTGTTATCTCACGTGGTGGCGATGTCAATTGGCCGCCAAGATCATGTGACATGACGCCGTTGGATCTTTTTCTTTGAGGTTCTTCGAAAGAAAGGGTGTACGTCCATAAGCCAGCAACAAAAAAACAAACAATGGCGAAGAAGATTGTAGCGTATTTGGTTATTTGTTGACTGCTCAGATGGGCGTCTATAGAAAATACCCAACCCCACTGCAATGTTCATCTTTCGATGCGTCGATGAACAGACCCACATCCGGGACGATTCTTATACGCTTACTCTTCCAATCTGCTCCATCAGGGGGAGGACTGCCTTGACATATCTTGAAAAAATCGAATTCTATTCGAATTTAGTCCGTTCGAAGCTCTGCCGGTTCGCTCTGTATCGTAAGCAACTTCAACTCTGCCGAGACAATCCCAGTCTACTCGCACTGTGGGTGCTGCACCCTGACCGCCAGAACGTGTACAGGAGTTGTGATTAGTCTGTCTCTGACATTTTGTATGGCTTGTTCTTTTTTCTCTGGTTCACTGGCCAGCATGTTCCGCTAAATGGGCGGGGTATTAGAAATCTCCAGGAAGCTCTTCGAAAACGCACTTGTTTTCACAATGCATTGAACAAAACAACAAAAACCAAATCAGCCTTGCTCAGCTGAGAGGACTGCAAAGACGAAGAAGGAAAAAAGAAGAATCGAAATAGCCTTCTCCTCATCCTACCAACACTCGTCGCACGAATGCCTGTTCAGACAACATCTCGGTCGCAACTACCGCTATCCAGAGCACTATGAAATGGGGTGTGGCTTGCGTGTGTTTTCTCTGGCGATCATTTTTTTTTGTATTTTTGGGTCGCAACCACCGCTATCGCTTTCGAGAATACACCTTGTACTGGGACGCATAGACCATTTTATACTAGGTCGTAGAAATGTGAACTCTCCGTTCGTATGGAAGTCCAACTCGTCCCCCTGTCCAATGTGATCGTACCCAATTGTCAGAAATAAGTGAGCCATCTTCCATCTTCGGCCATTTTTTCCCCCTAGTCCACATGGGAGAGTAGTGGAAATCTCTTGTGAATCACAAAAGTTTCACAAAAACTATGAATCCCCACAATATGGCGGCCGATTCGTGGATTTTGTGGGATTAGAGCGACAGATTCATGGATTGTGTGGGAATATCGTGTGAAGTTGGCCACATCCATGTACTATTGTTTGAAGAGTGTTCAAAATTTGGTATTTGGTAGTGCTGCAGACAGAAACTCGTCTAAACAGAAGCTTAATTAATGTACCGCCTTGTTCGTTGGTGTCCCATCCTCACTGTGTTGAATGTCTAATACAGAAATTTGAAAAATGTCGAGTAACGAGCGAATCAAAGGGCCAGAGTGGCAAAAGTTCGATATCTCCTTGGTCTGCTCACGAGTACGAGTGCCGAAGAAAAAAAGGCGTAGAAATAGAAGCCATGAAGGGTCATCTTGAATTCATTTTTGGGTGGTTAACCACACCATACCTCAAGTGGTTTGCTTTTTATTCAAGTCCTTAGTGGAGACTCATTTATAGACTTCTGCAGGAGCTGCAGAGACGAGGATGGAGAAGAAACCATTGCACGCCTGTTATGTGCTCTCTCATTCCGCAGATACAGGGTGGGAAAAAATCACGAAGTGCACGATGTGCATTTTTATTTGAACGCCCATTTTCATAACAAGCCTGAATAACATTAACGCGTTGCTCGATTGTGTATCTTTCCACGGTTCAAATTGAGTTAGTCTGAGATTGAGAAATGTCAAGTGAAATGCAGAAGAAAGCTTGACGTTTAGGTGTGGTTCACATTCAACAGCGGCCCTTAAATTGAACCACCCTTTAGTACTAACCCTATTGGGTTCATCAGGACAGACTGTTACCGCCGAAATCTCCGAGTCCGATTGGGGTTGGGCGGAAGAACGCCACCAGCTCAATGGAAAATGGCCGTGGGTATAAGATGTTTAATTTGGGCGCCACGCAGTTGCCCTTCCGCTCAACACGCTTCCTACTCCTAAAACTGCGACTAGGAGGAGGAATCCAATTTCTGCTAGGACTTGCACCCGGTCCAAAAAAAAAAAAAAAAAATAAAAAAAGACAGTACCACACAGCAAAAAAAGGACCATACACACCTGACTTGACAGTTCACAATTTATTAAGGCTAAGTTCTTAAAACTAACTTAATGTACAATTCGAAATGTTAGGAATCAAATTTTAATCACTTAACCTACTGATTTACAATTATATAAATTTAAACTCAAAGGAAATATTAAAAGAAAAAAAAAATAGGAAAACTTTTGAACACAGACAAAGGACGGTACACAGGGAAAACAGAAATCGCGAAAGAAAAAAAAAATGTTACCGACGAACAACAAAACGCGGAGCTGGTTTTGAACCTGCGTGTCGGATCTTACAACGCCCGTATACTCCACGCCCGCCGCAGACAACTCGACCGGCGATCGTTACGAAGGCATACTAATACAGAAGCATATACACACGCATAAGTGGGATTATCATTAAAATATATAAACTACAAGAGAAAGAAAAAGTTGTGAATTCTATTTAAATTAAAATATACAAAAAAAACGAGAAACAAAAAATACAATACATAATATATATGAAAAAAAAGATTAATAATTTCTCCTTCCCTTGAGTGGAAGAAGTCACCTGTCTGCTTCCTGGCCTCGTCGATCAGCGTCACCTCTCTCCTGCCGCGTCTGATTCCTCCAACGGAACTTAGTTTTTTTTTTCCTTTTTTTTTCCACTTTACTGGCACCTTACTTTCTATTCCTCTTTTTTTCCAATCAATTCACGTTTTTTTTCTTTGCCTATACTTCTGACTTTTTTTTTCAATTCAAATTCAATTTTCCTTTTTTTTTCCGATTAATTCATTCTTTCTTTTTTTTTTTTAATTCTGAGTTAACACCTTCCTATGTGAAAATGCACCCACTCTACCACTTTAATTTCATCGTATGTTTATTTTTATTCTTTTTTTTTTTTTTTTATTTCCAATCGTAATTTCTTTTTTTTTCTATTCTGGCCAAAGCACACTTCTTTTTTTTTTTTTTTTATTTCCAATCGTAATTTCTTTTTTTTTCTATTCTGGCCAAAGCACACTTCTTTTTTTTTTTTTTTGGTGGTGCACTCCACTGTCGTTTTCCTTTCTTTTTTTTTTTTGAAATTGAACTTTTGCTCAGAGCTTCTGTCCCGGCTCGCTGAGCTTCTGTCCCGGCTGCGTTGCACGATCGAACCCTCGCTACAAAACACTCGATTGGGTGGCAAAACAACAATCTAATATAAATCAAAAAAAAAAAAATAAAACAGTCCTTCACTTTCTCTGGAAGTTTCCACTCGCGTGCTCTTATTCCGGTTTTTCTTTTTTTTTTTTTGCGGCCAGCCTACCGAAAAACACGTACACGTCCGATCAGTCTCCTTGTTAAACATCAACTCCCCGAAACTTTCGTTTTATTTTCCCGACATGCCAAGGCAACCCCCGCCATCCCGATCGGATGATCCATCTCGCCGAACGCGATAAGCCCGTTGGACCAATCAGTCCACCATGAAGTCCGCTATGTCTCCATCGGACCATACTAGGAACGGGCAGTATCCTTGAAAACGAGAGCTCAGAGGACCAGACGGGCACCAAAGGCACCAGAAAGAGAAGGAGGAGGAAAAAAAAACGATTAAAAAGCAAAGCTCTCCGTGGTGGTATTTGAACCCGCAAAACCTCGTACTGGAGCCGACCACCCAACATCCTGCGCTACCGAAGTTACATAACGCCCTCTGGAATCTGAGCGATGTCATAATCAATGCCCCATACGCCCACCTACCATGACGAATCGGTAGCCTATTTCTAGGCGAAAACCTTTCAACAATCGGAACCCATAATAAGACATTGATTTTATCGGGCCTTCAACAATAAAGAGGCTTCAGATGAGGTCACGCAATTGAACAAATGTGCGCAGATTTCTTTTTCTTACAGAGCTTCGGGTATTGTTAACAATTTCCAATCAACATCATCTAGATCTGTCCAGCTAGCAGGTGCTAGGCCGAGCAATGTGCGGCGTGCCCTCCTACAGCTCCTGTTGTACAAACGATGGTTAATCTTTGTGCTTTGTTGAACATGCTCATGCAGTTTCTTGTGTTTGCTGGCAGCTCACCAGACTAGGCTCAGCTCTAAAGATGATGTACGGTGGCAAACCTTCGACTTCTGAAGCCCTACAGTGCAGCCTTGTCATCACAAGCATCTCAATTCAAGGAGAATCTATCATTCACCTCGACTCCATTACCCCCACCAGCTTAGGGGCAACTGGAGCACACGTCGTAACTCTCGCCCGACCCCACCCATGGTGTCATTAATCAAACACAACTGAAATTCGCTTGAACGGTGTTAACTTTCACACTCGCCTCCTGTCTCCCATCACCACTGAGGAGGATTTTCTCCACCCCAGCCCTCTGGAGAGTGTATTCCCGCCTGTTTACACCATCACCCTAGGCGCAACCTCTCCCCGTGCCTCGTTTGACTTCTTTAATGAAGGTCGTTAAACTAGATCGCAACTATCAACACTGCAGCGGGGTGACACAGTCACACACTTGTTGTCGGGCACGGAGAACGTAACGCGCGGATAGCTTCTTTTCACAAAACTCCGGCTTAACGAACGCCTCAAATTTGTAGTTACCGTCCCGCACCGTCATCATGGCTCGTCGGGATATAAAAGCAAATTCTCACATCGTAAGTGGAAGTAATTTTAATTTAACGGCCTTGTCCTCTACAAATAGACGCTGGCGCGGCGAGCTACTCGCTGCTCGCTGCTTCGGGGAGCGACGAAGTTTGATGGATGGAGCTGCGAGCGGAACATGACAGGGCTCCGTTTAAATGAGCGATATTCAAATTAGTTTTTATTGTTTACCCGCAGCGGGGAGGCAGCCGCCAAGCAGGAAGGAACACACATGCCCATGTGATCACGGCGTGGCTGCCAGCTGGTCGGGGCCGGCGGAATGTTTTCGGAGAAATTTATGAGGCGTAACTTCTCCAATTGTGCGGAGGGCAGCAGAAGCGCTGGAGAGTTGGAGAGCCTGCACCCAAAAGGGAAGGCGGACGAGATTTGAAGTTTTGTCATTAAAATAAATGAATTCGCTGCGGCCACCTTGGACGAGAGGTCTGCCCCGTTCAGTCCGAATCATCACATCCGATGGGGCTAATTAAGAGATTGAGTGGAAATTGGAAAATAAATTCGAAAGAAATTCGTGCGACATTGGTGGCATTCCTCCTGACTCGGAGGAGCAGACACGAACGCACTGGAGTGTGAAGGAACTAGAATGCGGCAGAGGCGATTAAGACGAGAACGATGGGCCGACGACGGAAATAGTTGAATTGAAATGGAGCCTGATTGTTTTTATTTGTTCTCGCGCGCCTGGGACGGATTTTATGGATGCCCATTCGACGGTTTGGTTGGACGCGTTCCGAGGAAACGTAAACAATTTTTGACGCATGAGATGACTGCCGGCGGCAGTGACTCGCGATGCAAGGGAGATTGGGTGGGAGGTGCTGGTGGGCCCTCGGCACGGAAGCGGCTGGATTAGAGTAAATGTGCCGTGGCGCTGGTTTTCATTCAAACAAAAGGAGTAACTTACAGAAGAACAGTAGACAAGCTTCTCACTCTAAGAACAGTGCGCGAGAGGTGTGAGTGAACGCCAAGGCTGTTTTGTCGATTTGGAGGAGGTGTACGCCCGGGTGGCTCGTGGTAATCTCTGAAGTCGTTGCTTGTCGATTTGGAGCAGGCGTACGAGTGAAAGTGGCTCGTGGTAATCTCTAAAGTGTTGTGGTTCCCTTTTGAGAGCCGTGCACACTCTCTACACAGACTGTTGTCGAGCACGGGCTTAAGGGAACTAAGTCAACACCTTTGGACGTCACCCATACTTTTCAGTGCACACATGGCCTGGATGGCGCAGTGCTGTCGAGGCGTAGAATGGTAGAGTCGATGTCCCTCACATTAGGTACATTCAGACTGTGCTCCCGAGAATGACAGGTCGTACAACGTTCCCTACGGCGCTCGTACAACCTTTTTCCCTAGGCAGTACGGTAGGTAGTATATGCTGTCCTCAAAATCGCGCTAGTTGGAGAGGCATGTTGGTTGAGTCCCAGGTCCACCTCGGACTGTAGCGCCACACAAAGAAGAAGAAGAAGTACGGTAGGTAGTTCAGTGTGAACGAAAAGCTTTTTGTGGTCCGTTCGGACAAGTCTCACGGCCTGCATTGCAATGTGAACGCCGCTGTTCTCCCAGGCGGAACTTATGCGCGCACTCCATAGGCTTGTGGCCGTATGTGAGGTTGGCGGGATGAAGATTAACGTGGAGAATCTCCGATGCTGTAGGCATCTCCATTTAATGGATTCCTGTTGAAGCTGGTGGAGAACTTAGGGTATATCGAGCGCTTGTCAGAGTAGACAATGCCCAGCTCTCCTGTAGGACAGATCAGGCTAGGTCAGCTTTCGAACAGCAAGGAGGATCTGTAACCAGGAGGGGCGAGCTTGTGAACTCAGTATTTGATCTTGGGTAGTAGCCATGAGAATAAGATCGGGAATACAAGCCGCCTCGATGAGGTCTTTTCGTGCTGTTCGGCGAGTTACTCGCCATGATAAATGGAGTGAGAAACAGGTCAGTGAGTGAGGAACTCGGATTCTTCATTGTTAGAAGACGGGCTACGCTTCGATAGTACAGTCATGTAGTAAGAATGCCGCCCCATTACCACGACATTCGAAGCTGGCCTTAAAAGCTCCTCAATCAGGTTGACGATCGCTTGGTGGTTAGACCAGGTTAAAAAACCCGCCTATATACGCTTGGGCATAACTTCTGATGGGTTTAAGATGATGGCGGAAGATGTCTGTGCACTTACACTTATAATAATAATATGGGTGGCGCTACAGCGCATAGAGGGCCAGGGCCTAGTTACTCAGCAACGACTCGTGTTGTGCGTGCTATTGTTCTCTCACGAGTGGAAGGGACCTACAGTCTTACGCCGAATCCGAACGCCCAAGTTTGAGAAGCTTTTTCTAGACAGGAAATACTCTTTGAGCATTGTCGGTGACTCGAAAGAGGTGGGGTCGTGAAAATTATTTGTGTCACTCAGAGCTGGAATCGAACCTACGACGTCGAGGTTGGGGTCGGCGCACATACCCACAACGCCATGGGCCACCACCATTTTCATCACAGTCACATATAAATTATAAATTACCCAAAATCAACTCAGCAATTGGTTTCAATTGTTTGAAGACTATTTCATGCAAATGTTGACCTTGACTGCGCCTCAAATGGTCCATCCGCTTAGTCCAATTTTGGCATACTCTTTCCAACTTTCCGGCCGGTAGCTCACGAATAAATGCTTCAATGTTGTCTTCCAATGCGTCAATTGAAGCGGGCTTGTCTGTACAGACGTGAGCCTTAACATAGCCTCACGAAAAATAGTCTAAAGGCGTTAAAATGCACGATCTAGGCGGCCAATTGACCGGTCCCGAACGTGAAATAAACTGTTCACCGAACTCGCCTCTCAATAAGTCCATTGTTGCGCGTGCTGTGTGGCATGTGGCACCGTCTTCTTGAAACCACATGTCATGCAAGTCAAGTTGGATATCATCTCACGGTAGCGCTCACCATTCCCAGTTACGTCACGATTCGCATCATCTTTGAGGAACCTTCAACAAGCGTCATCCAATTCATGAGCCAGATTTGATCAAATAAATTGAATCCCCTCATCCAGACCATAGATGATCTGGCAATCGCTGTACCTTCGAATCTTGTGATCACGCCCATTATGGGCGCAACAGAGAAAAGCTTCTCAGCAACCACTCGTGTTGTGCGTACTATTGTTCTATCACCAGTGAAGCACTCATGGCGTCATGATATAGAACATGCACCGGCACTGATCAGTGGTACGGTGCATGGAACACGTATTACAGTCACTACTGGTACAATGTGTCGCCTAATTACACGTCTACCAACTTACGAGTCATTAGACACTCTTATGACAGAGTTAGCAGACAAATCGCTAAAGATCTGCTCCTTGTTAGAATGAAGAATTCTCAAAAGAGTAGGAAAAGCCGAATCGGCAAACATAGAGCATTCAGCAGTAAAAAACAAAACCTAATAATTCGTGTGAATAGTCAGACATTACAAAGATCTAGGTTTGATGACTGAGTCACTGTCAGCTCTGAAGTCAAGCGTATCGCCGGACTTGTCTTAAGAGTTGACTTCAGAGACCCTCAGGCGACTGTTCTAACAAAACAGGTACCAAGGATCTTCGATTTCGGTAAAACCAAACATTAGACGGGGAGAACTGGATTCAAAAAATGGGTCTGAGTACTCATTTATATCGGACTACACAAGAAGCTTCACTGTCAGGTTGCACCAATTTCAGCGTCATACAACTTCTTAGTCGGACTCCCAAAATGCCACAAGAAGCAGCAGTAGTGGTTGAAGAGCTAGAGAGTGCATCAATCTTGAACTCGTTGCACTTGTCATTGAAAAAATTGTTGAGTTACACGACTTGACCAGAAGAACACTGTTTTGTGAATTGTTTCAATTCTAACCGCCATTCTCAAAGACTCTGCAAAAACGGGCACCGATTTGTGGTTCATCAAAATGAAAAGGCAACGAAAATGGTTAATAACCTTACATTCAATCCTGCGTCGGTCTCCATGCAATCGCCCTGGTTTGGAAATGGACCTGGCATTGCGTGCATGTCAGGTAAGAGTACGAGAGAACTACGGTCCAATGATGCCACCAGCCCATAAACCGCACCAAACTGTGACTTTTTCTGGAACCATTGGTAGCTCTTGCAATGCTTCTGGCTGACAGACAGTCCAAAATCGACAATTCTGCTTATTTACGTACCCATTGAGCCAAAAAAAAACAAAACACGAAACGTGAGTCAGCTGCTTAAACCAAAATCACCCTTTAGTGTCTTACGGAAATTCAAGCAATCTAGACTCATCGGAGAGAAGACTGACATTTAAAATTGAATTATGTTGTTGTAGGTTATATTCATAACACTGCACTTATTGTAAAAATGTTCAAAGTTTGTCAGTACGTAAGTATCTCGTAGATAGATAAATAAATACATTTTACGAGTAGAACTAGTTTGCTAAATGCTGGTCACATCATGGCCAACCCACTGCATCGACTTCGTGAGACGTTTTGTGTTTCTTCGCGATCTTGCTTTCAACTTGGAGTAAGAATTTGTCCCCTAAACGCCTAAAGCTTAATCGCCTTGAATCCCTCGAGTGCCGTCGAATGCATTCGCTGATCTGCTCATTCTTCTCCAACTAACACAGACTGCCAGATTGGACTGGATGACTGACATGCAAACACACAGATGGATCAAAGACAAGAGAAGGGGTGGGTGCGGGTGTCTATTCACAAGACCTCAATATTGCTATCCCTGATCACTGTAGCGTTTTTCAGGCAGAAACCATAGCGATTAAAGAGGCGCTGGCGTGGCTTAAAAACAATGTGATATCAAAAAGGGATATCACCATCTGTTCCGATAGTCAGGCCGCCATAAAATCCCTGGACAATGTCGTGTTCTACTCAAAAAACATCCCTTAATTGCAGGCTGTCTCTTAACGAGATGGCCGAGCATTTTAACACTCACCTCATGTGGGTGCCGGGACACTGTGACATACCAGGAAACTGCAAGGCCGACGAACTCGTTAGGTGTGGTACAACCTCATCCATATCGATAGAAGGGGTACCACCTTCCATGCCGATCGCTACAGCCTATCATCTTTTAAAGATTCACACAATTAAAACCACCAATGACCAATGGCTAGAAGGCACCACCTGCCTTAAAACAAAAGAAATCTGGCCATCACTCAACCTAAAACGGTCACTCAGTCTACTTGGACTCAGCAAGCCCTCATTAAGGACCCTCATAGGAGTCATAACCGGGCACTGTGTAATTGGCACTCATGCTCGCAGGATGGGTGCTCCATATAATGATTTTTGCAGAAGCTGCATGGATGAAGAGGAGGAAGAGAACACTTATCACCTTCTCTGCTCCTGCAGTGCTCCTGCCAGTCGTAGGCTCCTGCACCTAGGGGCCTACTACTTCAGCGACCGTAGCGAGCTAAAAAGTGCCAGCATTGGCCAACTAAATCGGTTCATCAGCAGCACCAACTGGTTCCAGCGTTAGGAGAAGTCAATCCGCGTGGTATCACAATGGGGATACTCTGGCCTAAGTGTGACTGCTCTGCAGCAGTCAGCCACTACAACCTAACCTAAACTAACACAGACTGCCGCACGCCTACTGATATCTAGAAAACCTCTTAGTTTTCCACGAAAAAACATGCTCGCTTCAAACGAAGTCGATATATCACACGCGAAACACGAGAAGTCCTTCCCCCGCCCCATACACAAGAAGCCCATCACCATGACCTTCCACTGAAGTAAGATTAATTAAAGCAACCTTCACCAGCATAAGTGGTTCTTCATAAAATGACACAGTCATTAGTCGAATATCCTGTTTTCCTCCACTTAACGACATTCCACACAACGTTGTGGACACACACCAGACACACCCTCGTCGTCTCAGTGCTCGTGCGGCGTAACGAATTCATTTGTCAAACGGATACAAGCACAATGCCCAGTCATTAGAACAACGGCCAATCCATCCTAATTCAGAATGTTTTCCCCAGTTCATTTATCCGGCAAAAGTGCAGATACATTGAGTGCAGACGTACGAGCATCCGAGACAGGACGACAATGTTGAATGACTTTGTCGTATCCTTTTGTGAACGCTGTCACATGGAAGAAAAACTACCAAATCATCGTTATCCTTCCCGGCGGTTGTTTGGTTTTTTCTCTCTCTGCTTCCTTGTGCGGAAACCAAACAAAAAAATGGAACAAATCACAGCCAGGAACGTTCTTCCTCTCCCGAAGTCCGAAAATCACGGGCCAGAGTGGAGAGTGGAGCCCTCACATTCGGACTCCTTGCACTGGATGTCGACGAACATATGTCCGGACCAAGGATGCCTCACGTGTGGGCGGTGGGCGCGACCGCTCCCCCGATTCGTGCTGTTTCATTGTTCGCCGGTTGAAAAACAACGCATCTACAACAACGGCGATGGCAAAAAATATTTGCGTTCATTCTTTATTCCCATCCCTCCCCATCCGGGCCGGGCCATTGTCCACGAGCGCCGTGCCTTTGAATGGAATGCCTCCGCCAATAGGTCTCTGTTTTCTGCAGCGGCAGCGCCTTCCTCCGCCCGGCAAGTCCTCGCTGTGCAGCGGCAGACGACTCCGAATCGACACGAACAAACGAAGTTGTGGCAGACATTTTTGAAACGATATAAATCGATTAAGGTCGCGAGCTATAAGTTAACGTCGCTGTGAGCCGTCGGTGGGGTGTGCGTTTAACAGTTGACTTATTTCTGTATGCTTCATGCAGCCCTATTCAGTCGTCGGTTGGCCTCAGCTCAGAGGGCCTTTGTGCCAGCAGCGGAGAGAGGAGCCGAGCACAATGGGGCAAAGAAGTCAACCGGAGAACGAGCGAGTTCGGCTGGAATTCATTTGCTCTTCCGATTTAATTTAAAAGCAATTACGCTTTAATGCCTTCAACGCCACCCAGCAGAGTGGGTCTTAAGCTGCTATCTGTCGGTCCTCGGTGTCGGGTGCATGGTGGCTGGGCATGCTTAGGCGGGCCATTGTGTTCGATTCAGGCGGCAGCTTTTACGGGTGTTTGGCCGATGTGAGGCCTTTGAAAGGGAAAATAATGATGTGGGCTCGTAGCCGGCTTGATCTGATTGTCTGGCAGTCTCCGAGGTTTTTTCCGGTTGTCAAGCGCGTTAAGGGAGGAATGTCTGCTTAAAGATTGCACTTACTTCTCTTTTTCCGTTTGTTCGAGAAGACAAGCGACTTAACGACGTCGTTTTTTGTTCTGTCGCGAAACCGCCTTATGGCGACGAGACTTAATTAACTTTTAAGACTTCATTGCTGTTGGTGTGGGCATTAGAGATACCAGAGGACGCACCGATGAGCTGGATGTGTTTAAATGTGTGCAGTAAAATGGGGTGCTATGTCCCAAGATGGAGGGTAAACTGATGAGAGACGGGTCCTTTGTGGTAAGTAATGGAAGTCAGCTCGAGCGATGGACTGGATGGCAGGCACACATTGCGAAGATGTTTCAAAGTACTGAGGGACTGGCAAGTATTCGCTTATCACTCACGGACTCGACTCATCTGAACTGTGAGGCAACAGTCGACGAAGTTCATTGCCGACATCTAGTCTAGTAAAGGCACTGATGGACGGCTACTCTCTAGTGATCGGCCCTTTGTTCGCCTTCTCTAACAAAAGGTTATTCATCGTGAGGTGAAGCCTATAATCTAAATGATGCCATGTAGATGTTGGCCACTACCACGTCTGATGTGATCCATTCGGAAGCTTAAATTTGGGGCGACTCGTTCGAGCATAGCGACTGGTGGTTCGCGGACAATATTGGCTTCCAAAGCCTCGTCTTAGCTGTGGTTAGTAAGGCTTTTTTGTTGATTTTCTGAGCCGTCTTTCGACTGCCACAGCGGCGCTATTGGGGGTATCTATGACTTCTGTACACCGTCGGTGATGTTATTTCACGTCTATTAATCGATTCTGAGAGTATTTCCGCTAAGACCTGCGACTGTCCATATCCCTAGAGAAAGTAGTCCCAAGGCATGATACCGCACGATATAGGCGCCCAATCAACCGCAGGAAAGTGTGAATACAAAATGAGTCTCAACAAATCCATTGTTTCATGCGCTGTATGTCTCGTAGCCCCTGTCTTGGTGAAACCAGGGCCCATGTGCTTGAATTTCAGGATGCACATAGTCGAATACGCCCAACCAAGCTGCTGAGATCGAATCGATTCCTAACGGTCTTCGCGTACACTCTCAGCTACAGCTGCTATAGTCTCTTCACTGCGTGCTGGATGTGGTCCAACCGGTCGAGTATCATCCTCAAATGCAAATAGGGCTTCAAATTTGCGCAAGGTTTTGGCAAAAGTGGCTTGAGTACGTCGCGCACCTTAAGCACGAAAAACATTTTTCACAGAACTCTGATTTTCGTAATACACATCTGGTCTCGACAAGGAATTGCTTTCCTCTGACGGAGGCTGTATGTGGAGTGGCGGATGAAAATGAGTCGAGGAATCGGGTACAAAGGCGGGACTCGACAATTAGATAGGCTCGTGCAGGTGGAACATAAATTGTGGTGCGACTGAAAAAGGCCTCAGGAGTAACGCAAATCTGACACCAGAAGGTTTCTCCTTAAGAGCTATTACCTAACAGAGGGCGCTAATAGCATCGAGCAGGCTTTTCATGACAAGCTTTTCATGACGACGGTGGCTTTGAGGTGTCTCCATGCAACAGACTGAGCCAGATCGCACGTGAATGGAAACATTTACGTAGAAGGTGGATAGTTGTTCCAGGGATCATTTCCTGGATCTGTTCAAGAGATTGACCAACTTATCGGAGAGAAGACTGACATTTGAAATTCAAGAGATTGACCAACGGCGATATCCGGAACCACTTAGTACATCCGCCGCTAAGAGGTAATCCGACTAGGTCGGGACGTGCGTGTAGAATTGATGGCATCAAGACGAATTTACCGACACCGGTACGAGCCGACTATTGGGAGAAACACCGAGTCAAGAATGAACTCAGGAAGCTACAATCGCACAGTCGCAACGGACTGCTTGGATCTTTGCCGATCGAGTCTCCCATTCCTGCCCTGTGGTTTCGACGCCGCTTGCAAGAGCAGTCGACGAACATTGAGGCGCCATCGAGGAGTTAGCCACTGATCGTATGCCACTCGCCAAGAAAGGGCATGGTTGCTACTAATGCGCATCAACGTCGTCATCATTGCAGAGCGGAGTTTCCCTGCCCGCGCTGGGTGTGTGTGAGGATCGTCGCTCGTCTTGATTGTTGTGGCGCTCGAGGACAGTGATGTCTTTCTGATTCTCTTTATCGGCGAAATCTAGCACAGACCTAGGTGTTGATAGGTGGGCAGTGATGGTGGTGAGTCAGTGGTGGTCAGTGGGAACCCAAATAGCACTGTGTGCCGTTTTAATGCCATCCCTCTGATTATTTAATTGAGAATGTAAGGCGTGATGCATGTGACAGCGCAGCCGAGCTAAAGCATGTTGCTTATTGGGAGAGTTGGATGCTCAAGGGATTATTAATACCCTTAATTGTCCGGGAACAAGATGCAGCACGGACCGATGGCATAGAGGAAGAGTGGCAGAAGAGGTACCTGTGCACTGCGGATTGTAGACAATGGGAAATATGGGGCTGGGAAGAGCATTCCATATTCGTGGAGTGCGGCTGAAAAACGAGTCTCTAAATTGCACTGTGCGTCCGAAAGCAGGCTTAAGGCTAAACTGATGTGCAGTTAACAATCTGGGGACGCTGTTGTGGTGTGAGTCTGTCCGTGTGGTGTGAGTCACTCCTTGTTGACCTGCCAAGCGATACTGAGCATGACAATGCAGTTTGATAGGAGTCGCGAGTGATCTGCCAAAGACTGTTAAAAATAAAACCTGAGCGTTTGGCCTGGGATTCCCAAGACATGATGGTAGCCCAGGTATTATTGGCGACCGAGGACTAAAGTCGATCAATATTGCTTTTACCCTAAGTGGTGCGCATATGGAGCACTGGCACTGAGGGCACTGAGGATGACAGACCCGTAGGCTCGAGTGGAGAACACTCCGATACGGCTTCGATTCGTCCAGAAATCCAGAAAATGAAGGAGTTTTGTGGCTCCCTCGTATTATTAAAGAGGCCCTGAGAACGTGGTAAGACACCTGACGATAGGCAAACTGGGAAGATCGTAGATTGCTACAAGATTGCTTGGCTGTTGTATGATGCTCCGTCGCAATCATCACGCTGGCTGTGCTGCCATTTGTGTGTGGATAGAATAACAGCCCACGTTCTCGTAGCCTATCTGAGCGCAGCTTCGTGTTCTCTGCTTTCCAGTTTGATCCGTTGACGGAGCATGGTTGGGAACCAATGACGGTGAAGAAGGCATCACTACGCTCGCGCAGGGTGACTTCGGTTCATTCATGAGAGAGAAGTTGAATATCAACTTTCAGAAGTCGGAAACCATTCTATTCAGGACTCCGTTGTACAAAGTTTCGGCGGAGACTTAAGAGAATTGGCGAAAGTTCCCAATCGTTGAACGGCACGGGCAACCACTGGCGCAAAGGACTGTAGTCAGATACCTGGGGATCTGGCTAGATCAGTATCTATATTTTAACAAACATGTAGATGCTGCTCTACCCAGAGCCCGAGGCTGTTACAAGAGAGACTGTTTTACAACAGCCAACTCGATGCAAGGGTAAAGGTAATCTGCTACATGGCCCTCATACGGCCAATGCTCACATATGACTGTCCCGTGTGGTTCAACGTGAGTGCAAGCTTGATGGAAAAGATTCGGGTGTTTGAGAGGGCTTGTCTTAGGGCTTGCCTTCGCCTCTACAGAACACCAGAGTCCCAGTACAGAAAATTCTACTCCAATGAGTTCTTATACAACAGGGCCAACCTGATACGAGTGGACAATTTCCTGGTGAAGTTGATTCGAGGTCACACTGCGAGAGCGATGAACTCGGTCAATAACTTGATCTCCGGGGCTTACTACCCCAACCCACAGTACCACGAAAGGGTACGTCACAGTGGCTTCGTCCCTCCAGAA
The DNA here is from genome assembly GCA_916610145.1 of Eristalis arbustorum. Classification (NCBI taxonomy): domain Eukaryota; kingdom Metazoa; phylum Arthropoda; class Insecta; order Diptera; family Syrphidae; genus Eristalis; species Eristalis arbustorum. Next base: position 41,234,015 of record OU744320.1, on the reverse strand, counting down.
GCATTTCTCTGTTTTGACAAGCACGGCCTGATACAAGACAAGAATGCGGTACCGCTCCTGTTTCACATAGCCAGGTCAACTGTGGATGGGCGACTCAACCATGACCGTTCCGTCGCACAACGAGCTGAGGAGGGCCCCCTCCGGTTCAGTACAGCGGTCTCGAGTCGGGATGTGAGAGATGTTGCATTGCATAGTTTTAAGCATTTTTGTCTAGTATGTAGGCTCTTTATGAATGAAAAAATAAAAATGAATTAAAATGAATGAAATGATGACGGTGTACAATTTTGCTTGCTGGCTGATTTATTCGTGTCGTTTCCAAATGCATACAATGCTTGAGGCACCAATTCAGAAAGGTTCGGTCTTGTCGATAAGCATTTCAGGAAATAATGTTTGGGTAAGGTATGTTGAAGGTATGCAATATAGCTCAGCGGAGTTACTAAGTGGCCTCAGCAATGCACCAGTCAGTACACTGGTCAAATTTCATGACCAAGCTGATTGGCTATCATATAATAGTAATAATATGCGTGGCGCTACAGCCCATAGAAGGCTAGCGCCTAGCTTCTCAGCAACCACTCGTGTTGTGCGTGCTATTGTTCTCTCCCGAGTGAAAGGTACTTACAGTTTTATGCCGACTAGGAACGGCCAAGTTTGAAAAGCCTTTTTCTAGACGTTCTAGTACTCCTTGACCATTGTCAGTGACTCGAAAAAGTGTGAACAGTATTCTTGTCGCATAGAGCAGGAATTGAGCTTACGACGTCAAGACATACCCAGAATGCCACGGATCACAACAGCATCTGAGATATGTTCTTTAACTAAGAAGAACAGTTTTCTCTCAATTTTTGTATAGCTGAAGGCTTACAAATTCCTCTATAATTGTCGACGTTTTCTTGAGAGCCCGATTCATGGATTGGAGCCAGGTATGTTTTTTTCCAATCTTCCAAGTACAGTCCATCCGACAATAAGTCGAAACAATATTTGAGAATGATTGGTGGTATCGCATCTTCTCCACAATTAGAGCTTGGCTTTACATTTGTGAGAGATTGAATGATGGCAGTCGAACGTAACGCTAGCGATCCAATGTCTCCTAACTTGAGGAGCTATTGCCTGTTGGATTTGAATTAGAATCACAGAAACTAGATTGGAAGAATTGCCAATTTCAAGAATAGAAATTGTGTTATCCGAATTTTCTTCTTTATAATGCATAAAGTTTGGTACTCCAACCGATTTCCGTGTGGAGTTAGTAAATTTCCAAAATGGTTTGCTGTCATGTCTAATATTATTTTCAATTGAAATTATGTAGTTTTTACAAAGATGCTTACATATTTAGCACAAAGTCACAATGTCGCCTAAAGAACTGTTTCGTTGCAGAAGGAAGTATTTTCCATGCGATTGCGGTGGATGTTGCGAGAGTATGTCATGAATTGTCATTTACTGTCACAAAGATGAAGATTTTGATTCCCTTCGAGCTGCCTGAAGAGCGCTGAATGCGGCTTTGATGCTGTTCGAAAGCACGGTGAACAGATTTTCCTCGAAATAAACGCACATTTCACATGGATTAGAGCCGGATCAACTCGAATTGTAAACCGAGTCAATCCAAACGAAACAAATAAATAGACATTCAACCTACGCACGCTCCGACACGATGTGAACGCCCATCTCGCTTGGCTCGGTTTTTCGACTCGGGTTGGCCACCTCTAAATTGAACATCGCGAACTTGTGACATTAACACCATCGAAAGAACACAACGGGCTGTCAGTGGGGCCCTTGTGAGCATCGAGAAGGATGCGGCCAAGATGGGTCTTGCGGATGATGAGGGTAAGACAAAGTATATGCTGTCTACGAAAAAGGTTCACCAACACCGACGTCTTGGACAAAACGACGTGTCGTAGTGAAAGATTTTATCTACCTAGGCTCCGAAGTTAACACAAGCAATGACATCACCGCGGGGATAAAACGGAGGATCACGATGGCCAATCGCTGCATTTTCGCAATCGGAAGGCCTCTGGGGAATAAGGCCATCTCTCGGAGAGCCACGATATCCCTCTATATGACCTTCATAGTCACACTCCGGCTATGTGGTTCAGAAGCGTGGACCCTAACTAAAGCGGATTCTTGGTCGCTTCGAGAGAAAAGTCCTTTGAATTATCTTCGGTCCCGTATTAGCGGATGGTGTTTGGAAGAGGAGACTAAACAATGAGCTGCATGGAGCTGGTCAAACGAGTTCGATGGCTAGACCACGTCGAGCGAATGGGCACCAATGCTTCGGCCCGGAAAGCCTTAGACTCCAACCCCGAGGGACAACGCGGTAAAGACAGACCACGCCTACCGCAGCGCACGCAGCTGGAAGAGGACCTGAATAAGTTGAGCCTGCGTGGCTGGAAGCAACTGGCACAAGACCGAGCTAGATGGAGGAGCATGTTCCCAGGTCCTCCCCGGACTGTAGCGCCAGCCAAAGAAGAAGACTGCATACCCTTGTCATACCCTGACTCAGGCGCTCACATTTTTTTAGATTTGACTCTTGTTTGTCTTTACCACAAATACCTAATACGGATCGTCTCGAGTTAATAAAGTTCCTTGATGGCACATCTCTAATATGGATTGAATTTTTATTTCTGATGAAGTGGATGGCATAATAGATTGGACCGCTTTAGTCGATGTCTGCTCAAAGCATGCATAAATCTGAGACTTACGGCCTGCTTAAGTAGGCGGCTTGTGGGGACGAGTGTCTATCACAGAGAATATGATACGACAAGCATTCACTCGATCAAAAGGCCACCCGTGGATGCCTCTTGTTTTAATGAGCTCTTGCTTCGTCGTCTGTTTTTACGCGTCCGTTGCTTACGCTTTCAGGAAAATCGTAGTGCAACGCGCTCAACAGCATGTGGTCGCACTGTGTTTTCATTTGACAGATTCTCGTCGCACTCAGCGTGCAGCAACCAACCGGCAACTCGTTCAAGTGAAGCGAGCTTTTTCTAGAATTTCCAGCGCATTCGCCAACATCGTTCCTGACTACGTTCGTACGCGAAATAATACTGAGATTGCCGGAATGCAACGAGTGTGAGACACCTCGAAACAATGAGAGAATTCGTCTACCTTGGCTTCTGTTCCGTCTACCTGCTACCTTTGGCCTCCTGACCGGTAATACAGACGCCTTTTCAAAGATCAAGCTGACTTTCTGTAAGACATTGATCCACCATCCCAGTTCTTCGCAGAGGCATGTCGAAACTCTGGGAGCAGCTAAAGAGAGAGTCCTGGAAGGGATCGACGAGAAGTTGGAAAGCGACCATAGCGACTCACAGAGAGACAACAAAAGATGGTGCATTGCTTTCCATTTAGAGTAAAGATACTAATGATAGGCCACCAATCAAACCTCGGCCATCTCAGGCATAACATGAAGAAATGTGGCCGACCAGTAGTGCCTTACCCCATCTACCACCAATTCAAGTCCCTGCGGTGGTTGTAAATGGGGAGACCTTCCTATGCACAAACTGCGCAAAACCGATCGCTGATACAGGCACTTGCGGGCAGATACCACATTTTTAACAATAAATCGTCCAAACGTCGGACAATCTGTCATCGAACAAGGGCCGAGTTAGGTGGACAAAGCCGAGTTAGGTGGACAAAGCCGAGTTAGGTGGACGAAGCCGAGTAAGGTGGACAAGGCCGAGTTAGGTGGACAAGGCCGAGTTAGGTGGACAAAGCCGAGTTAGGTGGACAAAGCCGAGTAAGGTGGACAAAGCCGAGTTAGGTGGACAAAGCCGAGTAAGGTGGACAAAGCCGAGTAAGGTGGACAAAGCCGAGTAAGGTGGACAAAGCCGAGTTAGGTGGACAAAGCCGAGTTAGGTGGACAAAGCGGAGTTAGGTGGACAAGGCCGAGTAAGGTGGACAAAGCCGAGTAAGGTGGACAAAGCCGAGTAAGGTGGACAAAGCCGAGTTAGGTGGACAAGGCCGAGTTAGGTGGACAAAGCCGAGTAAAGTGGACAAAGCCGAGTAAGGTGGACAAAGCCGAGTTAGGTGGACAAAGCGGAGTTAGGTGGACAAGGCCGAGTAAGGTGGACAAAGCCGAGTTAGGTGGACAAAGCCGAGTAAGGTGGACAAGCCTGAGTTTGGTGGACAAGGCCGAGTTAGGTGGACAGAGCCGAGTTAGGTGGACAAAGCCGAGTTAGGTGGACAAAGCCGAGTAAGGTGGATAAAGCCGAGTAAGGTGGACAAAGCCGAGTTAGGTGGACAAAGCCGAGTTAGGTGGACAAGGCCGAGTTCGGTGGACAAGGCCGAGTTAGGTGGACAGAGCCGAGTTAGGTGGACAAAGCCGAGTTAGGTGGACAAAGCCGAGTTCGGTGGACAAAGCAGAGTTAGGTGGACAAAGCCGAGTTCGGTGGACAAGGCCGAGTTAGGTGGACAAGGCCGAGTTAGGTGGACGAAGCCGAGTAAGGTGGACAAGGCCGAGTTAGGTGGACAAGGCCGAGTTAGGTGGACAAAGCCGAGTAAGGTGGACAAGCCTGAGTTTGGTGGACAAGGCCGAGTTAGGTGGACAGAGCCGAGTTAGGTGGACAAAGCCGAGTTAGGTGGACGAAGCCGAGTAAGGTGGACAAGGCCGAGTTAGGTGGACAAGGCCGAGTTAGGTGGACAAAGCCGAGTTAGGTTGACAAAGCCGAGTTAGGTGGACAAAGCCGAGTAAGGTGGACAAAGCCGAGTAAGGTGGACAAAGCCGAGTTCGGTGGACAAAGCCGAGTTAGGTGGACAAAGCCTTGATGCGTAGTATCAAAGGAATCGAAGAGGCTCACAGTATCGTCAAAGAGGGAGATATGCGCCGCGAAAAACTCTGAGAAAAACTATTCTAAGACGAAACCCTGAACAGAGCCAAAACGCGAAGGTTTAACTTGATTGTCAGCGATGGGTCTATGGCCGACGCTGAGCAAGAGCAGATCATCATCATGGTTTTAGAAGAACTTTCGACAGTTGCCACGGAGCGGCGTCCGAAGACGTGTCATTGCAGGGTGTATCTCCAGGGCTATGCTAGCGACCAGGTAGGCCAAGTGGAGTAAAAATGGGTAAAGTTCACACTTTGCCTTCTTCCGACTGCACTGTTCAAGTGAACGTAACCACTTAGTCCCACGATCAGTTCAGGAACGAGTGCACTGTGCCGGTTGAACATTTAGTGCATCAACCAGCAGAACTATTCCTTGGCCTCCCATAGTCATCCGGTAAACTAGGGAGGTCTAAATAAACTTCGTTGCAGCCTTGTTTGCGTTCTCAAAGCAATGCATTCACCCCTCATCCCCACAGAGGAGCATCCAGTTCAATAATCACTTTCCACTTCACAGCTTCCTGCGTCCCTATCGATTGCCCCCGTCGTGGGTTTTGCATGCCGCCTCATTAGTTAAAGGCAAAATGAGATCCCCATCAAATCAAATTTCCCTCTCGTCATTTATGTGAGAAAGCCCAAGCGCACATCTGCAAAAGCACTGCGTATCGATTAATTTATCGCATCCCCTGCGCCAAGGAAACCCCGTCGTCATGTGGAGGCGCCACTAGCTGCTCTCCATCGCACAGATTCACTCGTCCCCCGTGGATAGCGTTTAATTAATATTGCAGTGCAATCTAATCTCAGCAGTTCGCCGTGCAGACAGACAAACCATGGTGTTCGCCAGTCGATGCCCATGTGCGTCACCGACCTGCCGACGGTGACCTGCTCCACAAAAAAAAAAAAAAAAAACTACTCCAAATTCCAATTGCGGAATCGCACCAAATAAGAATTCTGCTTACTCGTCACAACCTCGAGACATGAGTCGACGCAACGCGTCCGCACACCGGGCCCGGTGACACCGATGCACGTTCTCGTTCCGGGTGGCGTTGTGCAACGCATGCCGCGCACTGAGCGCGGACTGTTGACCGATGCACTTTTGCTGGGCAAATAAATATGCCTTGGCCGCACTTGATTGACATCAGTTCGCTTCGAGTTCGTTTGCCGTCACAAGCCCAAACACCAGACGTTAATCATGAAATTCTTTGTGGGATTCCTCTTTGTTGCTGCCTTCACCAGCGTCGCTGTCAGTGCGGCCATTGGTGAGCCGTCAAAGCAATCGTTGCAGCAGGGTCTTCAGCCAAGCGCTGCCGCTGACAACTTGGACTCGCTGAGGATTCGCAAGGCCGCCCTCTCGTATGGACCTGCTCCGGGAGCTCCAGTGGCGCTGTCCGCCATTCCCTGCCCCAAGAACTACTTGTTCAGCTGTCAACCCCACTTGCAGCCGGTCGCCTGCAGCGGTCAGCAAGCCTACGCCCAGGGAGCCTACTCCGAATACGTTCCACAGTGGGCCCCACTTCCACAGGAGATCTAGACCGGTGGACTGACGGGAGAGGATTTACTGAATTGGACGATAAACTGTTGAAGTGAATAAATGATGAAAAAAATGCGTGGTTACAAGTGAATTTGTTTTAATTGATTGATTGATTGGATTTGGCATTCGTTAGAGTTAAACTCTGATGGAGGCTTGCGTTGAAGATTTCACAGCGCTCACAGGTCGTTGCCATGACCACACGTGGAGGCAAATACTCTGTTAAACTAAGCTCTCTGGCTCTGCGAATGTGGTTCGCTGAAGCAAGCTAATCACAAACAAAAACTCTTGTTCCAGGTTTTACTTATATTTCATAACGAATCCGAGTAACGAACAACACCCCACATGGTCCGTTCACAATTCATCCTTTGACGGCTTTGCAAGAGCTACCCACCCCCACCCCATGCGAGGCATGGAAAAAATGAACGTATTTCCGGTGGCGACTACACCGGATCCAGATTAATGGCATAAACTTTTCGCATCCGGTGAGCCGACACTGGACAACACAAAGCGAACCCCTCACTCGGTCTGCGAACCAAAAATCCACACCCATCCCACTCTGGTAACTAACCACTGAGTGCCGGGAGCGGTGGGGAATGACTTACCCCATGTCGATCGGGTAAGCTAACGCGTTAACACAACTGCCCGTGCACCTCATCGCCAGCAGCACCTGCCAGTAATCACTCGTGCCGTCAATCCACGGAACCACGGCGTTGGGTCAGACAACAAAGTGGGAGTCCAGGCTCGCTGTGGTGTGCCCACATCATTACTGCTGAATAAAATTGCAAATAATTTGCCAATCTGCCCGCAAGAGAATATTTCATATATTCACGGACGCCGCCGGTGGACGGACGGTTGAGCTGTGACCGCGTAAATCTAAAAAACGCGGTTTATTTATTTTTTTTTTGGGAGACGACGAAATGCAATGTCAGGTGACGGGTTTAATTAGTTTCGACCAGCGAATCGCAGCGGCCGCATGTCGTTAGCGCCCACCGGAGTGACGTGTGGGTGAAAGGTGCGGCGTCGCGGTCGGTGTTCCAACAGAAGCCTTTGAATATTTGATTCGATTTGTCATGGTGGCCGATGAACCCGATGACTGACTGCGGTTTCAAATTAAAATTCGCCTCAATTTATGCATGAGCCTTTTGTGGGGTCTGGCGGCCTGGAGAACGGTTGTGACTAGTTGTTCGACGGGAGAGTAGTGTGATCGGGCATGCGAAGGCTGTTGCGATACTACGCAAGTGCCGGCGACGGCTGTGTTGACGATAGAGCGTTCAAGATGGCGAGGTTATCGTCGTGCTTTAAAGCGACTATTTGTGAAAATCCAACAGCAACATCTAGGCACGTCTTGGGCATTTGATATCGGTGCCGCGTAAGCAATCGATGGGCAACGAAACTTTATGAAAGTAGTCGAAACTTGACTGAAATTTACGAAACTTTACGAAAGTTAACGATACTTGCTTCAAGTTTATGAAACTTAACGAAACTTTACTAGATTCAACGGAACTGGACAAAACTTACACTAAACGATAGTCAACGAAACTTAACGAAACTTTACTAGATTCAACGAAACTGGACGAAACTTACACTAAGTGATAGTCAACGAAACTTAACGAAACTTTACTAGATTCAACGGAACTCGACGAAACTTAACACCGAGCGATAGTCAACGAAACTTGACAAAACTTAACGAAACTTCACTGAAATGTACGAAATTTTACGAAAGTTAACGATATTTGACTCAAGTTTACGAAACTTTACGAGATTCAACGGAACTAGACGAAGCATAACAAAAAGCGATAGTCAACGAAACTTAACGAAACTTGACTGAAATGTTTACGAAAGTTAACGATATTTGACTCAAGTTTACGAAACTTTACAAGATTCAACGGAACGGGACGAAACTTAACGAAAGTAGACGAAACTTGACAAAACTTGAGTTAAATTTACGAAATTTTATTCTACTTTACTCAGGTTTACAAAACTTAACGAATCTTTACGAAAGTCGGCAGAACTTGACGAAACTTAAGAAAAAACTTAACGAAACTTGACGAAAGTTAGGAAAACACGCGAAATTGTTTAACAGTGTACACATGTTTTGGGTACTCGCTCGAGAGCTCTTTTATTTGTGGATGGGCCTTAAAACAAACTCAACAGAACTCATGAAGCGCATTCCCGGTCAAGACGATAGCTTGAATCAAGTTCTTGACTCGTTGGGGTACCAAACGCACTAATTACGTTTTTCAGTTGAACGCGGTACCCACAAGCAAGTTTGCATCTCGAAATTGAGGAGGCAGCAAGAATTCCCCACTAAATGTGAACTGCCACACGGACCGGTCGATCATCCTGCAAATCCCAAGCACATGCACACACAGGTCTGCACAATATTCGAATGACATCCCCATTGACCCAAGTGAACACACAGAACGACGGTCAACAACCGCACACCTCCCAACCTGAGCGCATTGCGATGCCATACCCGATCCACTTGGCAAACTTCACAAACGTGTCTCGGGGAATAACGAAAAACGAAAAAGAAAACCCGATGATTCAACTCCAATTGTGAGCAAATAAAGCGATTATCTGAAAGACATAAAGGACTATGGGCGTTGCCGAGCGATTCGAGGGAACACTTACCTAACATCTGGATGAGCGTCGAGCATGGCTCGCATTAACGTTGTCCCAGATCTGGGCACACCTCCGATAAAAATTAATGGCATCTCTCTGTTGTAGGAGTAGATTTTCTGATTCTCTCCCGTCACATATTTCTGAAAGAACAAAGAGAAAAGTGAAAACATCATCAAATGGAGGTAGTGACGGTGGGCGGTGGTGGCCGGGTATGACTCAAACATTTAGTTCATTTTTATCTTAGTTTTTGAGGTTAAACGGTGGGTGGAAGCTCCAAAGTGGATTTGGGGGTGGGACACGCCTCGTTTATAGCCCCGACAGAGGAGCGCTGGCAGATTGAGATTGAAACGGAGAGCATAGTAGGGGTTGGCAGAAGGGATTAGTGGGTGCACACGGGGAAGCTATAATCGGCTTCATTTAGTTCTATCAAGCAGCTTTAACGAGCAGTGCATTGTAATAGACCATTATCCTCCCTAATGAGCGTAGGGACTTGCGTGAAGTGGTGCGTTTTTTTATGATCGCGTCTAGGAGGGTTCAGGTCAGTGAACGAGCACCTCACGACAGTTCGCATCCAGGCTCAATTTTCCAACATAAGCCTTATATGCGCACATGCCCACACAGAGGAGAAAGATGACGACACGAAAGACAGGTTCTATGAGCTTCTGGACAAAACGTATAAGCAATGCCCTAGCTACGACATTAAAATTGTTCGTGGCGATTTTAACGCAAAGCTAGGAAGAGAGAACGGACGGGAAGCACAGCCACACCACGGATTTAGGCTGATTAACTTTGCTGCGGAGCGAAATGTTGAAGTAGCCAGTACAAAATTCCCACATCTCGACATTCACAAAGGGACATGGCGATCTCCTGATCAATCAACCGTCAATCAGATTGATCACATTGCGATCGACGCAAGGCACTGCTCCAGTGTTATAGATGTCCGAACGTTCCGAGGTGCCAACATTGACTCAGACCACCACCTTGTGGTAGACAAGGTAAGGCTGCGGATTTCCCGAACACCGCCAAGACAAAGAAATACTGTGAGACAATCGCAAGAGATTGCCAAATCCCTTTCCGATCGTGTCTCCGTCAACCTCTTAAGAAATCCTACGCCGTCAACATCAAGCATTGAAGACCAGTGGCAGCATTGCCAAAAAGCCATCGGAGATGCCGCCTCCGATGTGCTGGGTTTCAATCCGCCACCACAACGAAGCCCCTGGTTTGACAATGAGTGTCGGCAGGCGAAGGCAGCCAAGCAAGAAGCGTACAAAGCGGCACTGCAAAGAAGGATAAGAGCTGCTCGGGAGCTCTACGAGCAGAAGAGGAGAGACGAACATTGGCTTCTCAGGAGAAAAAAGAAGGACCATGAGAAGCGCGCGATCGGCAGAATAGAGGGATGTGACTGCAGGAATGAGCTGAGGGTAAAGTCAACCAGTCAAGGTTATAAATTCCGAGCCGAAGCCTGTAAGGATGATCAAGGGAACACCGTAGTAGAGTCACAGTCGATGCTGAGGATATGGAGAAACCATTTCTGCAGACTGTATAACGGCAACGAAGAACCAAATCCCGCTGTCAGGCAGAACGAACCATTCAACCCCAATGAAAGGGACAATTCCGTCTACCCGACCCGGATGAAAAGAGGTTTGTCATATCTAAACTGAACCTTATAAACGTAACTAACCTTATAAATGTCAGCCACACCACTATCATGTGGGCACTGACAAGCTTCAAACCCTTCAAGTCAGCGGGAGCTGACGGCATCATCCCGGCGGAGCTCCAAAGAACAGCTGACCTCATCATGCCTTCGATTCTTAGCATATTCAAAGGCTGTATGAGTCTCAGTCATGTCCCCAGCTCCTGGAAAAGGGTCAAAGTAGTGTTTATTCTCAAAGCGGGTAAATACTCCCATGCCAAACCGAAGGACCGCAGGCCAATAAGTCTCTCCTCGTTTCTCCTGAAAACCTTGGAGAAACTTATAGACCAATATATCAGGCATGCTATCCCAGCATGCAGACTCTCATCTGCACAAAATGCCTACAACAAGGGCAAGTCTGTAGAAACAGCCCTCCACTCTCTGATAGGCACCATCGAAAAATCTCTCGAGTTCAAAGAATACACACTTGTGACTTTTCTCGACATCGAAGGTGCGTTCAACAATATCAAACCAAAAGCAATTTCACTTGCGCTTAACAACCTCGGGATCGGAAAGCCCCTAGTGGCTTTCATTCATCAGCTAGTCTCCAGCAGGGTAATGCACTCTCAGTTGGGAGACGCTAAGATCCATAGAGGAGTTAATAGGAGCACCCTACATGGAGGTGTTCTCTCTCCCCTTCCTTGGAACGTAGCGGCAAACGAGCTGCTATTAATACTGGAAGAGGTAGGAGGCAAAGTTATTGCCTATGCGGATGATATTGCCATAGCGGCATTCGGCAAGAGACATAATGCAGAATGCCTTCGACAAGCTGGAAGCATGGACACAAACATGCGGACCCGGCGTTAACCCACAAAAAACGGATATCGTACTCTTCACCAGAAAATGCAAAACCTCTCACTGCTGGGTGGCAGCTAAATACCAGGGCGAAATTTCAGCGTCTCTCGATCGATAGCAAGCTAGATTGGAAGCTCAACATCCAGGAAAGGGTCAAGAAAGCCTCTTCTGCCGAAAGCCACTGGATGCAAATGTGGCTTACAACCACGCATCGCTCACTGGATTTTCACCTTTTTGGCAGACCGACACTTCTGTATGGAGCCTCAGTTTGGTGGACAGCACTAAACAAGGCTATCAACTGCAAGGCACTCAACCGAGTACAAAGGCTGGCCTGCCTGTGCATCAGCGGGGCACTGAGAAGTACTCCGTCAGACGCACTGAATATTCTCCTCCATCTCCCACCTCTCAAAATATTCGGGAAACAAGCAGCAGCAAGTACAGCCATGAGACTCAAAATACTTCGATTGTGGTCCGAACTCAACACTGGCCACTCAAGGAATTCAACTTCCTCCCAAGCGACACTGACCGCCCAGGCCATCCTCGAAAAGAAATTCTCAATCAGTATTCCTTCCAGATCGGACTGGATGACTGACATGCAAACACTGAAAGATCCTCGGCGCATCTTCACAGATGGATCAAAGACAAAAGAAGGGGTGGCTGCGGGTGTCTATTCACAAGACCTCAACATTGCTATCTCCGTGAGGCTCATTGATCACTGTAGCGATAAAAGAGGCGCTGGCGTGGCTTAAAAACAATGCGATATCAAAAAGGGATATCACCATCTGTTCCGATAGTCAGGCCGCCATAAAATCCCTGGACAGTGTCATGTTCTACTCTAAAACATCCCTTAATTGCAGGCTGCCTCTTAACGAGATGGCCGAGCGTTTTAACATTCACCTCATGTGAGTGCCGGGACACTGTGACATACCAGGAAACTGCAAGGCCGACGAACTCGCTAGGTGTGGTACAACCTCATCCCTATCGATAGAAGGGGTACCACCTTCCATGCCGATCGCTACAGCTTACCATCTTCTTAAGATCCACACAATTAAAACCACCAATGACCAATGGCTAGAAGGCACCACCTGCCTTAAAACAAAAGAAATCTGGCCATCACTTAACTCCGTCTACTTAGACTCAACAAGCACCCATTAAGGACCCTCATAGGAGTCATAACCGGGCGCTGTGTAATTGGCACTCATGCTCGCAGGATGGGTGCTCCATATAATGATCTCTGCAGAAGCTGCATGGATGAAGAGGAGGAAGAGAACACTCATCACCTTCTCTGCTCCTGCAGTGCTCTTGCCAGTCGTAGGTTCCTGCACCTAGGGGCCTACTACTTCAGCACCCGTAACGAGCTAAAAAGTGCCAGCATTGGCCAACTAAATCGGTTCATCAGCAGCACCAACTGGTTCCAGCGTTGGGAGAAGTCAATCCGCGTGGTATCACAATGGGCCTACTCTGGCTCTGCAGCACTCAGCCACTACCACCTAACCTAACCTTTCTAAACTGAAATCCAACAAGGCTGCTGGAGCTGACGGCCTACCCGCCGAGCTTTTTAAAGCCGCAGGCGATGATTTGGTAAGGTGCATGCACCAACTCATCTGTAATATATGGTCCGAGGAAAACATGCCCTTTGAATGGAACCTCAGCATTGTTTGCCCGATCCATAAAAAAGGAGACCCTTTGAACTGCGCCAACTACAGAGGGATCAGTCTCCTAAGTTTCGCAAAGAAGATCTTAACTGCCGTAGAGTGTGAACGCCTAAAGCCATTCGTCAACAACTTGGTCAGTCCATACCAGTGTGGCTTTAGGCCAGGAAAATCCACCATTGACCAAATATTCACACTTCGGCAGATTTTGGAGAAAACCCAGGAGCAACAAATCGATACCCACCACCTGTTCATCGATTTTAAGGCCGCGTATGATAGCATTTATAGAGACGAGCTATACAGAGCAATGTCTAGTTTTGGCATCCCTACCAAACTCGTCCGTTTGTGTAGGATGACGATGGAGAATGCAGGCTGCTCCATCAAGGTCGGTAAGGACCTAACCGAGAACCGAGGATTCAGGAAAGGCGACGCGCTGTCATGCGACTTTTTCAACATCGTTCTTGAAAGAATTGTTCAAAACTCGAACGCCAACACCAGAGGAACAATCCTTCAGAAGTCCGTCCAACTACTCGCGATAGTGACATCATCGGAAGAACGCAGTGTGATGTCAATGGCGCTTTTGTGGGTATTGCAACAGAGGCCGCGAAGATGGGTTTAGCGGTGAACGAGGGTAAGACCAACGAGAAAGGACACCCAACACCGACATCTCGGTCAGAACGTTAGCCAACAGATATAACTTTGAAATAGTCACAAACTTTGTCTACCTAGGAACCGCCATCAACTCAGACAACGACACCAGCGCTGAAATCAAACGAAGAATAACTCTTGCCAATCGGTGCTTCTTTGGGCTAAGAAAGCAACTGGTAAACAAAGCAATCTCTCGAACAACCCAGGTAAGGCTTTACAAGACCTTACTCGTCCCAGTCCTGCTATATGGCGCGGAGGCATGGACTCTGTGAAAAGCGGATGAACAGCTCTTGGTTGCTTCGAGAGGAAAATTCTTCGTGTGATTTTGGGTCCCGTCTGCATAGATGGTGAGTGGAGGAGGAGATATACGGGTTGTCCAGCGACTTAGTCAGAAGAGTGAAGATCCAACCGTTGAAATGGCTAGGTCATGCAGAGCGGATGGAAACCATTGCTAGGAGGGTGAGGAGTCTCTCATGAGTGCGTTTAGTGCAGACTTTGTTGTCGCTTCCGTCAGAACTGTGATCCCGCATTTTTTTTTCAACCTGACCACATCCCGAATGACGTTCAGCTGCAAACTTTAAGTCATAAAGCAGCCATAAAAGCGCCTGTGTAACCCCTTGACTGCACACGAGCTGCAGAAGCGTGTGCGTGTGTGTTTGTGTCTCAAACGAAAGTCATGTTGAGTTAAGAACTGTAACTCTGGGTCCACTTGGAAAGAACTTCTTCACACGAAAGTTAAGCGAACTCTTCAAGAGCACTCCCCCGTGAGAGGATGCCGCCCACACAGCCCAGCCAACCTCCTGGCGCAGTCACAAGCGTTGGCTAAATTGGCAAACTTCAGGCGAACGTAATGGCACTAAGAAGTTATCCGCCAAAAAAGGAGCCGTGACGGGCGAGCTTGGGAAGGATGTCCTGTGTCAGGTCAGGTATTGGCAATTACGGTAATTGTTTGGTTTGCTCATGAAATGTCACATCTTCTCGAGTGTTGGGCTTGATTAATAAATTAGCGGATGTCCTTGAGTGCGGTGCGAATGGGAAAGTTTTTGCTCGCCTCCCTAAGTCCCGGTGAATGGGCTTTGCGGTTTGTTTGCGGCAAATGAAAGTGACTTTGACACAAGCGCCAAGTGGAGAAAGTCGACATCACCATTGACCGAGCGGAGGACAGCCAACGTCGATGGCAATAACACGGGAAGCACTATTGGGGATTACTTTGGTCGAAAGAAAGCCCATATCCTGGCCGACGGCAAGGGTGGCGCTGTAATTGGCAATGGTTCACCTCATAGATGCTGATTGCTGTGGGGACGGGTGGATTGCCGGAAAGTGAATCAACACAATCACCAGAGCTGTTGGTGGGGGCGGTGGGACATTTTCGGTTCGGGCTGGATTGACAGGGGACGACAGCTAAAGATTTGTTTGCTCGATTCGATCAGGATTGTGGCGTGCCAATGGGGGGAGGGGCGCATGTAAATAGACAGCGGGCGATGGATGGGGGATGGGTGGCTTAACTGGTGGATGCTTGAAGACCAAATATTGGTTGTCAGCATGATGCGAGGGCAGTTCACTCTGGAGGGGATGTTTGAGTTTTGATTGGCTTGTGATGCGGGGAGGAAAATTGCTTATTGGAGGGCGAGCATTTCGGCTTCGTGCTCGTCCTCTATTGCGTTGTCCCCCGCTGGAGCAGTGTTGTCCATGCGCTCTACATGGCCTAGCCATCTTAAGCGTTGGATCCGAACTCAACCAACCTGACGAGCCGGAATAGACAGGACGCTCTTCACGTCATATGCGGCCTCGAAATCGACAAATGGGTGGTGGGGGTGTCGATCTGCATCTCTTGAGTCTTTTCCCGGATCTGCCGTGGTGTGAAGATTTGGTAGAAGGTTGCTTTCCTCGGCTTGAAACCGCACTGATAAGGCCGTGATTTTTGTATGCACACAAAACGTCAGAGAGCATCTTGTACCCAATGCTGCGGCGACGGCCCGGCCTCGATACTTGGCGCAATCAAAGGGGTCTCGTGGAGCTCACGCGCAGCCCTCGTCCTTGTCTGAAGCGCTGCCTAGTATCTATCCTGTTTGGCTGCATGTGCTCGCCGACATTCATCATGGAATGTCTCTTGTGGGCGGGGTGAAACCTAGCACAGAAGTTGCGGGGTTTCTGATGGCGTCTTGACAATTCTGCCATTTGATCTACACTCGATGCCGGTGGCATAGGACTTTCTGAGATTCAAAGGGAGACTAGGTCTGTGTTGCTGAGTGGTTTCGCTATGTCCGTTCAATCTTCGTTCTAAATGTGGCCACCCTAGGTAGTGATCCGATTCTATGTTGGTACCTCGGAACGTCGGAACATCCAGAATCCTGTTGCCTCAATCGCAACATGACCAATGCGATTGACTGTCGATTGGGCTGGAGATCGCCATGATCGCGAGGTGGTTCTGAAAGTCTATGAGCCTACGTCCGTTGTCGGAGGAGGTGTCGTGTGTTCTATGTTTGCCGACTGTATTCCCAAAGATTGCCTCTCTGCCTAACTTCGAGTTAAAGTCACAACTTGTCGCACGCTTTGTCAAGGAGTTCGTAGAAGCTGTCCTCGGTTGCGTCATCCCTCTCCTCTGAAGGGCCGTGTGCACATATCAGGCCTACGTCGGCGAATCTCGCCTTGATTCTTTGACGCTTAAAGCTCTAGACTTTTTGCTTAAGTCTGCCGCCAATTGCAAATCCACATCCGAAGGTGTGTTGACTTGGCTCTTTGTATTTGGTTTTTTGGCATTGTGGCAAATTCCTGGTCTTTTGAACGTTTATTTAAGAAAAACTTGTACAAGAGCATTATTCAATGTGTTGCCCATCTGAAGCTATGACTTTTTGTGGATCACATTACAAAAGGGCTTGGATGTCAAGAATGAATCAGGCCAAGGACTCATTCTCAATCTCTTAAGTTATAGACCTAATAACAATCTCCGTGAGAGATATCATCCTTTTCTTGCCGGCCAGTCCCACCACATTTCTTGCATCGCGGTGATGTCCGCTTTACAGCGTCCTAGGACCTCCGAAAGTTGTTCGCCTGTTCGTGGTCCTTTTTTAAATAGCTTTGGTCTCCAATGGTAAAACCATCCATTTTCCAGGATTTTCATTTCATTCTTGTTACTTGGTTGCTATCTCTTTTTTTTCTATGGTCGGGACGCGTAACCTCAGAATGTGGAAGATCGGGTCCTGTTCTAAGCCCTTGGACAAGGGGACACTGCATACATTGCTTCATCTCTAAGCGGTTTCTTAGAAAGGCTATCCAGAGGGCGTCACTAGGATGGTATAAGTCCGCTTGACCTGTGCATTTACAGAAATCGCTGGTGGCATCTCGCCAAGTTGAGAGCAATCAACATCTTTGCTCTGGATGGACAGGCTCATGCCCTCCTTAGAACCTCTACTACGAGAACACAATCGGGGGTCTGCTTTGGCACTGAGAGAGTAACCACTGTCTTCTCAGTTGTAGGGTAACAAGCAGGTTCGTGATGAAGTGATATACTTTACCAACTCCCCGCGCTGATCCCTATTGACTACTTACTTGTACAAAGTCTAATTTAAAAACCGCAAGAGCGACCGATCTAGCGGATCTAGACTAGGTAAGCTAGATCAGCACCCTACGCACCCAACAATCTTAAAACTACCTCTATGCCTCGGATAAGAAAAAGAGAAGGATTTGCAGCAGTGAGCCGTCGATGGGGCGTAGCTGGCATTGAAGCGGAAGTGGCTGAAATGGGTCCAGCGGTAAACCAGGACGAAACAAGGTGCATACATGCTGTAATCACGAAAGGACGCACAACATCGACGTTTCGCAGAGAGGCAGCAGAAACTTCCACCTCGGCTCGGGAGTGAACAGGGACAGTAACATCAGTGTCGATCGCTGCTTCTTTGGGCTCAAGAGGCAATTGAGTAACAGAGCCATCTCTTGAAGCACCAAGCTGACACTCTGATCATCTCTGTGCAGCTCTATGTGGCAGACACATGGACGCTGTTGAAAGCTGATGAAGAAGCTCTTGTCCGTTTTGAGAGACAAGTTCTGCGTGCGATATTTGGTCCTGTTGGCGTTGATGACGTCTGGAGAGGCCACGAACTGTACAGCGGCATGTTCGGATCCAACGCTTAAGATGGCCAGGTCATGGACACCACAGTTCCGCCCCAAGAGTCCTGGGACAACGCAACAGAGAACGTCCTCGAACGAGATGGAGCACTCAATTGAAGACCAACTTGGTGTGTGCAGCTAAAGGCAGCTGGCTAAAGACCGTGCTGGCAGGTGAGCCATGTTGGTTGAGGCACAGGTCCACCCCGGAATGCACCGCCAATCAAAGAAGAAGAAGGGAAACGAGGTGACGATGAAGAGCTCTCGCTGGTCGGGAACGAGCACACTCATTCCTTCACTGTCACAAGTCTTTGGGTATAGGCATCTATCAAAAACAACGAAATGAGTCAAGGCTGCTGCTAGAGGATGCGATGTCCACTTCATGCACAGAGAGCCTGAGCAAATCACATAAATTCAATCAAAACGACAGTCACCACGAAAGACAAGTCAATCAAATGGCGACCATCTTAGAGGCGTTTCCTCCGCCAACGGGAAGCTGTCACATCACATCGTCGTCGAATGCTGTGGTCGTGCCACCTGCCGTAATGAATTTTTCTGTTTTCACTCAACCAGTCACATTAAATTGTCAACTGTTATCCTCGCACACGCCGAGAGGATAACCACTTTGCCAAGGGTGCTGTGGCCGGGGCTGGAAATGGGGGAAAAAACCTAAGCTTGACACATTTTCAATAACATCGCCGCACCAAAGGACACGCAAGTTTACAAAGAAAAACACAGCAGCAGCACACCATCCACGGATGCAGAGAAGACGTGACAAAATGGGTCACAAGGGGATGGTGGAGCGAAAATTCAAAATAAAATTGAAAATGAAAATGAAAAGGAAATTTACTCACCTCATCCCGGAGCATGACAGATTCCTGGTCGTCCTTGAATAAGCACGTCGGACGCAGTTCGGTGAATTTAAAGACGCACATTGTTACAACGACAATGCCGAACATCACCCAAAGGGTGGCCTTTCTGTTTCGATGCGGAAGTCTCATTTTGTCTCTCTCTTGCACTTTTCCCTCCGACGTAATGTTGGCGATGGATGTAATCCTTTTTTGTTGATTTTGATTTGTGAAAAAAAATGTCCGCTTGCTGATGGTGGTGGCTTCCTTTGTGTGCAAGTTTATTGGATGGACAGGTCAAGTCGAAGTTCGAAGCCTCTGCGGGGAATGATGACGCTGCACAACTACAGAGGGGACACGCAGGATGCTTTAAAGTTGATTTTTCGTAAATATTTGCACTGCTGGACGGACGGGCGGTTGTTTACTGGCGTTTCATTTCGTCGGAAAGAACCAATTATCCGATTCTGTGAATGGTGTGTTCATCCTTTTTCCCCTCTCTCTCGGGCTGGTCTTTGGCTGTGTCCGGACTGTGAACGCAGAAGGCTCGAGGGCGTCTGTCTTAATTGTGCAAGAGCAACAAAGAAAACAAGGAAAAATACAGAACGAAGTGTTCTTCCTGGTCTCGGCTGTGTTTATTTTTGCGTTCGAGATGGACGATGACAGCGGGCTGCGTCGGGTGGCGGTGGATCTTTATCGATGGGCCAGGCAGCTGTAGCCTTTGGTTGGTGTGGTGGCTTCCGTAGTGGTGCGATGGTCGCGCGTCTGGTGGAGATCCGTCCGTTTAATTGCCCGGCAATGGAGTCCTGATGCCGCTTCTGTGTCGCTATGGCCGGCTTTGTTCTGTTCCTCTTTTTTTCACTCACTCTCTCCCTTGTCCTTGTTCTTGTTTAAATGGCTCGGTGGTTGTGTTATCTTGTCATCTGCAATGAAAGAGACCGAGAAAGACACAGATGAGAACAAGGCGATGGCGTGGATGGAAAAGGGTACCCTGGGCTTAATTAAACCGATTGATATTAGATGCGGTTTAGCTCGAGTCACTCGGACCGGCAGTGATGGAGTTATGAGCCGAAGCAGATTAGAGCGTGGTGTAGACCAAGCTGAAGCCATATTGTGTTTACGAGAATTACGTTTTCATTATTTTTTCATTCTTTAAATGGGGACATTTCCGGGAAATTAAAAACCCACCCCCAGCGGGCGGGCGATTATGGATTACATCTGATCCGGGAACGGCAGAGGACGGTGTATGTTTTCACTTTTAATTGTGAAGATTTTGGGGAGGAAAATGAAACAAATTTCAAATTAAATTACGAGCGGCGATGGGGAGTCTTTTGAACTTCGTCGGGCGCACTTGGTGTGCTGTCAGGCAGACGGTTGTTTAACGTGTAATTGCACAACAATTACTCACGCGTGCGAGGAGGAGAAAGGAGGCAGAGAGAGAGAGTCTGAAGAGTAAACTTCTTGTTTGGATAAGCTGATGCGAGCATCCTGAGGGAAAATTAATTGATTCGGACGTTGGATGGGGGAGGAGTTCAGGCTGAGTTCAAGTGAAAACAGGTGCCGGGTGCTGCAACGTCTGAGACGAATTGGCAGGAGTGGGTACGTACTTATCGCTTTGGATGAGTTGGTTTGAAGTTGGTTGAACAAAGCATGAAAAACTTGTCGACGCGTTATTGTAATGCGCAACGACGGCAACGCACTTGAACCTCGGCGTCTAGGTTGGATCCCTGGACTGTATGAAAAAATATGTTCCACGGCACCACTTTCTTCGGAGGCACTGACAATGCGCAGAGAATATGCCTCTCAAGCTTGGCCGTGCGGGAGCAACAGCATTTCAAATTCGAGAACAATAGCACGCACAACACGAGGGGTTACTGAGAAGCTAGGCCCTGGCCCCCTACGGGCTGTGTAGCGCCACTCATATTTTATTATTATCATTCGTTTTCTGGAAACGAAAATTTCCGTCGGAGGGAAGAGTAGACGGAACTCTGCATGACACACCCGTGATAATAGCAAGAAATGCAAGCGTAGAAAAGATATTATATAAATCATTGTCTTCTTAAGTGCAACCTGAGCATGTTTGGAGCAAGTTCCGTCCTTTGATTTGTGTTCAACATTCATTGAAAACAACAAGTTCGTGGCATTTAACGACGCATTTTTTTGCAGAGGAAAGCCATCAGCGAAGCCAAGGAAAACTTGGCAAGAAGCCCGCGAGCTTCGTACCATCAATTTAAGAAGTGCTTTAGGTTAGGTTACGTATCTATTTAAGGGGACAGCAGCTACAATTAGGCCAGTAAAGATGGTAGGCTACCCTACTTTTGTTAGGGATGAGCTTGTACCACACCTGGCGAGTTCATCGGCTTTGCAGTTGCCTGGTATGTCACAGTGTCCGGGCACCCACATGAGGTGAACGTTAAAATGCTAAGCCATCTCGTTAAGAGACAGCCTGCAATTAAGGCATGTTTTAGAGTAGAACATGACATTGTAGGATCGTATAGCGGCCTGACTGTCCGGACAGACGGTGATATCCACTTTTGATATTACGTTGTTTTTGAGCCATGAAACCGCTACAGTGATCAGCGAGCGAAGTTGAGATCTTTGGAATAGACACCCGCACCCACTGCTTCTTTAGTCTTCGATCCGTCTGTGAAAATATGCAGAGGATCATCCAACATCATCCAGTTCGATCTGGAGGGAAGGCTGATCGAGCATTTCTTCTCGAAGATAGCCTGGGCGGTCAGTGTCGCTTGGAAGGAATTTGAATTCCTTGAGAATGGTTGAGTGGCCGATGTTGAGTTCGGACCACAGTCGGAGTGTTTGGAGTCTCAAGGCTGTGCTAACTGTTTGTGTTCCGAATAGTTCCAGTGGTGATGGCCCGTGACGTTGTGGGTATGTGCGTCGACCCCAACCTCGACGTCGTAGGTTTGATTCCTGCTCTGTGCGACGAAAACAATTTTCACGACACCACCTCTTTCGAGTCACCGACAATGCTCAAAGAGTACTTCCAACTTGGCCGTTCGGAGTCGGCATAGAACTGTAGGTCCCTTCCACGCGTGAGAGAACAATAGCACGCACAACACGAGTAGTTGCTGAGAGGCTATTCCCTGGCTCCCTACGGGCTGGACCCCCCACCCATATTATTATTATTATAGTTCCAGTGGTTTGACAGAGTGCTTCTCACTGCTCCGCTGATGCACAAGCAGGCCAGTTCTGTACTCGATTGAGTGCCTTGCAGTTGATTGCTTTGTTTAGTGCTGTCCACTAAACTGAGACTCCATACAGAAGTGCACGCAAACGCACTCGGTATCACAATGGACCAAGAATGATCTAAGTGTGCTGGCAACGTGTACTGGCGGCCCAATAACCTTACCTAACCTAATGCAGTACACAGGACTTTGGTCAAGAATACGGTTCCTGCGAGAGTTAGGATCGCCTTTCCTCTTCATGGGGCACATGAGCCTGATAGTTCAGTCTTTGAACATACTTCGCCTTCCCAAGAACTACAGACGATCTGCTGCATGTTCCCCACTATAACATCACCACCAGCCTTGAAGAGCCTTACTTGCGTCTAAGCCTTAGGCTTTCTCGGAAGTAGGTGGGAGGACTTTCTTTCACTCTCTCCTCACCACGCTCCCAAGTAGGTGCTGATTAAAAGATCACTGTCATAACTTCGAAGAATTTCCACGCTGCTTGGACTTCCGGCAAGATTTTTGGGCTTCTTTTTGGAGCAAGGGGTCCGACTTCTGTTCCAGCCACATCCAGCGCACCCCGTCCACTCAATGACGACGCGAATGAGTTTCGTAATCCCTCTCAAGTGCAGATACGCACAATTTGTCCTCTTTTTCGTCCGAGTGTGGTTTGATGACCATGATCGAGCGTGTGGCTGTGAGAGTATGTTGGCAGCTCAGATCATTGAGATTCCCTAGCTGGGAACTTATTGGCGGATACTCCGCTGGGTTTGCTTGTGCGTTGCAGCGCCATTTGGATGCCTCGTCTTCACACTCACCGTAATAGTATGGGTTTCTTGTTGGGAACGTAAGCCTGTTTTCTTCGAGATTATGTTAGACCTAGGCATGCCGGACTCAGTGTACTCAAGCGTCTAATGTCAAACCACATCTTATTTGGTTGGTTGGTGCCGGTTTTTGACTCTGGACAAGCCGCTGAATCGTGCAGACATAAGACACTGCCCAGAGTCGACGTTTGCCTCCCAGATTGTCCGCACTTCGAGGACATTTGATGCATACTTCGCGGCAGTTGGCACTTGGGAGACGTTGCAGGCGGGCAGTTCGAGTTTTGCTGGAGATGGCTTAGATGACCAAGTGATCCAAAAGTGACTCCAAAATCACTCAATTATGTTCCAAAATAGTAAGAGTCATGCGACCGAGACCTTGGAGTAACCAGAGGCGCAGGAAGGTATGTGTCATTACTCACAGTAGTGTCACCCCATTCAGGTGGAATATGCATGCATTCCGAAGTGTCTGCCCATCGAAGTGCCCTCTCACGTTGTTCCTTCGCCAATGTTCACGAGCGACCATTTCCAAGTGGAAGTGACAGTGACCACAGATAATCTTGCCCCCTCCAAAGCTCAGACATTCGTCAACACTGGCCTGACCATACGAATCATAGTCTCGGCGGCACCCCACAGCCCGCAGCCTGCAATTGAGAGATGTTTTTGAGTAAAATATGATCGAGAATTTCTTCTCGAAGATAGCCTAGGTTTTAGGCGCTCAGTGTCACTAGAAAGGAATATGAATTCCTCGAGAATGGTTGAGTGGCCGATGTTGAGTTCGGACCACAGTCGAAGTGTCTTGAGTCTCAAGGCTGTGCTGCCTGCTGTTTGTTTACCGAATATTTCCAGAGATGGAAGATGGAGGAGAATTTTCTGTGCGTCTGACGGAGTACTTCTCAGTGCCCCGCTGATGCACAGGCAGGCCAGCCTTTGTACTCGGTTGAGTGCCTTGCAGTTGATAGCTTTGGTTAGTGCAGTCCACCAAACTGAGACTCCATACAGAAATGTCGCTCTGACAAAAGAGGTGAAAATCCAGTGAGCGATGGGTGGCTGTAAGCCCAGTGGCTTTCGGCAGAGGAGGCTTTCTTGACCCTTTCCTGGATGTTGAGCTTCCAATCTAGCTTGCTATCGATCGAGAGACGCTGAAATTTCGCCCTGGTATTTAGCTGTAACAGGTACATGCAGCCAAGCAGGAGGCCTACAAGGCAACGCTGCATCGAACAACGAGAGCTGTTCGTGAGCTCTACGAACAGAAGAGAAGGGAAGAGCACCGGCTTCTCAGAAAGAAAAAGAAAGAGCATGAGAAGCGCGCGGTCGTGGAGATGGAGAGGTGTTACGACAGGAAGGAGGTCCGAAAGTTTTACCAAAAGGTAAAACAAGTATCAGGGAGATATAGACCTCGGACCGAAGCCTGCAGGCACGAAAATGGACAACTAGTGGTAGAATCGCAGTCGATGCGGAGAATTTGGAAAAATCATTTCTGTAGACTGTTAAACGGCGATGACACAAATTCCGCTTTCAGGTTCCACTCCACGCAATGGACGAGGATAGAAGAGAATTCCGTCCCCCCGATCTAGACGAAGTCAAGGTAGCGATATCGAGACTGAAGTCGAACAAAGCTGCTGGAGCGGACGGATTGTCCGCGGAACTGTTTAAGGCAGCTGAAGATGACCTGGTTGGGCGCATGCACCAGCTCATCTGCAAGATATGGTCGGAGGAAAGCATGCCCGATGAGTGGAATCCCAGCGTCGTTTGTCCGGTCCACAAGAAAGGAGACCCCTTTGACTGCGCAAACTATAGAGGGATCAGCCTCCTTAACATCGCCTACAAGATACTCTTCGCCGTTCTGTGTGAACGCCTGAAACCTTTTGCCAACAACCTGATAGGTCCTTATCAGTGCAGTTTCAGGCCAGGAAAGTCCACAATAGACCAAATATTTACACTCCGGCAGATCCTGGAAAAGACCCAAGAAATGCAAATCGACACTCACCATCTGTTCGTCGATTTCAAGACCGCATATGACAGCGTGCATAGAGATGAGCTATACAACGCCATGTCTAGTTTTGACATTCCTGCCAAACTCGTCAGCTGTGCAGGATGACGATGGAGAACTCTCGCTGCTCCATCAAGGTCGGTAACGAACTCACCGAGACCTTCCAGGTCACAAAAGATTTTTAGGCAAGGCGACGCGCTGTCATGTGACTTCTTCAACATCGTGTTGGAGAAGATCGTGCGAAACTCACACGTAAACACCCGAGGCACGATCTTCCAAAAGTCCGTTCAACTGCTTGCTTACGCGGACGACATTGACGTGATTGGACGAACACAACGAGCCGTCAATGAGGCATTTGCTGGTATTGAAGCGGAAGCGGCTAAAATGGGTCTGGCGGTAAACCAGGACAAAACAACAACATCGACGTCTCGGACATATAGTCGGCAGCAGAAACTTTAAGGGTAGTCTAGGACTTTCTCTAGCTCGGCTCGAGTAAATAGGGACAAGCACAATGATTAAGCTCAGAATTACTCCTGCATCTTTGGGCTCAAGAGGCAATTGAGTAACAGAGCCATCTCTCGAAACACCAAATTGAGCTTGTATAAAACCCTGATCATCCCAGTCCTGCTCTATGGCGCAGAGACATGAACGCTATTGAAAGCGGATGAAGAAGCTCTTGGTTGTTTTGAGAGAAAAGTTCTGCGTACGATCTTTGGTCCTGTTTGCGTTGATGGCGTTTGGAGGAGAAGGTTCAACCACGAACTGTACGGGCTGTACAGCGGCATGCACCTAGTTAAGCCTGTTCGGATCCAACGCTTAAGATGGCTAGGTCATGTAGAGCGGATGGACACCACAGCTCCGGCCCGAAGAGTCTTCGACACCGAGCCATTGGGACAGCGCAACAGAGGACGTCCTCGCACTAGATGGCGCACACAAGTTGAAAAGGACCTCAACCAACTTGGTGTGCGCAACTGGAGGCAGCTGGCGAAAGATCGTGCTGGCTGGAGAGGCATGTTGGTTGCGGCCCAGGTCCACCCCGGACTGTAGCGCCAATCGAAGAAGAAGAAGAAGGTCTTGGGGGCACCAGACCAGATATGAGTGTTGTACTCAAGCGTAGGGCGAATATACGCCTGATGTTAAACTCAGTCAAATGCTTTATTTTTTACTTTCGTCGGTATTGTGCAAAGATCGGTTCCACTTTTCGATGAGGTAAGCTATCGAATCACCAGTGGATTGTCTTGATTCCGGACAATTAAGAGTATTAACCACCTTTTGAGCACGCGCAAATTATAAAAAAAGGGAGTTAAAGTGACACAGAATGTCCCGAGACGACATCCCCCAGCCACAGTCATTGAGAGTGACGAGCTACCCGGTGTCATTTACATCAATTACTTTGAAAAAGATAAACCAGCCGGACTAGGTATTGAATTGAAGCAGAAACCATCGCATTTGTTGAAGAGAATGTGGCGTTCCCCATTCTTTTTGTGTGCGGGCTTCAACTGATCCTCAGCAAACAAGCGCTCACCATCATCGTGCAAATTACCTCATTTCTCGCAATAAGTTGACAGGATCACTGTTTGTTCTTCGTCTCGGCTGTCGCTACCAGTTGTCAGTGCGCGACTGTTCCCGGACCAATGGCAGATCTACCTATTCAGAGTCAAGGCCGCTTCGAAGGCGAAAGACTGTCAGAGGCGACACGGTTGGAAAGTCAACAGGTGCACAATGCCCCAGAAGAACAAACCGATCGAGACGCCTAAGGCGCAAGACTCAAAAGAAGCCAGAGAATACTGAGTCATTCAGCAGACCTCGAAGCAAGGTAATGGTCTCAAGCATCGACCACGTTCTAGATGACATAGTGAAGAGTGTTGCCGGGCCCTTCGTAGAAGGCAACAAAGTTATGGATAGCTTCTCCTGAGCAACAGAACATGATTATGCAAGCGACCGGATGCACGGCACCACAGTGGGTGGCAAATTGTTGCGGTTTTGCAACTGATATCGCAGTCGCTCCAGCAGTCAAGCTTGAAACGCCATCGACCGCCGCCCAGTTGATATGGCACTGGAAAGTCCCCCCGCCAGTGGACAAGCGATAACAGGCAACATTTTCTCTCAAGCTAGGAAGCACTTTATTCACACGTTCAGCAGTTGTCGCTAGAAAGTGGTCTAAATTTAGAAAGCTTCTCGACAGACGACAACCGAATTTGCACAGCACGTACTTAGATCACCAAAGACTACACACACACAGCCACCCTCGTCTCAATTGAAATTCACACCAGTCACAAAATTCATTAACCGAGCTCGTTCGCTTTGCGCATCTATCTGGTCTATGCAAATTCTCGCGTTCGTACGCCATCACTTCCTGTCGCACGGAGTGGAGCGCCAAAGAAATTCGCCGAAACGCCCAACCCGACGGCGATAAATATTCAAATGCTTGCGCATCCAAGAGATGTTTTGAATCGCTTAACCGAATTTCACTTTTCACTTACCAGACCGTTTGCAAATTCAGCAGAGACACCAGACGACTGCAGCTTGCACAGAGACGCGAGGCAAGTCAATGGCAGCTCCCCCGGCCGATCGACGACGTGGAAGCTTCGCCGTGACCCAAAACGAATGCCCAACGGTGGGGTTGGTCGAGCGCCCGGCTAATTTCCACAGAGCGCTTGATATAGTGCGCGAGGCAGATCCCCATTAGCGGAGCTATTTGTTCTAAGTTCTCAAGGTTAATTGTAAATTTCGGGCAATTTAGTCCGCGTTTGTTTATTGGTTTGTTTTACACAATCCAAGGTTGTTGCATTAATTAAGCGAATTAGACACGCCGTGTGGCCACCGACGCCGGATGACGCACGGGCCGATAGGAAATAGTGCGACGATCGCCAGTGGGAAGTGCTAACCGCGTGTGTGTGGTACGGATGGCGGCTCGGCAGAAAAGAAAAAGACGTGTGCTCGGGTGACATAGGTTGTGCGGGCACTAGTCATGAGATGACGGACGACGGTAAGATTAATTGAATCCATTAATTAGACAAGAAGCCGCTAAAAGGCAACGAGGAGACGCACTCGCGTGCAGGAGCGCCTTTGCTGATAAACGAGCGACAGAAGGCGTCTTTGGACAAGTCCTTGTCGCTGGTGAGAGTCTGATGGATGCTTCGGTATAATTGGCTGATCATTGTTGACGGAAAAGGTCCCAGGAGTTGCAACTGAAGTTGGGGCGACTGATGGATTCTTCTGACATCTGAGTCGATCAAAAGGAAGACAAAAGAAGAGCTTCTAATGGGTTTTCAATAGGGACTTGATAGCTTTGAGTTGTGGACGCACTATTTCACTATTCATCAACCTGGAGAGTCTGAAGACCTGAGGCTATCCAGACGTCTACTATTCCAACATCAAGTGAAACATTCTGCCTGACAGAGGAATTTGTGTCGCCATGGCCGTTTAACAGTCTATACAAGTGATTTTTGGCTTATAGATCAGAAGACCGCCAGGTCCACTTATGGATATTGAGGTGTGGTACCGCGTGCTCATCATCGAGAGGATACGCCCCGAGGCGAAATTTACCAGCCTGATTGGTCACCAACGGTGCACAGAAATCAGAGATACGCCTAATAGCGCCGCTGTGGCAGTCGAAAGATGGCTCAGAAAATCCACAAAAAAGCCTTACTAACCACTGTCAATTTTTTGGGGTCAAAAATTCAATGTTGTCGGATCCGCTCCAAACTCTCAGAATCGCTTAATAGACGTGAAATAACATCACCAACGCTGTACAGACATCATAGATACGCCTAACAGCGCCGCTGTGGCAGTCGAAAGATGGCTCAGAAAATCAATAAAAAAGCCTTACTAACCACTGTCAATTTTTTGGGGTCAAAAATTCAATGTTGTCGGATCCGCTCCAAACTCTCAGAATCGCTTAATAGACGTGAAATAACATCACCAACGCTGTACAGACATCATAGATACGCCTAACAGCGCCGCTGTGGCAGTCGAAAGATGGCTCAGAAAATCAATAAAAAAGCCTTACTAACCACTGTCAATTTTTTGGGGTCAAAAATTCAATG
Organism: Eristalis arbustorum; assembly: GCA_916610145.1. Taxonomy (NCBI): domain Eukaryota; kingdom Metazoa; phylum Arthropoda; class Insecta; order Diptera; family Syrphidae; genus Eristalis; species Eristalis arbustorum. The sequence continues at coordinate 41,205,264 of OU744320.1, read as the reverse complement.
TTGTCGGATCCGCTCCAAACTCTCAGAATCGCTTAATAGACGTGAAATAACATCACCAACGCTGTACAGACATCATAGATACGCCTAACAGCGCCGCTGTGGCAGTCGAAAGATGGCTCAGAAAATCAATAAAAAAGCCTTACTAACCACTGTCAATTTTTTGGGGTCAAAAACTCAATGTTGTCGGATCCGCACCAAACTCCCAGAATCGATCAATAGACGTGAAATAACATCACCAACGGTGCACGGAAGCCCTAGATACGCCTAATACCGCCGCTGTGGCAGTCGAAAGCTGGCTCAAAAAATCAGCAAAAAAGCCTTACTAACCACTGTCAATTTTTTGGGGTCAAAAATTCAATGTTGTCGGATCCGCACCAAACTCCCAGAATCGATCAATAGACGTGAAATAACATCACCAACGGTGCACGGAAGCCATAGATACGCCTAATACCGCCGCTGTGGCAGTCGAAAGTTGGCTCAGAAAATCAACAAAAAAGCCTTACTAACCACTGTCAATTTTTTGGGTCAAAAATTCAATGTTGTCGGATCCGCACCAAACTCTCAGAATCGATCAATAGACGTGCAATTACATCACCAACGGTGTACGGAAGCCATAGATACGCCTAATAACGCCGCTGTGGCAGTCGAAAGATGACGCGCTAGTGTGAGACATGCTCTTCGATGTGGCATTTTATGTAAAGTCTTGGAATGAGGGTGTCACAAGCCAACCGTCGGCGCAAATTTTATTGGCGAGCCGACACTTCTTCAGAAAATGTTTGTCCCTCAGGCCAGGGATCGAACTTACAACGTCGAGGTTGGGGTCGACGAATATGCCCACAACGACACTGGCCACCATCAGTAAACAAAGGGACTTTGTAAGTAGGGGCAGGCTGGGGTCCTTGCTTTATCCTAGTTGATTTGTGACAACGTTAATAAATGTAGCACTTTTCTTATCGCTGTAATAGCCGCCTCATACTCCATTGGGATCCTTTCCAGTTGTTGGGCGACTCCCGACCAGTAGAGTTCACTTAAATTCCCAGGGCACGCGTCGTGTGGCCACTGTGATGTACTCGCTCTCTTGCCTAGGGCGTTCGCTGCGTAGATTGACGCAACTCACAACTGGTATTATATAAGCTTCATGCCAACTTGACCGGCATCCTCCCAAGTGGGGACGATCAGCAATATTGTCGTCTCTGCAAAAGCCCTGCGTCCAGCCTCCCAGTGATTCAGGATGACAGTCGTAGCGTGTCAAGTATCAAGGGTTGTGGAGGAGTTTATTGAGTGCATCCCACGTAGTCCTTCTCAACGCTGTGCTGATAGATATGCAAGCCTTTCTTTGCAGCCGTTTGAGGACGTTAAAGTTGACAGGTTTGTTTGATGCTGCTTCACAAGACTGAGACCACGTATATCAAGAGCTTATTAACGCCAATTCAGAATGCCAACAGACGCAGTCAAACGACTCCCGTATAAGTTTATTATCGTCGAAATAGACGAATGCTCACGAGGGGACGACCAACGATGTCATTAAAGCGCATCATTTTCCCCTCTGCTTGCCGTCAGTTGGGGTTGAACCCCCACACATGAGGTACTCGCCACATTCATTGCTCGTTGCTCGCCGAGTTGACTACTATCAAGCTCCCGCTGTCCTAGAACACCACGATTGCAAGAAGGCAGCGTGGCCGAGCGGTCTAAGGCGCTGGTTTTAGGCACCAGTCCGAAAGGGCGTGGGTTCGAATCCCACCGCTGTCAGATGGAACTTTTTTTTCACTTTTTTTTTTTTGCATTTCAAATGTGTTTTTTCAAGGTTATGATGGATTCGATTGAAAAACTGAAAGGAGAGGTGTAGCGAAAGGCAAATATCCGTTGCATTGTTCTGAGTCAGATTCAAAGGACCTACTCCATTAGGATTGGTGGCAACTATGCTTACGGTGAACCCAGCAAACACTTGGATTTTTTCCTCAATTCTGGGTGACTGGGTGGACACCACCTAATCATTCTGTTCATCAATTTAACGTGGACAGAGAATTTGTTGATCTATTCACACAGTCGGATGAAGCAAAGACCAAACAGGGATGCTTCATTTTTTAAATGGTGTTTCATGAAAGCTATCTGTTTTCAATTCGACTTGGGCAGCCAATGTGCCTTAAATTTACACCAGTTTATCGGTAGATTTGGGATATTTAATTTTGTCCTTTGAGCTTCGTAAAACGGGGAACAGTGGGCATGTTTCAACAGCAATTCGAGAAGCAATTAACAACTCAAGAACGAAAACTGCTATTCGACTTAAACCAGTTGGTCTTCATGCTTCAGTTGGAAATCTGAGATTCATCAATTTACGACCTTAATACACACCCAGGACGTCACAGCGAATGGGAACCCGGACACAGCGGGCAGGAATACTTCAATTCGCTGCGGGGATAGCTTTGGCATACCGTGCATGCTGAGGTGACGGTAGAGATTGCATGCTGGAGAAGATAGGTGGCGGCACAAACCAGAGATGGACAGCGTGAATGAAGAAGTTCCTGTGTGACACTAAACAAGTATGAATGGAGGGCCTTAATATAATATTACGACCCGATTGCCAGAAAGGCTGTTGGCTGTGAATAATTTCGAAGAGGAATAAGGGCGATCTGTAGCTTCTAATTCGCATCCTAGGAGGACACGACGTTGTTCCGAGACATGTTCATACCTGCGTAGGTTAAAAACATACCGTGAAGTGACATTGATTGCTCTTGTCAACTTATGGCAAGACGACTAATCGCAGTCAGCGAACAATTCGAACCCATATGTCAATATTGGCACTATGAGTGCTCTGGCGAGTTTAAGTTTCCCATTGAGAGGGGGAATATATTTGCTGATTGACAGGACTCTTAGGGATGTATATATCTTGGAAACTACGCTAACGATGAGTTCAGTCCATGTCAATCCACTATTGCACACTATTCTAAGGTTTTTACACATGTAACATATTCTATTATCGTTGAGTTAGAGATTGAGAAGGGGATTGTTTTGAGAACGCGGTATGGCTTTGGTTTTGTCAGGATTGAGCATTAAGACAGTTGTAGCCCAATTGGCTACAGAGCTCAGATCCTTTACAACTGAGTCTTCAACCAAAGCTATTGAGAGGTGAGGTAGATTTGAACTTCGTCTGCATGGGTATGAAAGTTACAATACGACAACACAGTTGGAAGGTCATTTATAAACATTGAGAATAACAACGGACCGAGAATGGAACCTTGAGGGACACTTCCATGTACTTCACAAGAATATGATAGTCTTGAATTATGGAAAACGGCTTGGACTCGATTAGTTAGATACGAGAGAATTAATTTGTTAGTGGGTTTGCAAAAATTGAATTGGGCGGACAGTTTATGACAGAGTATAGTTTGGTGATGGGCATATTTGAATGATTTTAAGAATCGAAACATTAGTAATCGAGATATTTTAATAATCGAATGATCACTCGAATGACTACTAACACAAGATAACTCGATAAATGTCTTACTTCAGCGCGAGAGCAAGTAACAAATAATTCTCGTCGATAAATACTCATCAGGAACATAGAATGAACATCAGAATGAAAGAAAGACTCAAGGGAAAAGAACTGAAGTATTACCCCACTACTCGGTGCATTAATAAAAACATCGTAAAATATTTTTTATATGGATTATATTTTGGTTAGTAGTCACTCGAGTGATTAGTAGTCATTCGAGTGATTAGTAGTCATTCGAGTGATTGATTGAGAATCGAGATGTTCTCGAGATGTTGTAATAATCCATTATCACTCGAGATATCATTCGAATGCGCCCATCACTAGTATAGTTCGGTCAACACTATCGAATGCTTTCGTGAAGTCAAGTAAGGTTAGTATGGTCGTTTTGTTGCCGTCAATAGCTCTTCAAATGTAGTGCGTCACTCTAAACAATGCTGTGACACAGCCTTACATATACCCAGGCTACTAGACCAACCCCGAGTCAAAGACACACAAATCCGTGTCGATCAGCGGCTGCGCCTAGAAGACATGTTGCGGGACAGGTGGTGAGCACAGAGGGGAGTTAATGTCGACGAGATAGGAAGGCGGCGAGGAGAAAAGGGTGTCACGAAAATCGGAAGGTACACCAACGCCGTGCCGATGAATCGCGGAGGCTAAACAACATCATAGACGAACTAATGGTGGGAGATGCAGACGAGATCGATGATAGAATTGCCGAACTGTAGCATCAGATGCAGGCGGGAGTGTAAATTGACGTCGCACACTGTTCGGGGATAGCCTTCTGGTGATTACCCGTTCGGTCTCTATAAAGAATAAACAAGGAGATGCCATTGAACTGAGTTGTTTTATTAACACCCACTCTTTGGGTCGCAACACTCTCACAGTTGCACTTGCTACGCCGCTTTGACACGCTGGTATAATCTCCACTTCTTCCTGCCACTCAGCCACCTCAACACTCCCACTAGGGGACCATAAGGAAAAGCAACGCTGAGGTCAGTTTCGATGTAAGATTCGTCTTCTATTTAAAAATTTAAATTCCAAACTGTGCGTGCCAGCATACTCCTGACACTTGAAACACTTTGACTGCAGTTCGAACGCATAATCGACCAATCAACCATTGATCCATCGCACCACACACACACCGATCGCCTTCTACATCAAGCCATACTCGAGGACTTCTGAAAATAAGACGCTGAGTGATCTGATGTGTATGTTCTATCGGAGACGAAGGAAGATGTGTACATGCATTTTAAGGGGCTCACTTTTTTAACATCCTCAGCTAAGTTTTGTCACAAGCACCAAATGGCTTCCAGCAAAGGAGCAGTCACGGCAGGTGGTATTATAACGAAGCTACTTTACCTTAGGTTTGATTTTCTTCAGCAGTCAGCTACCAACAAAACCTAAAAGTATCAAATTGCAGAGTGAATAATTTTCAGTGCAAAGTGCTTTAAAGGCCACCTGCAACTGCTAAGACATCTAAGTGTCATCATATTTTAAAATCGTTCAGACTCTTCATCAGATATCCTGCCAGAGAGGAAAAGAACACAGTGGACGAACGAAGTGTTTCCCCAAGAGCTGAACTAACGGCAGGCAATTGAATTACTCATTGTCCCTCTCTCTGCCACTAAACAGTTTAAAGCTATTAAAAGCACACAAATAATGGCATCAACTTCAATCAGGACTCAGCTGTGCATTGTTGACTTATCTGAGTCATCATACAACTCCCATGTCCAGTCGTGCTCTAGACAGTTGGGCGTAGTCTCAAACAGTGCATGTCAGGTATTTACTTCCATTCATTTTGATTCCACATCGAAGGGCTTGCATTATTTGAAGTGTCTGCCAATTTGCGTAATTGCCTTTGGCTTCTGTGTTGTGGCAGTGCAATGCTGATCAATCAATCAACTCGGAAAGGAGAGGAAATTCAATAATCTCTTGAAGGTCATTTGTTTATTTGAGACATTCAAGTACTTCCAGAGCTTGTGTCTCGTCTAATGGTCGGACAAAGGCTGTTGTTCGTAACAAGCCATCGCTTGATGGTCCTAACAATCCTTGCGAACTCGCATTAATCCAACTTCTGCCTCGATTCCTGAGAGAAGTTCTCGTTAGTGCACCTTAGGCTGGTCATCTTCAGAAAGAGCGTTGATACTCGTTCCTTGACCAAGCCGAGCTCAGTCAACACATCCATTACGTTCGAGCGATGAAGCGCGGGCCCTAATCGCTCATTCACCAGAACGTCGCTATGTCCTAGAACCCAGACTGAGGTGACGCTGCACAGTCCCTTCATTAGCTGCACCTCAAAGCAGCACACCGTAGTGACCGATTCGTCTAACTCATCAGTGCTCTGATGTCAAATGCTCCGAGGGCCCTCTCAAGTAGCAACGATTTCCGCTTGAAAAGCACGTGCATCATCTGAAAGTCTGAAAGAAGAGTAAGCATGCCAACCTTGAGTCCTCGAAGATTAAGTTGCCACTTCTAGACCCTCTCACGACCAAGGACGTGCTCACAAAAGAACCAATGTAGCTCCAGTTTCCGCGGCAACTATTCGTGTCGTGCGGATTATTGTCCCTTTACGAACAGAACTGAAACGTTTGCTTGAGTGCCTGCCCTACGTCAGTGGAGGCCCCGCTTCGAATCCCAGAGAAAGGAAAGTCAATATGATTTTATCTGGTTTTCGAATCCAGTCTAGTCACCATTTGCTGTTGGGACGCTACTCTAGGGTCTAGCGTGTCGCTGGCAGCCCAATAACCCAACCTAACCCAAGCCCGTGCTCAAAATTCGATCCACACAAGATTTGCCCGTGAAATTACCGCACTCATTCATCAACAAAAACGATTCAAATCCGATAAGTAAATGCACCTCCCACGATTCAATGTCGGCAGCGAATTCAAATTCGACATGTGTAACACGCACAGTGTGTGCCCCCATTAAAGAGCCTCATTTAAACCGAATAAATTCGAAAGCAAACAGAGGTTATGAACTTCATTGTAACCAATGGCTGTGGAGCACAATCTCTAATCGTTTCGATCAAACAGAGAATTTAATTGCAAATTCGAAGCCACCAGCAGAAAAGGGCTCAATGGACGGCGAAATGCAGGAGTTCGCCCGACATTAGGCAGCCGTTCCGTCAAATGGGAATCAATTAGATGAATGCGAACGACCTCTGCCGTAATTGCCACGTAAAACACAGCCGTTATGACGGTAATTAATGAGACGAACATGAATCGGTAATATCAGCAATAATGGGTAATTAAAATGTTGGCATTACGGGCGGCGGTGGGTGCGCGTACGCGAGTAAAATTTTATGAAACCCCAGGTTTGTGGGCGATCTCAGTGGAATCGGTTTTATTTTATGAAACATAACAAAGTTGCGGGGATTCTTTGGAAATTCGACAGCCTGTTGAGGGTAGGGAGGATGGAACGCAGGCACGGTGTTGAGGTGGAGGTGGGCGCCGCAATGTAAAGGTGACGACATCTCTTGGCGGAGACGGGAACTGTTCGGTTGATGTCTTCGGTGTTGATGAAGCCCGAGGGGGTTATGTGGAGCATTTGTGGTTGTGAAGGAGGTTGTTTCTAAAATGACATGCTAGTGGGCATCCGACGCACAATCGCCCTTGGCAACCCCTGCAACGCCGGTTTGTCAAAGCAACTGGGCTCAAGACTAATTATTTAAAAGACTTAGACGAACGACTGTAATTTTGCCAGTCCTACTATAGGGAGCCGAAAGTTGATGTCGACTGTATGGTCTTTACATAGGCGAATGACTGAAATTAGTGACGGGTTCTCGAACTCTGAGCGACGTAAGCCATGTAGTTCGTTGATCAGCCGTCATTCCAAGTTTCTTTACTTTCTATGGCAGCTTTCGAGCACAGTCGTCCATTTGGCGTCTAAATGCGACGGAACAGTTGGCATTTCGCTCAAGGCTTGATCCTTTTTCATCAACAAGTACGTCTAATGATTCAATGAGTCCCAACAGAGGTTTTTGATAACACAACAGCAACAGAGCGCCACAGCATAAACTGGTTGCTATTCGCAGACTAATCAAAGCGATGATCAGATATGGAACTAGACTTGTTCGAAATGCCCGGCTGTTGATGGTGGAGTAAATAGGGACAACAACACCAGTACCGAGATCAAGCGCAGAATTACTCTTGCCAATCGCTGTTTCTTTGGGCTCAAGAGGCAATTGAGTAAAAAAGCCATTTCTCGAAGCAGGGACTGATCATCCCAGTCCTGCTCTATGGCGCAGAGACATGGACGCTATTGAAAGCGGATTAAGAAGCTCTTGGTTGTTTTGAGAGAAAGTTTGCGTTGATGGCGTTTGGAGGAGAAGGTTCAACCGCGAACTGTACGGGCTGTACAGCGGCATGCACCTAGTAAGCGTCTTCGGATCCAACGCGGATGGACACCACAGCTCCGGTCCGAAGATTCTTCGACACCGAGCCATTGGTACAACGGAACAGAGGACGTCCTCGCACTAGATGGCGCACACAAGTTGAAAAGGACCTCAACCAACTTGGTGTGCGCAACTGGAGGCAGCAGGCGAAAGATCGTGCTGGCTGGAGAGGCATGTTGGTTGAGGCCTAGGTCCACCCCGGAATGTAGCGCCAATCAAAGAAATAGAAGAAGCTGGTGCGTTTCGCACCACAAGCCTGAAATGGGTGGAGCCTGATCCCGCGATAGTTGGCCCAGTCAAAGGGGTCTTCTTTCTTGTGGACCGGGCAAACGGTACTAAATTCCACTCGTCGGGCATGCTTTCCTCCGACCATATCCTACAGATGAGCTGGTGCATGCACCCTAGCAGCTCATCTCCAGCTGACTTAAGAGTTCTGCAAACAATCCGCCTGCACCAGCAGCTTTGTTCGACTTTAGTCTGGACATCGCTAAATTGACTTCGTCTAGATCGAAGGGACGGAATTTTCTTCTATCGTCGTCCCTTGCGTAGAATGGAACATTCTGCCTGACAGCGGTATTGGTGTCCTCTTCGCCGTTAAACAGTCTGCAGAAGTGATCCTTCCAGATTCTCAGTATCGACTGCGACTCTACTACGAGTTGTCCCTCTTCGTTCCGACAGGCTTCTGTCGATGTTTGTACCTCTTGGATAGTTGTTTTAAACTTGGGTAAAACTTTCGGACATTATCTCAGCCGCACCACCGCTCCATTTTACCACCCTTCCTCGTCAATCACGCGCTTCTCGTGCTCCTTCTTTTTCCTTTTCAGCAGTCACTGCTCTTCCATTCTTTTCAATTCGTAGAGCTCACGAACCGCTCTTGTGCTTCTATCCAGCGTCTATTGTTCGCCTGATATGCTACTAGCTTCGGTGAATGCGCCTGCCGACACTCGTCGCGAAACCAAGGCTTTTTTCTGAGTGGCTTTTTAAATGCCCATCAGGGGCAGCTTGTCTGATGATCGTTTTGACAACGGCTCCACTGTTCGTCGATTGTTTCGCCTGGCAGAGTTGGACTCTCTATGAGCTTCAGGGAGACTCGAGAGGAAAAGTGCCCAGCCATCCCAGCCATCGATTGCCATTGTAGCTTTCCGACACAGACACTGCGGGCGGTAATAGGGAAGACGCTCTCTTCCAGAAATTCGTCCATTTGGTGGTCATAGAAGCGTTCACGGCCACGAACCTTCCTCCCACTTCGCGATTGATGAGCATGTCGGGCGGGAATGTCAGTGACAAGACCATCGCTCTTGGAATGTATTCCCTAGAGTTTCTTGGAATCGTTGTAACTCCACCACAATCTGCCGTGAGAAGGGTCAGTGCGCAAGCACGTCCGAAAGTATTGGCAATTGTATGCAAGCCAAGAACATGTCTTCAGCGGAAGATGTCTGTTCTCTCAACTGCACAAAGCAACTAACTGTGGGATAACATGAAAAAACAAGTTCCACAATTGCCCTTGCAGTCTACAGGAGCAAGCACTCTTAATGTAAGCCTGCATTGAATGCGCATCAGAGCATCCATTTCCGGCCGAAATCAACGATCGCATTTCATTTCAAGAATCCACTGAAATGCCACTTCTGACACAGATTTCCCAGCAAGTTTACTAGGCCACCATTATCATGTCCAGTTGACTCCCTTAAGCACCCGCCATTCACCCGCCCACTCACCGGCTTCAAGTGAATCTCTTTAAGTGTTTTGCCCCCAAAACCTCGGTCAGACACCATTTCAATCGATTGATCGGTCTCCTCTCCACAATGCGAGGCTTCATTCGACGGCGAACTCCCTCGCCATTCATCATGTGAAACGTCCACTCCACTCATCTCCACTCGTGTGCACACACCATCCACCGCACTGCAGCCCTGACATGCGATAAATTGCCCCAGTCCCAGTACTCGGGCCTCCAAAAATAGCGATTTGATGTATGTACAGCTTGTAAAACACACTCATCCACCCCATCGTCGGAGACTGAGAGGACGACGACAACGACAGCGACGACTATTCCATTCGCTAGATAAATCTTCAAATTATTGCCCCAGCTCTGGCGAAAAATCGAATTCCAAAAACGTTCGCTATCCGCTTGAGAGGACGGCAAGGAATTTATGTCCCGCACCGCAAATTCCCCCCAAACGCACTTCGCTCGGACTGTCTCTATCCAGTCGATGGGCCCAATCTAGTGTGTGTCTCCGCGAAATTCCAATCTCCGTGTGTGCGTCCGGCCTCGGTGCAACGGCTCGCAAGGGTTTCACGCCGCACTGCGAGGCCGGTATGACATTTGCACAAATGGCGAGGATTTCCAGCGGTGTCCGCTTGTCGTATCGTGTCGCTGTGCGCGAGAAGAGAGTTTAATTAAAGCCATCCCGGAGTTTGAAGGGAATTTGGATTTGAACGAAAATTGCTTTTTGCCACACTTTTTGGGGGGGACGCTGACATGCACGTGCGCCTGCCACCACTCAGTTCTGACAGAGTGAGCGCCTCTTATGACAGTTTCGAGTGGCAGCGTGGCAAAGCATGTGCCCGGAGTGTTGTTAACGAGTTTTTGCATTTTTTTCTTCTGAATTCTTCGGATTCGCGTGTGAGAACACACACATTCTTTGCACGTTCCCTTGTGGCTCTTGCGGGTAGTCAATTTATTTTATTTTTCGGTGTCTGGGTGGTGCCGTCAGAAAGCGCTCGTCGAGTGAAGTGGTTTCGCAAAGTTGTTGAATGCTCAGGCGTCCTCGGCGAGCTGAAGGGCCTTCGACGAGGCGGTATCGACTGCGATTCAAGGGGCGGTCTTGGTTCCCTAAAGTCGCTGCGATTGTTATACAAATAACAACAAACGAGGAACGTTCAAGGAGACAGGAAGAGCTGCTCTCAAGAGGAAATCGATTCGATTTCACGTGAAGAGGGAAACGGGGGAAAGGCTTGCTTGGGTTCTGTGGGTGGAGCAGCACAAGTGACACCCTTGGCAACCGGGGTGCGACCCACTGACTGGCACGAGGGACCTAAACGTAGGATGGACGGAGGTCTACAAGCTGCACAACAAGCAGGGTGTAGTCCGGAGGACAAAAAACCGTCGAGTGCCTTGGCCTTGGCCACATCGAGCTCCAATGGGCGCCAACTGTCTGCCAATCCGCGCCTCCCGATTCGAGACGGAGAGGCATCCCGACCGTCATTCTATCGATCAAGGCATCGGCAAAGCAAAGCAGTCTGGCCACGACCGTCATCAATGGAAGGTAGGTTAGGCTATTGGGCAGCCAGTGAAATTGCCAGCACACTTAGATACCCAGTGTCGTTAATTTGATCCCAACGGCAAATGACTTTCCTTTCACTGGGATTCGAACCGTGGACCCCAACCAGGGGCAGGCACTAAACCAACTGTGGTCAGGTCAGGCGCCCAACTGCTCTCTCACCTTCAGCCTAGGACCCTTGTGCGTTCACATCGCCATTAAGGAAGCACTGCCTTGACTTGAGTACAAGGTAATATTCGACACTCACGTCGACATGCGCTGCGTTTGAATTCCTGATCTAATTCTTTTCAGATCTGACCCCACCTCACTTGTAGTTCATTTTCAGGTGTTTACGCAGTTCATCCACACAGTCTCTCCGTCATCCAGTCACAAGATGGCGAATATTCACATGCTCTAGCGCGTGCTGATCGACATCTCTCGTCTCCAGGCTTCTCAGCACACTCTACCTGACTTGCCTGACTGACGTCGAATCATCAGCCCGCATTCAATCATTAATCACGTCCCCTTGCCAGACTTGCGCGACTGTTCCTGGCGGAGCAATTGGTATGCATGACCCGAGGAGTGCGGGTACTTTGGTCAATAAATGCACAAGTGCTTCTCAGAAAGCTGAACCAATACGACGCTTATCAGCAAATCGACAGCTGAACCAATACGACGCATATCAGCGAATCGACGGTTTCGCAGTCGCGGTTGAGCTTGTTTTTGCATCGAAGGCTAAGTACGTGCTAATTGCATTTTTCATCTGAGCACATTTTGCTGTGGAATGAATCTTGACTTGCTGTCTGTATTTGAGGCTGAGTCAGAGGTTGTATGGAATTTCTAATAAATATCACCGGGGGTTCTCACTGAGGTCGCCTATCATTATTCATTGAATCATTCATCACGTACCTTTCCTTGATGAGAAGCTTGAGCGAGTTCCAACTGTTCCAACGCATTTTTGGGACGAATGGCGACTGTTTCATAGTGTCGACGTCTTTATGGAGTGACGGCTGGTGTTATCAAAAGAAGTGCGTGCCTTAAGACTCTCGGAGTTGAAGGAGCCATCAGACAAAAGAAGACAGGACTCCTGTGGGAAACTTCGCTTCTCGTGACGGGTACTTTGAAGCAAGAAGAACGTAAGGTGAAGAGCACTTCTCGAAGGAGCTTTCGGCGAAAAATTGAAAAGCGTCTCCAGATCTATGAAAAAGGTGTTCCTGAAAACCTTTCGTCGACTCAGGCAAATCGAAAGATGGTGCGTTCCGTGCTGCCTTCCAGTGAAGTGGACATTTTGAAGCCAGCACATATCCCCATCCAGGCTCACAGGATGGCAGACAAGTAGCCTTGAGTGTAGGAAGTCATTTTGGCGAATCGCTGAAAGAATGAAATCCAATGAAAGTAAAAACATTTAATTCAAAGTATTGGCCATTGTCTTGTACACATTTTGACCACCCTTCTGGCAATTTGTGAATACCACCCCAATGAAGATGTTCGTCTTTTAGAGCAAACCATTCAGACACCCAGTTCTCGACTTCTTCGTAGGAATCGACGTGCTGCTCAGCCAATGCGTGTCCCATCGATGAACACAAATGGTAGTCGGAAGGAGCCAAGTCTGGTGAATACGGCGGGTGGGGTAGTTGCTCCCAGCCAAGTGCTTTGTGTGCAGGTGCATTGTCATGAAGCAAAATTACCTTGCCGTGTCTTCTGGCCAATTCTGGTCGTTTCTCGATCAATGCATGGTTCGAATTGATCATTTGTTGTCGGCAGCGATCAGTATGAACGGTTTCACCAGGTTTTAGAAGCTCGTGGTTCACCACACTTTTCTGGTCCCACCAAACACACAGCATTGTCTTCTTGCTGAATCGATCTGGTTTTGCAGTCGATGTTGATGGTTGTCTCGTTTAGGGCTCTTAAAATAAATCCATTTTTCATCGCCTGTAACAATTAGATGCAAGACCGATTTTCTTACGTGTCTTTAAAGCAACACAAGTGTTTCTTCGGTTTTCCTTCTGTCTTTCATTCAATTCATGTAGCACTCATTTTCCACACTTTTGGATTTCGAAGTGCACAAATCCGCTGGCCCGGATGATATTCCCCCAATGCTTCTGAAGAGGTGTTCTTCTTCGCTGGCAAAACCACTGCGTAAGCTTTTTCATCTATCCCCCTCTTGAGGTCTCTGGTCTGGAAAACAGCATTTGTCCAGCCCGTCCCTAAAAAGGCCGAATCTTCGTCACCCACCTCGTACCGACCCATAGCACTCACGTCCCTTCTTTCTAAGGTCATGCATACGCTGATAAATCGTCAGCTCATGAGACATCTTGAATCGCCTAAGTTTCTTAATGACCGACAGTATGGCTTTCGCAGCAACAGGTCCACTGGTGATTTGATAGCTTATCTCACCGAAAAGTGGAACCAATCTTTGCACAATGCAGGCGAAAGCAAGATAGTGGCGCTTGATATTTCTAAAGCATTTGACAAAGCATGGCATCAAGCTCTTTTGTCGAAAATGCGTGCTTATGGTGTCGATGAATCTCTGCTTCTATGGATTAGTAACTACCTTTCGAACCGTTCAATCCAAGTTGTTTTGGATGGGTTCAAGTCTGATATCCACAAAATAAATGCTGGTGTCCCCCAAGGCTCTGTTCTGTCTTCGACACTCTTTCTCATTTTAATAAATGATCTCCTGTCTGCCACTTCTAATCCAATCCATTCCTTCGCTGATGACAGCACCCTCAGCTTTTCATATTCGTTTCAAAATTCACTACAGCGTAATTACCTGGGGTTAGAACAACAGAGTGGAATTCAATGCTTCCAAAACTTAATGCTGTCTGCTGTCTCTAAAGCGAACCCCTGATAATAAGCCATTATCCATGAATGGCGCTTGTATCGACGAAACCGGAAAGCTTTCCATCCTCGGTATGTGCATCAACACAACACTTAGTTGGAACGATCACATATCCGAGGTCGCCACAAATGCTGCGAAATGTTTCGGTTTCCTTAATCGATGCAGGAAATACTTCACCCCCTCTGATTTGGCTTTAATCTATAAGGCGTATATTCGCCCTAATCTTGAGTATAACGCTCATGTCTGGTTTGGTGCCCCCAAGACCACCCTGCACCTACTAGATAAAATCCAAAAGCGAGCGATAAGACTTATAGGAGACAACGATATCGCGCGTTCATTAGACTCGCTGGAACAATGACGTATCGTGCCTTCTTTGACCGTGTTTCATCGTTATTTCAACAAACGATGCTCAAGTGAGCTAGCCAACTGCATTCCTCCTCTCATTGAATTCACCCGCAATACACGTCTCGCCAGGAATGCACATCAGTTTACCCTTAAGCCTGCTTTCGGACGTTTTTAAGCCGCACCACACGAAGATGGAATGCTCTTTTCAGCTCAATATTTCCCATAGACTACAACCCGCAGATATTTAAGACCAATGCGTACAGGTACCTCCTCTGTCTCTCCCTCTATACCTTCGGCCCGTGCTGTGTCTTGGTCCCGGACAATTAAGGGTATTAATAACCCCTTGAGCACGCGCAAATGAAAAAACGGTGCAAGTGGTGCAAGTGCAACGAAAGATCCTGAATTCATCGAAGCTGCTCGCAAAATTGGAAACGCCACTTCAGCATTGCGTCACGTTGGACTATTTTTTCACTTCGCTGTGCAGCTTATCATCACTCGGCTACTTTGCATCTGGCAGTATTCGTGAAGATCGTACAAACGAGACCAGGTTAGTTGACGCTCGCTCAATGCAAAACAGGGCACGAGGTACATTAGATTTCGCATTTGACAAAAACCATGAAATCGTAATGGCAAGATGGAATGATAAATTGGTCGTCACGATTGCATCAAAGCACTAAGGGATGGATCGCATGCATCATGCTCAGCGTTGGGATCGCAAAAACAAAAAGATGCAATCCATTGAAATGCCGGATGTTTTGCACAAATACAACAACCGGATGGGCGGTGTGGACTTTTTCGACAATTGCGATGAAAAACTGTAGCATTCGTGTGCGCGGGAAGAAATGGTAGTGGTCTCTTTTGACGAACGCATAGGACGCAGCAATGGTCAATGCATGGAGATTCCATTGGATGATTCACCAACACGATCAGACAAAAGAGGAGCCTGACGACAAATCGAAGCGAAATAAATCCAGTTTTATGCCACAGCTTGACATCCGTCATGTGATTTCTTTAACATCGTCCTGGAGAAGATCGTGCAAAACTCACACGCCAACACTAGAGGCACGATCTTCCAGAAGTCTGTGCAATTGTTAGCATACGCCGATGACATTGACGTGATTGGCAGAACTCAGCGAGCCGTCAGTGAGGCTTTTGCTAACATTGAGACGGAAGCGGCTAAAATGGGTCTGGCGGTGAATGAGGGCGAAACAAAGTATATGCTGTCCTCAAAAAAGGACAAACAACATCGACGTCGTGGACAGAGCGTCACAATGGGCAGCTATAACGTCGAGGTAGTCAAGGACTTCACTTACCTCGGCTCCGGAGTAAATTGTACACATAACATCAGTACCGAGATCAAGCCCGGGATAACTCTTGCCAACCGCTGATTCTTCGGGCTCAAGAGGCAATTGAGTAAAAGAGCCATCTCTCGAAGCTGGCACTGATCATCCCAGTCCTGCTATGCGGCGCAGAGGCATGGACAATCTCGAAAGTGGATGAAGAAGAAGTCCTTGGTCTCTTTGAGGGAACATTTTTGCGTGCCATCTTTGGTCCTGTTTGTGTTGACGGGTTCTGGTGGAGAAGATTCAACCACGAACTGTACAGCGCCCTGCGCTGGTTAAGAGTCTTTGAATTCAACGCTTAAAATGGCTAGGTCATGTAGAGCGCATGGACTACACTGCTCCAGCCCGAAGAGTCTTCGACTCCGAATCAGTGGGACAACGCAATTGAGGACAACCACAAAGCCGATGGCGCATTCAAGTGGAGAAGGATTTCGGCCAACTGGGAAGCAGCTGGCTAAGGATCGTGCCAGCTGGAGAGGCTTGTTGGTTTAGGTCCTGAGGGAGAAGAAGAAACAGCTGTGCCAGTGTACAACGCCATTGGCCCAGTCATTTGATTGTCGCGACTCAGATGGCTAGGTCATGTAGAGAGAATGGACATTAAGGCTGCGGCTCGGAACATCTTCGAGGCCAACCGTTAGGGACAGTGCGGTAGAGAAAGACCTCGCTTCGATGGCGTAACCACCTGCAAACAGGCCGTAATCAGTTGGATGCGCTTAGGCCAAGTTGGAGAGGAATGCTGACGCAGACTCAAGTCCACACAGGCCTCTAGCGCTAAACAAAGCGACAGACAGCGACAGACAGCGACAGAGAGCTGTTCCAAAATTTCACATTGCTCCGTGCTGCCAGCGTGACATGGCACATTTGGATCCGTTTTTTCCGAGATCTCGAATTCGGCCACCGCCTTGTAGAGCTCAAGACGATGGATGCTGTCGTTTGCGACCTTCAAGCCGATAAATATGACTCCCGACTTCGTTGCTTTTTTCCAGGGTACTTACTTACTTAAGGCGGCGCTACAGTCCGGGGTGGACCTGGGCCTCAACCAACAAGCGTCTCCAGCCAGCTCGATCTTTAGCTAGCTGTCTCCAGTTTCGCACGCATAGTTGCTTGAGGTCAGTTTCCACTTGCGTGCGCCACCTGAGTCGCGGTCTTCCTCTACTGGATTCGAAGACTTTTCGCGCCGGAGCATTGGTTTCCATCCGCTCTACATGACCTAGCCATCTCAATCGTTGGATCTTCACTCTTCTGGCTAAGTCGATGTCGCTGAACAGCCCGTATAGTTCGTCGTTTTTTCCAGGGTGAGTGCGATCATTTGACCGACTGTCGATCTGCCAGGCCGGAAGCCACACTGGTTGGCACGTTCCGATTAGTGTGCTTCAGAAGGGTTTCAGATGGTCACACAGAAAGTGGGATAGAATCTTGCAAGCCACATTCGGCAGGACTACGCCCGAGTAGTTTTTCACATAAAAAGCCTTTCCACACCCTCATTCGCATTGCAGTCAGTAAGTCTGTCTAGAAAGTTAGTTTCTGTAGCACACAAGGTTGAAGGAAGTACGAGCAAAACTCTTTAGCGACGCATAAAGTTTCCCTGTTGCTCGTCGTGACCTTATTGTCAACGGTTATAGCACCAGTTACCCTCTTTAACCGCCCACCAATTGCCACAGTCTGCTGGGATTTCTCTCGACCACCTTCCGGTCATTAAACGATGAAGCGTGATAATAGCTAAAATCTTGGCCGCCGCTACACATGTGCCCTAGAAACAGACTTTCTGTGACCGATGCCCGATCGGCTCAATACCGAGAGAAAGCGAAAGTCGATCTATAAATCCAACCCACATCGGAAGCGAATCGCCACTCCGCGTGACATCGCTCGCTCTCGAGTTTCACGTGTCATCCATGATCCGAGTAGTGTTTAACAAATCACTTTCCACTTCCTCGCGCCACACTCGTGCTCCATCCGAAGTCAGGCCCAACGATCTTGAGCCAGTCGAGCCAGCAACTCGCAGCCAGCAACTCTTTCACAAGACCCCGGTGACATTTCGGTGGAGTCCACACAAATGTCAAAACACACCAGCGCGACACCCCTCCTCTCCTCGCCAAGCCCATTACGCCACACGGTGTCTGAGAAAACAGAAACTTTCAACGCCATCAAGAGACTGACTGACTTCACAGAACTCACCAACAAGGTCATCCACCCGTCCACCCGTCGCCAATTCGCACGCTCGAAAGTAAAAGTCCCACGCTGGCGAAGATGAAGATGAAGGCGAAGACAAACGACAAACGGTCCCTCCGTTTCCCACTCAGCCCAAGAACCAGTCCGCCTGTGAAATTCGGTCAACAGCTCAGTGGAGTGTTGTGTGGCCGCTGCGGTCCGGGGGTCGCCGTGTAATTGCCTCTGCCCGGGGGAGCGTAACGAAAATGACAGTAAATTACGGCCAAACGTCATTATCGCTGACAGCCGACGAGATTAGGTGAAAACGTGCGATGCGCATTGTCTTCGTTTCCCAACGATGGTGCGCGGTCCTCGCTCACTCAACTGCCGACAGGCAGTGCCAAAGTTTTGACGAAAAGGGATGGGTCCCATTGCGAAGCGGGGTCAAGTGGTCCCCCGCAACTGTCACCATCAATCTCGCAGCTGACAGATCGCAAGGCTTTCGGGTTTGCCCACACTAATCCCAACTCATTTGGAATTAATCACTTCCTCGCCGAGCCGGGCACACACAACGTGTGCGTCTGTCAACCGGCGCTGCTGTGGTGCAGTATATCACGCAGCGACGAGTGCTGCTCACCTCAGCCTCATTGAGTTCCACATGGCGGCACGATGTATGCCTTGCACAGCATGCTTGATTGGGTCGACCTTTTTCTGGGGGGGCCTTGGTGCGGTGGCAGCTCGGATGTGTAACCTTCCATGTTGGTGCACCATTTCATGGTCATTGCGGTTGTCGCTGTTCGCATTTGGCTCGCGTCTCAATCACGGGCGCGCACAGGCCGCGAACGAGTGCAGGCGGCCGTGAAATTGAATGCATTCCGCAATGAATGAACTCGTGCTCTTAACCAGAGCGGGTTGAGAGCCGGCCCTTCGACCGGAATGGGGAGAGCACGCTCGAATGGATGGCGCACACGGAGGGTTGAAGATTAACTGCACGGCCGAGGTCCGCTCTCGAGCGTGGCCGCGACAGCTGCGGCGGCCCCGGGTTCGACGAGTCGCGGCGGTTTTTTAATGAGAATGTCAGTTTGTGTGAACAGGCCGGTCCGAAGATGGACGGCAGCGCTGTCGGCGTAATTAAAGCCGGGTTATGACTACTTACGCTGATGAGGAAATCAAATGCGAAAGACTTTTTTTTTTGGGGAACGCACTCTCGGGGTGGCATCGCTAATGAAGGCGCCCTCCCCGGGCACTGTTTACGAGCAATTATTTTGGAGTTCATAAAAAAGAGACGCGGGTAATGACCGAGTTAGGGTTGCGGACCTTCGGCCCGAGGCGTGTGCGTTGCTGGACCTTTGGACCGTCGACAACCGCACCTGGTTTCGGGTGAAGGCCGAAGAGTCTGTGCACAAGTGAATTGAGGGCGTGCGCTTGTTGCTTTTTCTGTCCGAGGCGGAAGTGAGACTGGGAGGGTCAGTCGGTTAAGAAAGCTGCTGATTCATAGTCGTTTTCAGGCGTTTGGTACGACAGAGAAGAGAAGCTAAAGGTGGCACGGCAGGCAATAAACATTCTCTTCATGCATCGCATTTGTAGAGTGTTCCAGTCGATGCCTGTCCAGCGGTGACGTGTGAAAACTGCTTGAAAGCAAGCGTGTGAATACTTTACTTTGTGACTAAACTGCAATCATGTATGCTGTGCCGTGGCAGTCGTAAAAAAAAAGAGGTGCGACGTGCAAGTGGTCGCGTTTAATCGACATTCTTTAGAAGGCATGCTGTGAGAATTTTTAATTCACACGCCACCAACTGCAACCAACCGCCGCCACCAACTGATGTTCTCGGAGATGGAGATGAGCTGCAGAATTGGAGGGAAACGACAAAGAGAAGGACGCCAGAATTAGACTGGTAGTTGCGCTCATAATGGGACGCGGCCTGCACTTCACAAAAAGAAGACCGTATGAACTGCCCCAGCTCTAGAGGCACCTCGGGTTTAATATCATTGCCTCTGAGCTGTGTGAACGCCCAAACCCGCTCGTCAACAACCTGGTCCATCCCTGCCAGTGTGGCTTTAGGGCAGGAAGATCCACAATCGATCAAATGTTCACACGCAGCAGATCAATACGTGGTGGCCCGTGCCGTTGTGGGTATGTGCGTCGACCCCAACCTCGACATCGTAGGTTCGATTCCTGCTCTGTGCGATGAAAACAATTTTCACGACCCCACCACTTTCGAGTCACTACTCACACTATTTCCTGTCTAGCTTCTCAAACAAAGCCGTTCGGATTCGGCATTAAACTGTATGTCCCTTCCACTCGTGAAAGGACAATAGCACGCACAACACGAGTGGTTGCTGAGAAGCTAGGCCCTGGCCCCCTACGGGCTGTAGCGCCATCCATATTATTATTATAACAGATCAATACCCACGCCCTTTTCATCGATTTTAAGGTCGCGTATGAGAGCATCTATTCTCCTCAACCTGACTCGGTTGGATATCGTTGGTAAGCAAGCAGTATTCAACTGTGCTTGTAATGGGACAAGCCTCCTAAACGAACAAATCCTCGCTAATATCCAACTAGACTTCAGCTGCTTATCAGAAAGCAGCTTCGACCCAGTTATTCTGGAAGGAGACCTGTGTTACGGCGGCACCATACCCTTTTGTAAAGCCACACACTTCAACACGGATGGATCCCAGACGAAAAATGGCATGAGAAGTGTCTACTCCTGAACAAATCTGTTCGTCTCCCCGATCACTGTAGCGTCTTCCAAGTGGAGGTAATGGCGATTAGCGAGGCCCTGTCCTGGCTAAGATGGAACATGATGTCCGCCCGAGATGTCTGTATCTTTACGGATAGCCAGAGAGTAATTACTAGGCCTATACCTAATTCATGCGGTTTGCTAAGAGATGGCGTTGCTTGTATTATTCCAATGGAACATGCGTTGGAAGGCTATTGTGAAAAATCATTACTTGAGATGGGCAATACTTTGAATGATAATATTGCATGTTTTTTTTTTAAATTAACTTTAAAATTTTGAAACAAAGCAGCACGAATAAATGTTCAGACCCAATCGAAAAGTGGTATCGTTCTCTATAAGCCCACGAATAAAGGGTGATTTTTTAGCTGCTTTTTGGCAACACTGATTTAAACAGGTGACTCACGTTTCGTGTTTTGTTTCACTGTCAAACATCTTCAGTTTGGTCTATAATTAACCATGAATCGTCTTACAAGCGAACCACGCTTGCAAACTAAGATGCTTGCTCTTGGAAAGTTGGCCGAAGTCCACTCTTTTACCGAAAAATTGTGTTCATCGACGGAGCTCAGCTCAGTGACGCGGTCATCGCGAGGTTCCATCTCTCCGACTCGTCGCATTTGATGATTGTTTCGTGAGGAACCACATGGGCTGCTTCCACCTCACCGTCGCTCGCTTCCCGACGTGACTGTGTGTAAATTTCATGAACAAACCATTTATCTCGCGGCAGCGGATCAAGGGATGCGGCACTCCTCGCGCAGCAACGCCAACTGTAAGCACAAATGAACGAGCTTAAATGCCCCACATTCACACTCAGCCCGAACGAAAAACAAAAAAAAAAAACACCCTCGAGTCGACAAAAGTTAAACCTTTAATCCGCGCCTGCAGAAGGCGCAGCAGCACTCAGAATGAACGAGAAAAAATCGCATTAATCCATTAGCTGCAGGCTGCTCGGCAAGCGATTACAATGAATCGTCAAATGTGACTCACTGGTAAGCTCCGTCGTTCCCATACACTCTTCGACCCGCCGCCTAGACAAGGCTACCAACGCGGAGGTATCACCTTCCGCACCTATACGACCACAACGGCTCATCTTGTCGATGCACTGGCGCTCGGGCTGCCAGGGTCTCGAGCCAGCAACCAGCGCCATGATGAATGGTGTCTCGGTTGTTGCGCGCCCTGTCGGAGAGTCATATGACATTTACGATTGCCGCAACCGGGAAGCCACACCGCAGAGAACTGCAACAGGCAACGAGCAGCGAGCTGCAGCCATGGCGGACTTAATTTGCCTTTTGATCAAGGAAAGCGAAGTGCAGCGGTCTTTGGAAGCAAAAAAGAGACGCACACACACACGCAGCTGCAGTGATGTGCACAAATTCCACGGCACAGCCCTTGCGAGGCGACTGCAAACGTGATCCATTGTCGGTGCTGCTGCAGATGATGATGATGATGACGCTGCTGTTGTTGATGTTGCTTGTGCTTTGCTTGTGCTTGTGCTTGTGCTTGTGCTTGTGCTTGTGCTTGTGCTTGTGCTTGTGCTTGTGCTTGTGCTTGTGCTGCACTGTGCTGGAAGATTGTTGACCTTTCGGTGTGTGTTTCTGTGACTGTTCCTCGTTGCCGGACTAAGACCGAAGCGTCTACTAAATCTTCCAGCGCTTATTCGTGCTCCTCTTTGCCCCGAGATAATGCTCAGCTGCCAGAGCAACGCTTTTGGCTGCGAAATGCGAAGATGAATTGCTCGGGTGGCCACCAATGCGGCAGAGAATCGACGTGGACACCCACCGCCACTGGCTGGTGCTACTGTTGGTGCACGCCCTCCCACCGCCCAGCGGTGACTGTGCACTCGGCTGCCATAATTGCATCCATTTGTCTTCACTCTCTCTCTAATGTGTTCCGTGTTCCGATGGCCGGAATGTGAGCAGCTCCGGCTGCGAGCTGTGAATTTTGATAAGCAGTCGATAATGGGATGTCAAGTTGTCGGGTATTTTTCCCTTGTTTCTCCTTCAGTATCTTGCCCCCAGTCGAGTGCTATCCGCGGGAACGGGTAATTAAGATAAACGAATGCATGCGGGGTTAGGTATCCGTTTTCACGGGGTGATGGATGTGCAACCGGTGGAGTCTATGGGAAAAGTTTGCGCGGTTAGTCGAGCTTGACTGCGGTTGGAGGGCGCTTCATCATTTTGACGAAATAAAGCCGCGAACCGCGAAGAGGTGGGAGGGCACTCTTTTGATTATTTTGGGAAAGGCACATTTCGAAATGAGGTTCTCAGGCGGAAGGTCGGCCGTGTCTTTGGCTTTGTGCGACTCAACGGGGGGTTATCTCACGTCGATGAATGGAGAAAGTGTCCATGGAGTGGGCCATTCCGACTTCTCGGTCCACTGCAACTTGACTTAAGGTCACTGGTCGGATGGTTGCTGTTGGGATTTCTAAGGGCATTGTCTACACTCTTCGACCACGGCGAGCGAAGATTCCTATCAGAAGTTGCTTACATTTGGATTGTTCTCCTGCCTTTGACCAGAGATTGTGTCAGTGGTTCCAAAGCGAGCCATTTTGAAGAAGGTTAGACAAAATTGCGTGAAATTATGAGCGCCTGTCGAAGTGGCATTGACCCATTACATGGAACGTGGGCAGTCGAAAGATGACTCGGAAAATCAACAAAAAAGCCTTACTAACCACTGTCAATTTTTTGGGGTCAAAAATTCAATGTTGTCGGATCCGCACCAAACTCCCAGAATCGATCAATAGACGTGAAATAACATCACCAACGGTGTACGGAAGTCATAGATGCGCCTAATACCGCCGCTGTGGCAGTCGAAAGATGGCTCGGAAAATCAACAAAAAAGCCTTACTAACCACTGTCACTTTTTGGGGTCAAAAATTCAATGTTGTCGGATCCGCACCAAACTCTCAGGATCGGTTAATAGACGTGAAATAACATCACCAACGGTGTACAGAAGTCAAAGATACGCCTAATACCGCCGCTGTGGCAGCCGAAAGATGGCTCGGAAATCAACAAAAAAGCCTTACTAACCACTGTCAATTTTTTGGGCTCAAAAATTCAATGTTGTCGGATCCGCACCAAACTCCCAGAATCGATCAATAGACGTGCAATAACATCACCAACGGTGTACGGAAGTCATAGATGCGCCTAATACCGCCGCTGTGGCAGTCGAAAGATGGCTCGGAAAATCAACAAAAAAGCCTTACTAACCACTGTCAATTTTTTGGGGTCAAAAATTCAATGTTGTCGGATCCGCACCAAACTCCCAGAATCGATCAATAGACGTGAAATAACATCACCAACGGTGTACGGAAGTCATAGATGCGCCTAATACCGCCGCTGTGGCAGTCGAAAGATGGCTCGGAAAATCAACAAAAAAGCCTTACTAACCACTGTCAATTTTTTGGGGTCAAAAATTCAATGTTGTCGGATCCGCACCAAACTCTCAGAATCGGTTAATAGACGTGAAATAACATCACCAACGCTGTACAGACATCATAGATACGTCTAATAGCGCCGCTGTGGCAGTCGAAAGATGGCTCGGAAAATCAACAAAAAAGCCTTACTAACCACTGTCAATTTTTTGGGGTCAAAAATTCAATGTTGTCGGATCCGCACCAAACTCCCAGAATCGATCAATAGACGTGAAATAACATCACCAACGGTGTACGGAAGTCATAGATGCGCCTAATACCGCCGCTGTGGCAGTCGAAAGATGGCTCGGAAAATCAACAAAAAAGCCTTACTAACCACTGTCAATTTTTTGGGGTCAAAAATTCAATGTTGCCGCATCCGCACCAAACTCTCAGAATCGCTTAATAGACGTGAAATAACATCACCAACGGTGTAGGGAAGTCATAGATACGCCCTATAGCGCAGCTGTGGCAGTCAAAAGATGGCTCGGAAAATCAACAAAAAAGCCTTACTAACCACTGTCAATTTTTTGGGGTCAAAAATTCAATGTTGTCGGATCCGCACCAAACTCCCAGAATCGATCAATAGACGTGAAATAACATCACCAACGGTGTAGGGAAGTCATAGATACGCCCTATAGCGCAGCTGTGGCAGTCAAAAGATGGCTCGGAAAATCAACAAAAAAGCCTTACTAACCACTGTCAATTTTTTGGGGTCAAAAATTCAATGTTGTCGGATCCGCACCAAACTCCCAGAATCGATCAATAGACGTGAAATAACATCACCAACGGTGTACGGAAGTCATAGATGCGCCTAATACCGCCGCTGTGGCAGTCGAAAGATGGCTCGGAAAATCAACAAAAAAGCCTTACTAACCACTGTCAATTTTTTGGGGTCAAAAATTCAATGTTGCCGCATCCGCACCAAACTCTCAGAATCGCTTAATAGACGTGAAATAACATCACCAACGGTGTAGGGAAGTCATAGATACGCCCTATAGCGCAGCTGTGGCAGTCAAAAGATGGCTCGGAAAATCAACAAAAAAGCCTTACTAACCACTGTCAATTTTTTGGGGTCAAAAATTCAATGTTGCCGCATCCGCACCAAACTCTCAGAATCGCTTAATAGACGTGAAATAACATCACCAACGGTGTAGGGAAGTCATAGATACGCCCTATAGCGCAGCTGTGGCAGTCAAAAGATGGCTCGGAAAATCAACAAAAAAGCCTTACTAACCACTGTCAATTTTTTGGGGTCAAAAATTCAATGTTGCCGCATCCGCACCAAACTCTCAGAATCGCTTAATAGACGTGAAATAACATCACCAACGGTGTAGGGAAGTCATAGATACGCCCTATAGCGCAGCTGTGGCAGTCAAAAGATGGCTCGGAAAATCAACAAAAAAGCCTTACTAACCACTGTCAATTTTTTGGGGTCAAAAATTCAATGTTGTCGGATCCGCACCAAACTCCCAGAATCGATCAATAGACGTGAAATAACATCACCAACGGTGTACGGAAGTCATAGATGCGCCTAATACCGCCGCTGTGGCAGTCGAAAGATGGCTCGGAAAATCAACAAAAAAGCCTTACTAACCACTGTCAATTTTTTGGGGTCAAAAATTCAATGTTGCCGCATCCGCACCAAACTCTCAGAATCGCTTAATAGACGTGAAATAACATCACCAACGGTGTAGGGAAGTCATAGATACGCCCTATAGCGCAGCTGTGGCAGTCAAAAGATGGCTCGGAAAATCAACAAAAAAGCCTTACTAACCACTGTCAATTTTTTGGGGTCAAAAATTCAATGTTGTCGGATCCGCACCAAACTCCCAGAATCGATCAATAGACGTGAAATAACATCACCAACGGTGTACGGAAGTCATAGATGCGCCTAATACCGCCGCTGTGGCAGTCGAAAGATGGCTCGGAAAATCAACAAAAAAGCCTTACTAACCACTGTCAATTTTTTGGGGTCAAAAATTCAATGTTGTCGGATCCGCACCAAACTCTCAGAATCGGTTAATAGACGTGAAATAACATCACCAACGCTGTACAGACATCATAGATACGTCTAATAGCGCCGCTGTGGCAGTCGAAAGATGGCTCGGAAAATCAACAAAAAAGCCTTACTAACCACTGTCAATTTTTTGGGGTCAAAAATTCAATGTTGTCGGATCCGCACCAAACTCCCAGAATCGATCAATAGACGTGAAATAACATCACCAACGGTGTACGGAAGTCATAGATGCGCCTAATACCGCCGCTGTGGCAGTCGAAAGATGGCTCGGAAAATCAACAAAAAAGCCTTACTAACCACTGTCAATTTTTTGGGGTCAAAAATTCAATGTTGCCGCATCCGCACCAAACTCTCAGAATCGCTTAATAGACGTGAAATAACATCACCAACGGTGTAGGGAAGTCATAGATACGCCCTATAGCGCAGCTGTGGCAGTCAAAAGATGGCTCGGAAAATCAACAAAAAAGCCTTACTAACCACTGTCAATTTTTTGGGGTCAAAAATTCAATGTTGTCGGATCCGCACCAAACTCTCAGAATCGGTTAATAGACGTGAAATAACATCACCAACGCTGTACAGACATCATAGATACGTCTAATAGCGCCGCTGTGGCAGTCGAAAGATGGCTCGGAAAATCAACAAAAAAGCCTTACTAACCACTGTCAATTTTTTGGGGTCAAAAATTCAATGTTGTCGGATCCGCACCAAACTCCCAGAATCGATCAATAGACGTGAAATAACATCACCAACGGTGTACGGAAGTCATAGATGCGCCTAATACCGCCGCTGTGGCAGTCGAAAGATGGCTCGGAAAATCAACAAAAAAGCCTTACTAACCACTGTCAATTTTTTGGGGTCAAAAATTCAATGTTGTCGGATCCGCACCAAACTCTCAGAATCGGTTAATAGACGTGAAATAACATCACCAACGCTGTACAGACATCATAGATACGTCTAATAGCGCCGCTGTGGCAGTCGAAAGATGGCTCGGAAAATCAACAAAAAAGCCTTACTAACCACTGTCAATTTTTTGGGGTCAAAAATTCAATGTTGTCGGATCCGCACCAAACTCCCAGAATCGATCAATAGACGTGAAATAACATCACCAACGGTGTAGGGAAGTCATAGATACGCCCTATAGCGCAGCTGTGGCAGTCAAAAGATGGCTCGGAAAATCAACAAAAAAGCCTTACTAACCACTGTCAATTTTTTGGGGTCAAAAATTCAATGTTGCCGCATCCGCACCAAACTCTCAGAATCGCTTAATAGACGTGAAATAACATCACCAACGGTGTAGGGAAGTCATAGATACGCCCTATAGCGCAGCTGTGGCAGTCAAAAGATGGCTCGGAAAATCAACAAAAAAGCCTTACTAACCACTGTCAATTTTTTGGGGTCAAAAATTCAATGTTGTCGGATCCGCACCAAACTCCCAGAATCGATCAATAGACGTGAAATAACATCACCAACGGTGTACGGAAGTCATAGATGCGCCTAATACCGCCGCTGTGGCAGTCGAAAGATGGCTCGGAAAATCAACAAAAAAGCCTTACTAACCACTGTCAATTTTTTGGGGTCAAAAATTCAATGTTGCCGCATCCGCACCAAACTCTCAGAATCGCTTAATAGACGTGAAATAACATCACCAACGGTGTAGGGAAGTCATAGATACGCCCTATAGCGCAGCTGTGGCAGTCAAAAGATGGCTCGGAAAATCAACAAAAAAGCCTTACTAACCACTGTCAATTTTTTGGGGTCAAAAATTCAATGTTGTCGGATCCGCACCAAACTCCCAGAATCGATCAATAGACGTGAAATAACATCACCAACGGTGTACGGAAGTCATAGATGCGCCTAATACCGCCGCTGTGGCAGTCGAAAGATGGCTCGGAAAATCAACAAAAAAGCCTTACTAACCACTGTCAATTTTTTGGGGTCAAAAATTCAATGTTGCCGCATCCGCACCAAACTCTCAGAATCGCTTAATAGACGTGAAATAACATCACCAACGGTGTAGGGAAGTCATAGATACGCCCTATAGCGCAGCTGTGGCAGTCAAAAGATGGCTCGGAAAATCAACAAAAAAGCCTTACTAACCACTGTCAATTTTTTGGGGTCAAAAATTCAATGTTGCCGCATCCGCACCAAACTCTCAGAATCGATCAATAGACGTGAAATAACATCACCAACGGTGTACGGAAGTCATAGATGCGCCTAATACCGCCGCTGTGGCAGCCGAAAGATGACTCGGAAAATCAACAAAAAAGCCTTACTAACCACTGTCAATTTTTTGGGGTCAAAAATTCAATGTTGCCGCATCCGCACCAAACTCTCAGAATCGATCAATAGACGTGAAATAACATCACCAACGGTGTACGGAAGTCATAGATGCGCCTAATACCGCCGCTGTGGCAGTCGAAAGATGGCTCGGAAAATCAACAAAAAAGCCTTACTAACCACTGTCAATTTTTTGGGGTCAAAAATTCAATGTTGTCGGATCCGCACCAAACTCCCAGAATCGATCAATAGACGTGAAATAACATCACCAACGGTGTACGGAAGTCATAGATGCGCCTAATACCGCCGCTGTGGCAGTCGAAAGATGGCTCGGAAAATCAACAAAAAAGCCTTACTAACCACTGTCAATTTTTTGGGGTCAAAAATTCAATGTTGCCGCATCCGCACCAAACTCTCAGAATCGCTTAATAGACGTGAAATAACATCACCAACGGTGTAGGGAAGTCATAGATACGCCCTATAGCGCAGCTGTGGCAGTCAAAAGATGGCTCGGAAAATCAACAAAAAAGCCTTACTAACCACTGTCAATTTTTTGGGGTCAAAAATTCAATGTTGTCGGATCCGCACCAAACTCCCAGAATCGATCAATAGACGTGAAATAACATCACCAACGGTGTACGGAAGTCATAGATGCGCCTAATACCGCCGCTGTGGCAGTCGAAAGATGGCTCGGAAAATCAACAAAAAAGCCTTACTAACCACTGTCAATTTTTTGGGGTCAAAAATTCAATGTTGCCGCATCCGCACCAAACTCTCAGAATCGCTTAATAGACGTGAAATAACATCACCAACGGTGTAGGGAAGTCATAGATACGCCCTATAGCGCAGCTGTGGCAGTCAAAAGATGGCTCGGAAAATCAACAAAAAAGCCTTACTAACCACTGTCAATTTTTTGGGGTCAAAAATTCAATGTTGTCGGATCCGCACCAAACTCCCAGAATCGATCAATAGACGTGAAATAACATCACCAACGGTGTACGGAAGTCATAGATGCGCCTAATACCGCCGCTGTGGCAGTCGAAAGATGGCTCGGAAAATCAACAAAAAAGCCTTACTAACCACTGTCAATTTTTTGGGGTCAAAAATTCAATGTTGCCGCATCCGCACCAAACTCTCAGAATAGATCAATAGACGTGAAGTAACATCGCCAACGGTGTAGGGAAGTCAAAGAAACGCCTTATTGCGCCGCTGTGGCAGTCGAAAGATGGCTCAGAAAATCCACAAAAAAGCCTTACTAACCACTGTCAATTTTTTGGGGTCAAAAATTCAATGTTGTCGGATCCGCTCCAAACTCTCAGAATCGCTTAATAGACGTGAAATAACATCACCAACGGTGTACAGAAGTCATAGATGCGCCTAATACCGCCGCTGTGGCAGCCGAAAGATGGCTCGGAAAATCAACAAAAAAGCCTTACTAACCACTGTCAATTTTTTGGGGTCAAAAATTCAATGTTGTCGGATCCGCACCAAACTCTCAGAATCGATCAATAGACGTGAAGTAACATCGCCAACGGTGTAGGGAAGTCATAGATACGCCTAGTACCGCCGCTGTGGCAGCCGAAAGATGGCTCGGAAAATCAACAAAAAAGCCTTACTAACCACTGTCAATTTTTTGGGGTCAAAAATTCAATGTTGTCGGATCCGCACCAAACTCTCAGGATCGGTTAATAGACGTGAAATAACATCACCAACGGTGTACAGAAGTCAAAGATACGCCCAATAGCGCCGCTGTGGCAGTCGAAAGATGGCTCGGAAAATCAACAAAAAAGCCTTACTAACCACTGTCAATTTTTTGGGGTCAAAAATTCAATGTTGTCGGCTCCGCACCAAACTCTCAGGATCGATCAATAGACGTGAAATAACATCACCAACGGTGTAGGGAAGTCATAGATGCGCCTAATAGCGCCGCTGTGGCAGTCGAAAGATGGCTCAGAAAATCCACAAAAAAGCCTTACTAACCACTGTCAATTTTTTGGGGTCAAAAATTCAATGTTGTCGGCTCCGCACCAAACTCTCAGGATCGATCAATAGACGTGAAATAACATCACCAACGGTGTAGGGAAGTCATAGATGCGCCTAATAGCGCCGCTGTGGCAGTCGAAAGATGGCTCAGAAAATCCACAAAAAAGCCTTACTAACCACTGTCAATTTTTTGGGGTCAAAAATTCAATGTTGTCGGATCCGCACCAAACTCCCAGAATCGATCAATAGACGTGAAATAACATCACCAACGGTGTACGGAAGTCATAGATACGCCCTATAGCGCCGCTGTGGCAATCGAAAGATGGCTCGGAAAATCAACAAAAAAGCCTTACTAACCACTGTCAATTTTTTGGGGTCAAAAATTCAATGTTGTCGGATCCGCACCAAACTCCCAGAATCGATCAATAGACGTGAAATAACATCACCAACAGTGCACAGATGTCATAGATAGCGCTGCTGTTAAGGTTAACTTGTTCCGATTCGGACGATATTCTTGGACAGAGTCATAGTCTATCTGAACGATAACACCAAAGTCTACGGCTCCCCTCACGGACAAAGCGATTCATTCATTCTTTAAGCATTTTAAAAAACATTTGATAAGCGCCCTTCTCTCTTTCTTCAGTATCGTGGTATGTTCCACATAGACTCCAACAGAGCGGACCAACGCAACAACAAACGCAATTTAAAATCAAATAATCTCGGGTCCCAATCTAATCAAGAAGCCATAAATCCTCCAACAACGACGCGTAATCGTACCCCTCAACTCGACCGTGCCTACAATCGAACGCTACCCCGATTGAGCTCCTCCCCATAAATCAAGCCCCACACGGAGGCACACACTCGGGGCCTCTTATCGCGTGCAGCACTCTGCCGAGTAATTATTCCACGAAGCCCGCCACCGGCACAGAGCCTCGCTTCAACTCCCCAAACAAACACAAAAAAAAACTCAACCGCACTGACCCGTCCCCCTGGCAAGGGCAATGGCAAATCTATTTTTCGAGGCAAAGACTTTCGCCCTCCGTCACGCGACATTTCACGCAAATAACGCTCGAAAATATTTGCCCCTTCATGCCCGACGGGGTGTCCAGCGGGACACATGTTGTCAATGTCAACGGAATCCGCTTAGGATCGGCCGCCGGGAAATATTGAACCGCGCTCATCCTACGTGCCCGGGATCCGAGAGCCAACAAAGTGTCCCCAGCGGAGCGCGGCTCAAACAAACGGATAACCCCCCGCCAGCCAGCTGCTTTCGACTAGAAATTCAATTCGAACCACAAAGTGGGCCGCATCGGTAAACAAATTCGACTGTCACTTCAGCGGCCCTCGTACTCGAGGTGGCGAGCATGGGGGCTGGTCGGTAGCTGGTGGTGACTGGTGGCTCCGGTGTGCGGCGACTATTTGCTTCCACTTGACAGCTCCGGAAACCGGCGTACTAGACGCACCACCACCGGCACATGTGCGCGATCGATTATTGACACATCGCGCTGTGGACGGGGTCGTTGGCCGACGACAACGGCTGTGCCGCCAGACGCCAGTGGTGACACCCAGAATGGGGGGCAGTCGACGAACGGAAACTATAGACGCGCCAACAAGGTGCGCTGGTTGTGTGCGTCCGCACACACGGTGACTGTTGCTGACAGATGGCAGTTGCTAGCAACAGGGCGCAACGGCGGTGGGAGGACGTGCACGAGGGAGGGACAAGCGCTGCGCGAGCCTGATTAGGCGGCTAGTGCGAGATTTTTCTGACTAATTTGCCTGGAATGGGCGAGCGGCTCTTTTTATTGACTTTTCCTCTTCACGCGGTGTGTGGACTGTTGGTCTTTTTGGGGGGTTGTTGACTTCGGTCAGGGCGCTAATCGAAATTTGTGTACCCGACCGATTCAAATTAGCACATCCATGAGTGATGATACCACAGGCACCGGCGGATGATATAATCGCTGCTCGGCTGGGTTCAAAGGCCGTGATGCCATTAACGGCGGTGGCGGCATGTGATGTGGTGTGTGGGTTTATTAGGAGGGACTGAAACTGTAAACTAGGCAGACTGTGGGACATGATTGGGTATTTAGAGTCCGGGGCTCTTGCGGTCAGTGACCGGCGGAGGGCAGGAATTTGGACAGACTTTTAAGTAAGACAGCACCTTGCTGTGCTCATGAATCGGAGATAGTGTCGCTCGTCTGCGAGACGCGACTGCAATGAGAATGTGGTCACGTAAGGGACTTCCGGCACCACTGAGTCGGTAAGTGAACTCAAGTCGAGCTCAGGCACGACTTCCGAGACGTGGCTGAGATTGGGTACGATAAGGGCTGGCAGGTAGGCCCAACGTCTGTTGTGGTGGCTTAAGTGGAACCGATGGCGGGAATGAAGCTTAGTGCGGTGATGGAGACAAAACAAGGAGCTAGCGCATCTCTTCTTCACTCGATCAATTTTTGAACAATGTTAGCACTGATTTGAGTCTCGAAGGGTGGACTCCTAAGGACTAAGGACTTCCACTTATTTGAAGGGCTCTTCATAAGATTTTGTAAAATTAGCCATCAACTGTGTTCCTTATGACCGCAGACTGAAATTGAGTCACTTTCTGGGGATTCCTGCAGACTATAAGAGTGGACTCATAACAGAACCTTGTGGTACTCCATTCTTTGACGACAGTGTTTGGTATTGTTAAGGTATTGTAGATCCTTTAACTCGACGTTTGTCAGTTTTTCAAGACTACCTAGCAGTCTTGTTCGTCTAGCTGGCTTCTGTAAGGCCTTGGCAGTAGCTTCAACAGAAGTCATTGTAGAGTGGTCTGACTTGTTAGTTTGTCTAACTCGAGGAAAGCTTTAGTTCTGTTTAGACTAAGCGTAGGTGACATGATTTCGATGACAATTTCCACCGGTGTTATTGCTTTCAGTGAACGGTCTCATGGGAGTGCTCGCCTTCTGCCTTGATAATTCAGCGGCAGCATCTGGTGGCCTGTGGCGTTGTAGCTATGTGTCTCTACGTATCTAGCTTCGCTCCCTAGAACGACCAAAAATACATTTCTCGACTCACCTCTTTCGCGTCACTGACAAAACACTCTAAGAGTATTTCTGTGTCTGAGAAGCTCCTCAAACTCGGCATAAGACTGTAGGTCTGTAGGGCACAACACGAGTGGTTGTGTAGAAGCCTTGGCTCAATAAGGGCGGTGCTACAGCCCTCATATTATTATTATTGCAGCATCTGGCTGCCTCTCATTTGGAAATAGGTCCCTGAAGCCGTGCGGATTTCGTGTAGGGGACTCGAGTTGCGGACGATATCTGCGTCCCATTCCCTCTGTGTCATATTTCGATTATTTCGCAATCTTCGAGCGTTTTTAAGTCGCCTTTGCTGTGGGTCTAAGCCAGCGGTTGCATTATCTAAGTCTAGACGGTGCATGTGTTGCGAAGAGAAGCTGCAGATGTAGGCGTTGATTTGCAGCTTTCGATCCAACACTGGACTCGCAATGCACATTCCATCACAAGCAGACAAACCAGAGTTCTCCACAAACTTCCTTAAATGGCCTGAGCATAAGCAATGTCCTTCCAAGACTTGGACCGATAGGAGATCATCCTATCTTAGTACCTTAAACAAGGCACACTGATGAAGAATATTGAATCGCAGTTGCAACTGGAAGGTGGACCTTAACACATTTCATTTGAGTCTGCCCGGCCCAACCGCTCTGTACTCCCTTCTTCAACTCACTTGATGAGACGCCTGCATAGGACTGACAGGAGCTAATGCCCTTCTTAACATCTCCAGTTCAGACGGGAGCTGTTGCTAATTATGTTCTAACCGAGGCATCACTTAATTTGAGAGCTCCCTGCCCCAACGTCCACACCTGGATTATGAATGTTATTCCCTCGATAGTTATAATTGGACGAAATGGCTTTGAAGCATGACGAGAGTGACCATTTTAGGTTAATTGTTGGCCAGATTTCTTGTTTTAAGGCAGGTGGTGCCTTCTAGCCATTTGTCATTGGTGGCTTTAAAGACGCTAGGCTGTAGCGATCGGCAAGGAAGGTGGTGCCCCTTCTATCGATAGGGATAAGGTTGTACCACAGCTGGCGAGTTCATCGGCTTTGCCGTTTCCTGATTTGTCACAGTGTCCCGGCACCCAGATGACGTGAATGTTAAAATGCCCAGCCATCTTGTTAAGAGACAGCCTGCAGTTAAGGGATGTTCTTGAGTAAAACATAGCGGCCTGACTATCCGAACAGATGGGGATACCCTTTCTTGGTATCACATTGTTTTTGAGCCAGTGATCAGGATTTTAAGGATACAGCAAGAGATCTTGGGAATAGACACCCGCACCCAGCACTTCGTTATCCATCTCTGAAAATACGCAGAGGATCATCCAACGTCTACCAATCAGACATCCAGTCCGATCTAGAGGGAAAGCTCGAGGATTTCGTCTAGAAGCTAGCCTGGTGTGTTAGGCGGTCAGTCTGGTCAAATTCCTGGAGAAAGAACCTTAGTTACTCGGAGCATGGGTATCGTGTCCGTCTCTATTCCAGACACTTAGAATCATCATCGGTGCCAGACTCCCGAAGAGAGTCCTCCTAATGGGCGGGGTGCTGGTTAGCTCGAGTTCAGAAAGGCCGACATAGTCAGCTTCATGACCAGGGCTACTTATCAGTCAGCATTTCAGGAGCCGAACTTTTCCCTTCGTTAGTCTTCGATCCGTCTGCAGAGGATCATCCAACGTCTGTCTTTCAGACATTCAGTCCGATCTGGAGGGAATGCTGATCGAGAATTTCTCCTCGAAGATAGCCTCGGGTATTAGGCGGTTAGTGTCGCTTGGAAGGAAGTTGAATGCTTTGAGAAGGGTTAAGTTCGGACCACAGTCGGAGTGTTTTGAGTCTCAAGGCTGTGCTGGCTGCTATTTGTTTTCCGAATAGTTCCAGTGGTGGAAGGTGGAGGAAAATGTTCAGTCCGTCTGACGGAGTACTTCTTAGTGCTCCGCTGATGCACAAGCAGGCCAGTCTTTGTACTCGGTTGAGTGCCTTGCAGTTGATAGCTTTGTTCAGTGCTGTCCACCAAACCGAGACTCCACACAGAAGTGTCCGTCTGACAATCGAGATGAAAGTCCAGTGAGCAATGCGTGGTTGTAAGCCCCATGTGCATCCAACGGCCTTTTTGCAGCCAAAATGTGCAGAAGACGAAGAAGACCGTCAGTGTTGTTCGGTGACCACCTGTTATACCTAGGCAGGCCGATATTTGTTTTTCTGTGAACTGCCTTAGGAGGGATTTCTTTTCCTGCGCTTTCTTCAATACCAGAGATTCATGGAGCCAGTATGACACTCGTTGTTTGGGACCCAAGATCGCCACGTTTGCACATAGACAGAGCCCCATAATCCTTCTTAATACGACCCTCCATCCGTGTGATGTCTTCCACAGTAGCTTGGCGTAGATATTTTGCTGTCTTTGACAGTTTGAGTTTGCCAACATTGATTAAGCTCGGGTATGATTCTCTTGTTTGTACAGAGCAGCTTATGAGCAGAGACATCATTTTTCTTCTTCGTGCAATATCGCACAACACACAACTAATCTCAGACATTCATCTATTCTCATTCGAAGGCATGTCTGAACGAATGCACGAATCCATGCAGGTCTTATGACACGCCTGATTGGACGTGCAACTCACTCACAGTACCGACCGGAAGAGACCAGCGCCTCTTTCAGCAGGTATGTCGGATCAGTCCAAGCGCCAAGTCTGTTCACACATCCCGTTTATCAAAGACAGTGATGTTTAGAAGGACTTTTCTGCAAGCTCAATCGGCTGGGCATTAGTAAGCCACTGCTGCACCTACTCTATAAGATGCTTGCCGGTAGGCTGTTCGTTGTCAAGAATGGCAACGTGACCTCTACGGGTACACTTGAAGTTAGAAATAGTCCCTTGATGAGTTCTTGAGCGATCTAATAAGCTTCGGACGCAATGGCGTATGCCGACGACTTGATCGTGTACAGATCAGGCAAAAAGATCGAGGAGATCACCACGCCCGCGCAGGGTGACTTCGATTCATTCATGAGGGATTGTGATGACTGGAAGTTGAATATCAAGTCGGAAACCAATCTGTTCATGACGCCGTTGTATAAGGCCTCGGCGGATACGAACAAGAATTGGCGAATGTTCTCAATAATTGGACGGCACGGGCAATCAAGGGACGCAAAGGACTGTGGTCGTATGCCTTGGGATCTGGCTAGATCAGTCTCTTAACAAACATGTAGATGCTGCTTGTCCAGAGCCTGAGGAGCTTTCGCTCTGTGACTGTCCTACAACAGCCATCTCTATGCGAGGGTGAAGGTAATCTGCGACATGGCCCTCATACGGCCAATGCTCAGCTATGGCTGTCCCGTGTGGCTTGAGAGGGCTTGCCTTCGCTTGTCCAGAACACCAGAGTCCCAGTACACACAATTCTACTCCTATGAGGTTTTATACAACAGGACGAACCTGATGCGAGAGGACATATTCCTGGGGAAGTTGATTCGAGGCCATACTGCCAGAGCGATGAACTCGGTTAATAACTCGATCTCTGGGACTTACTACCCCAATCCTCGATATCACGAGAGAGTACGTGACAGTGGCTTCGACCCCCCCGAGGCACTTCTCCACTTAGCCAAGTACAGCCTGATACAAGGCGTAAGCGCGGTACCGCTCATCTACCACATGGCCAAGTCAACTGTGGATGGACAACTCAACCACGACTGTTCCATCGCACAACGAGCTAAGGACGGTCTCCTAAGATCCAGATCCAAATGCAGACTCACTCTGCCCGGTTAGTCACATTCGCTGACTCGGTTTGGTTAATTTCATAGTACCGCGTCAACAACTTAACAAGTTCCACTTACGTTCGACGAAAGAATGGGTGGCTTCCCACTCCGCCCCACAGCCGGCAGGTAATAGCGACAAAATGACAAACCACCCCCATCACCGACTTGAACAGCAATTACATGGCAAGTCAAGTCACACTCCCGCACCACGCTTGACACAGTTAATTAGAATCTATAAAGTGCCCTGGCTAGGGTTAACTAGAGTCGCCCGTCAGTCACTACATCGCCCAAAGACCGCCTGCTCCATGGGATCCTTCCAGTTGCCTGCCTCGGCGCCGGATAGAATCCACCTTTAATTACTGTGAAGTGGTTCCACGGTTTTCGGTGGTTTTCGTCCGCATAACCGTGCCGAGCGTTCGGTGTCTGCTGAGAGTGGCACATCGCCGGGTTTTTATGCGCGCCGGGTTGAAGGCCAATTACGGAACGATGACAGCGGTGACACGAGGACGCCAGAGTGCGACGGAAGAGAAGTGCAAAATTGAATGCGAATGGGTGGAGGGGGCAGCGCTCGCTCGTCGTTTCGGATCGCCTTCTTGTCTTAATTAAATGTACCTTGGCAGGCAACGGCCGCAAGGATGACGGAGCGCCAGTCGACTGGGGGGGGTGTAAGCCTGTGTGCCTTGGCTTGACTGGTGTTTTTGCCTCCGAGAGTGAGTGGTTTTTTTTTCGTTCTCCTTTCCTGTGTCGATGCGAGCGCACACACCTGGAGTTAATGACATTTTCATTGATTTACGAGAGGATTGAAAGGACCTCTGGCTTGGCGATGCTTTTACTTGAGGGGCGACAGCAAAAGGCAGCATTCCAGTGCCATTAGCCAAAGTGCGCGGGCTCAGGTGGGTTGGAATTTAATTTCTGAAACTATCCTCAACTGGGCGCACGTGGGCCTGAGTCGCACTGGAGGGTCGTCCTTTGTCGCTGCTGATGGTGATGGCGATTGTGGAGGAGATTCGTTATCGCCGACATTCCGGAGGTGTGTGCTGCAATCCCTTAAACGGAACAAAACGTAGTAATTGGATATTCGATTCGACGACGGGGGGCTTGGGTTGTGGGTGGCTCTGGAGGCAATCGTAAATCAATGCTGAATCGGTTGAAATAAGACCCAGACAACGAAAAGGCGGAGAGAAGTTTGCGAACAAGGGTCAAGATTGGATTGCGAATGCCTCGGCATTGGCGATGGAATTCTTTGAAGTGAGCAGTCGATGCTAATGCTAAGGGATTCAAATAATGGGCGGTTGCTTTTGGGTTCGTTGGGATGATGAGGGTCCTTTTTATTCATGTCAGCAGGTGTCGACCCAAGGCGCACAGGAAGTGTTCAAAGGGGTTGTAGATGTCGTTTAAGGGGAATTTCTGACTGGAGTCGGTGGTGGTTGTTGGCTCATAGTGAGCGAGCGTTTGTCGTGTGAAGGGACGTCACCCACCAACCCCTCGGAAAATCGAATACATCACGTCTGAGTGCCGCGATGCCAGTAACAACTTCCGACTGAATCACCTTCAATTTGCAAGCGGACAGAAAAAAGAAACAAAACTCTCGTCCCTCTTCATCCCTCGTCCCACAGAGATCCATCAAGTGGCATTCTCGGCGCCGCCACGCACAGACCTCACCCGAGTGAGAGATGCAATCACTTTAGCGCCCCTTGGGCGTGCCGGCGATGATGGATGATGAACGGACTAAACATCAATTTGAGCTCGCAGTTCCATTCGGATGTTCATTTCCGCCGCATCACTGGGGACCGTGGCGCCCTCCGCCGTGGATTCACTTTCGCCGGCCAACTATCCGCCTCGCCGAACAGGTGCATTAATTGCCAATTTTATTTCTCATTCGCCAATTTCACTGGGATTGCGGCCATCAAGCGGTTCAACGAGCCATTAATTCCGACTATTCACTGCTCGCTGAAGCGTCCGCGAAACCTATCATCAGCGTCACGAGATACACCAGTCGGCGAGTGGAGAAGCATTGAAATCAGTTTTGGGGATTAAATGCTCGCCGGGGGGTTGGGTGGTGCCATGCAATTCATTAGACGACTTTATTTAAAGCGAGCCAACGCAAGTCCCCACGGAACAAACCAGTTTCACTGATGCTTGTAATTACCGTAAATACGAGGATTGCTGTTGCGAGTCCTTCCCGTTGTTGTTGTTGTGCGGGGGGCTCTCGCACAAAAACCAGCGTTGAAACTAGAACTCTACACGCACACACGCCAAGCAAACCGCACGAGACCGGACAAAGCACCCTTTTGCGCATTCATACCCACGAAACTGGGTCAGATGCAACTACCATCGGCGTACTAGCGACTACAACTGAGGTAGCCACATGCTGGATGATATAATTCTCATTAGTTGATGACATCTTGTGAGGACGCCGAGGACGCCGAGGACGACATGGGCGTTAGTATTTTTTAAATAGGTCCCCGTGCATGGGATGCGTTGGTGGTGATGGTGGTGGTTTCTATTTTCCCCATTTTCAAGTGAATCCCCAAGACAAATGTGACTACATTTGCGGATGGCTCTGATGGCACATTAGCGTTCGTCTGTCGGTCGTGGTGCCGTGGTGCGTCGTTTGTGCGTTGGTACGTTCGGTGGGTTCGTGTGCTTAACGGTTATTTAATGAATTTCATTAAGGAAAGAGGTGGCATTTTGCTGAGTGCAATGCAAGCAGAACGCGCGAGTGACAGTGGAAGGAGAGGCCTTGAACTGATGATGGCACTTGGAATGTGATGTTGATGTGAGTGATGACACAGCACAGAATGTGCAGTCGCTGTTGTGAGAATACGTCCTCCTCGGTGAGTGTCGTGTCCCGAGTTGGTCTGGAAGACGGGATGACGAAGCGTGTCTTGGGGCGTGGATCGATGAATGCAAGGAGTTAAAGCTGAGCAAATTTAAAATCAAATTGAGAGGATGTTGGGATCTTTGGGAGGAGGGCTCCTTGAACAGCAACACCGAAGCGAAAGAATTTGGAGGCGGGACAGAGAACGATGGGAACACACGCCCACCCATCGAATGCAGCAGACGCAAAATCAGCGTAATGACACGACTAACGCACGGAAAATATCAAGCGGCGAGTTTTGACTGATTGAACGGAGGCATGTTGAGTTCAGAGTCGAAAACTGCGGTCTTTTGATTCTGATTCGAAAACTTCAGTATTTCTTTCAGCCAGTCGATGTGTCGGTTCGGATCAGTCGGTAAAACCAGAAATTTAAAACCCAGACTAAGCATTGACTCAACTTCAACAAAAGTCCCATGATCAGGTCACAGACCGAACCCCAAACAGACCCTTTACGAGATATGGCGGATTTTTCAAAGCTAGACATGATCCAACGATTGAGATGGCTAGGTCATGTAGAGCGGATGGAAACTAATGCTCCGGCCCGAAAAGTCTTCGAATCCACCCCCGAGGGACGGCGCAGTAGAGGAAGACCGCGACTCAGGTGGCGCACGCAAGTGGAAAGGGACCTCAACCAACTATGCGTGCGAAACTGGAGACAGCTAGCTAAAGATCGAGCTGGCTGGAGACGCTTGTTGGTTGAGGCCCAGGTCTACCCCGGACTGTAGCGCCACTTTAAGTAAGTAAGTAAGTAAGACATGTTCCTACCCTCGGATGGTTGTAAGGGGCATATAAAGTGTGATAAAAGCACATAAAATTCAGAAAAATGCATGAAATCTTTTTTGAATCGATAGTACGGTCCATTTAATTTAATGTTTGAAGATTATTTCATGCAAATGTTGACCTTGACTGCGCCTCAAATGGTCCATCGGCTTAGTCCGATTTTGGCATTCTCTTTCCAACATTTCGGCCGGTATCTCACGAGCATATGCTTCAATGATGTCTTCCAGTGCGTCAATTGAATCGGGCTTGCCTGTATAGACATGAGCTTTAACATAGCCTTACAAAAAATAGTCTAAAGGCGATCTAGGCGGCCAATTGAGCGGTCCCGAACGTGAAATAAAATGTTCACCGAACTCGCCTCTCAATGAGTCCATTATTGCGCGTGCTGTGTGGCATGTGGCACCGTCTTGTTGAAACCACATGTCATGCAAGTCAAGTTGGATATCATCTCACGGTAGCGCTCACCATTCCCAGTTACGAAACGATTCGTATCATCTCTGAAGAAGTACGGTCCAATGATGCCACCAGTCCTTAAACCGCACCAAACTGTGACTTTTTCTGCATACATTGGTAACTCTTGCAATGTCTCTGGCTGATATCCAGCTGCAATCCAGCAATAATCCTTCATGCAATAGTCCACTTGTCGACTGTGTGAACGTCTAAAGCCGTTTGGCACCGCACTAAACGGCACGTACCAGTGCGACTTCCGGCCCGGCAAATCGACTATAGACCAAATCTTCACACTAAGGCAGATCCTGGAGAAGACCAGCGAGTTTCAAATAGTTACTCACCACCTTTTCATCGATTTCGAAGCCACATACGACAGCAATCATCGCAAGGAGCTATTCGAAGCGATGGCCGATCCGGTTGTGCCGCACCATACTAGCATATACGCGATGGAGCGCCCAGTTTTTTTCAAAAACCTCTGAACCTTTCCAAACCTGCACCGGATACCGGCAGGGAGATGCGCTGTCGTGTGATTTCTTCAATTTGGTACTGGAAAAGATGTGCGACGGGCAAAAAAAGTCAGTCCAGCTGTTGGGATACGCTGATGACATCGACATTATCGCGCGGTCTTAACGCGCCGTAGTGGAAGCTTTCACGGCAATTGAGGAACAGGCGAAACGAACTGGTCTAAGGGTCAACGAGGACGAAACCAAATATATGCTGCCGAGCAAAAAACGATCCGCCACACACCACCTAGGCCAAAACGTCACAATCGACAGCTACAATTTCGATATAGTAAACGAGTTTGTCTACCTCGGGGCAAATGTAAGCTCCACGAATGACATCGTAGTGGAGATCCGACGTAGAATCGACCTTGGCAACCGATGCTACTTCGGTCTGTCAAAGCAACTGGGCTCGAAACTTCTGACTCGAAGGACCAAAGTCCATGCTATACAAAACCCTTATTCTCCCAATCTTTTATGGAGCCGAACGCTGGACATTAAGTAAGACTGCAGAGCTGATTCTTGGTGCCTTCCAAAGATATGTAGGGTCCCGTCTGCTAGGAAGGCGAATGGAGGAACCGTAAACTCTACGAGCTGTGCTAGGATGTGGATGTAGT
This sequence comes from Eristalis arbustorum, assembly GCA_916610145.1. Classification (NCBI taxonomy): domain Eukaryota; kingdom Metazoa; phylum Arthropoda; class Insecta; order Diptera; family Syrphidae; genus Eristalis; species Eristalis arbustorum. Next base: position 41,162,993 of record OU744320.1, on the reverse strand, counting down.
CCGGAAGGCAAAAATCCGTCGACTACACTGGCTCGGCCACATCGAGCGAATGTACAACAACGCTCCAGCAAAGAGGGTCTTCGAATCCGAGCCTCTTGGTTCGAGAAGGAGAGGAAGACCGAACCTCCAGTACAGAGACCAAGTCATCGCGGATGTAAGACAGCTTGGCCTTGATGACTGGAAGCAGCGTGCCCAGGACCGTCACTGATGGAAGGCAGCAATTGCTCAGGCTCAGACTCTTCATGGTTCGTCTGCCTGATAAGTAAGTAGGCATGCTCCTAGTCTTGTTATTGTTTGATCTTTCTTTTGCGACACCGGTGATCTTCAGTCGTGTCAATCCTATGACATAATGATCAAAAAACGAGCCAACTTATCTTGGCTTACAAGGAGTCACTGTCTCACGAGAAGATCGGCGTGGCCAGAGCTTAATTGCGGCAAAACAAAGAAGCTTCTGGCTTTCGACCGAAATTCAATCTCTATACTCATCGCAGCGATCATAGAACACGGCTCGATGGGAACATTGCGCCGGAAATGGAACCAGAAATCCAGCAATCTCATGATGGCGAGGGTGATGGCGTGCCTTGCCACTGTCAGACCTCAAGAATCGGCTTCACTGACTCACAGGTTCTTCCCAGAGACCGACGCCGCAAATCCAGAAACATCGCATTTTCTAAAATTGGCAAAGGGGGTGGTAGCAGTCACCACGTGATAGTAGTAGCACAGCACAGTCCACAAGTGAAGTGCCTCCGAGTGAGAGTGGTGTTTAACCAACACACTCCCCTTGCCATGAACATGTCTTGCTGGGGAACCTCCGTTCTACTCGCTTGCACAAGACAGTTGGGAAGCACGTCTGATTCCGAAAGCAAACACCCTCGCACCACCTGGTGATTGAAGAACTCCGGTTCACTTTTAGACAGCACGAAATGCGTCGAACTCCCAGTGCAAGATCCACTCATCCCGGGTGACATTTTGTCGCGCGCGGTCTGATTTGACAAGAAAACATCCTTGCGGCTAGGTGCCATTCCTCCCTTGAAAATACCATTTCCAGAGCGGCTTCCACATTCACAGCCCGCAGGGAAGACATTCTCCTCAGACCCCTGCTCAGCCTCACTCTGCATTCGCCTGCATCCCCGTCGAGCATGATTATGCAATTAATTCCTGCGTTCCAGTGCGACTCAATGCTGCACGGTGGGTTATGCAAATGCGCAGCATTCCGTCAGCATTTGCATACAACCCGCCCACGCATACTTCGGCAGCGGTAGCAGTCACATTAAAGACGAACGGAAATCATTTAAGGGAAAATCCACCCAAACTCCATTACACTTCACAGGCAGTAGCGTCGACCTGGTGCCGCCCGCTCCCGGGTGCCACAGGCGTCGCTGTTGTCACCGTCGTCACTACTCGGGTGACGTTGACGGAGCAACAGCAACAGCGTCCCCGCCACACTACCTGCGGGTAATTCAAGATGATTTCCCACTTAACGGTGTATCTCCGCAGCAAAACAAATCTTCCGCTCCATATATTCACATTTCACGTCGTCTCTTGTTTCTCGCGCCTCGGTTATCATTGTCGGCAGGTGCTATACTCGGGCGTCTCTGCTCGGCACGAAGACGCCAAGCTGCCCTCGAAACAATGGAAAATTTTCGACTCGGGGGAGGGGCCTCACGGCGAAGATGTGAACCATGAGATACAGTCATTGTGAATTGTTAGGCAATCGCAGAGCAACCCCCATGATCAGATTACCGATGTTATTTGTGTCTAACTAGAGGCTGCTGCTGGCGCTGCCTTGGTGATGGCGAGGGAGATTTGCTTAATGCGAGCTTATGCATGCGTGGCGGGGTGTCGAAGTGGCCGCGGATGGGGTGCACACAATTGGGCTGCGCCGAGGAGGGATGGAAAGTGAAACGAAAAGTGACAGCTCTGAGCGGGGCTCTATTGTGTTGTGTTCTCGTTGAGGTATGAAGAACGTGGCACGATGGAGGTGATCAGGTTCAACAAGAGTAATCGCCACTTACTGAGAGGTGTCTGATGGGGAGAGGAATGCTCTTAGTTGAAGTGGGGGGAAGGAGATGTGAGGACGAGGCTTGAGTCGGCATTGGATTCAGTCGGCGCCCACTGTTGGAGAGGATTTGTTTTCTCAACTTTGCGGGAGCAGCTTTCACAACTTCGAAGACTGCGTCGCTTGTTCGGTTTTGAGAGCTTTCCGAAGAGGTGCACATGCCTAATGCTAGAACTATCTACGCACGGTCACCCCCCATGGACATCAAGAAAATTAAGTTGCTCAGCAATCTCCCTTGAAGAATTGGACATGAAATTCAACGATTTGAGGCCAATACACACATTGTCGCAGTTGCAGTTCGGTTCGGTTTTTAGAGCCTTGTTGTAGGAACCATGGCTTGAATGTATCGATTTCGTCAATTGCTGGACATATGGTCGAATGTGGCCCGATAGCTGACGCCATTGATGGTGTCCTCTTCCAACGTGACATTAATGCCACGCCATGAACAACCAAGCAGTCAATTGATGCACTTGTGGATTATGTTCGACGAGTACTTTGGTGAAAGCCAACAAGGCCATGCCCACCACCTTTCCATCCATTTGAAGGCTTCGTATGACAGTCCTGCGTTCAATCTTTGGTCCTGTTTGCGTTGAAGGTTTCTGGAGAAGAAAAGTACGGGCTGTACAGCGACTAGTCTGAGTCTAGTCAGGCGTCTACGGATTCAACGTCAAAGATGACTAAGCTAGTTGAGCGCATGGACAACACTGCTGCAACCCGAAGAGTCTTCGACTCCGAACCAGTGGGACAACACAATAGAGGGCGACCACGAAGTCGATGGCGCACTCAAGTGGAGAAGGACCTCGACCAACTTGGAGCGCGGAATCGAAGGCAGCTGGCTAAGGATCGTGCCAGATGGAGAGGCTTGTTGGCTGAGGCCCAGGTTCATCCCGGATTGTAGCGCCATAAGAAGAAGATGACAGCATCTGTAGAGAGGATGAATGTCTAGTTTTGACACGATGACGCTACTCTGTTAAGGACGGTCAAGACCGTAACGAGGTCTTCAATGCCAAAAAAGCAAGGCGACGCTTTGTTATGCGACTCATCAAACATCTTTCAGAAGTCCGCCAAAATGCAAGAGCTTGACTTGCATGACATGTGATTTCACCAAGACGGTGCCACAGTCAAGGTAGTGAAGGTAGCGATATCGAGACTGAAGTCGAACGAAGCTGCGGAGCTTCTTAAAGCAGCTGGAGATGACCTGGTTGGTTGGTCGTGCGAAACTGAAACGTAAACACCCGAGGCACGATCTTCCAAAAGTCCGTCAAACTGCTTGCTTACGCGGACGACATGGACGTTATTGGACGAACACAGCGAGCCGTCAATGAGGCGTTTGCTGGTATTGAAGCGGAAGTGGCTAAAATGGGTCTAGCGGTAAACCAGGGCAAAACAAAGTACATGCTGTCATCACGGAAGGACGCACAACATCGACGTCTCGGACAGAGCGTCATATTGAACAGCTGGAGTAAATGGGATAACAACACCAGTACCGAGATCGAGCGCAGAATTGCTCTCGCCAATCGCTGCTTCTTTGGGCTCAAGAGGCAATTGAGTAACAGAGCCATCTCTCGAAACACCAAATTGAGCTTGTATAAAACCCTGATCATCCCGGTCCTGCTCTATGGCGCAGAGACATGGACGCTTTTGAAAGCGGATGAAGAAGCTCTTGGTTGGTTTGAGAGAAAGTCTGCGTTGATGGCGTTTGGAGGAAAAAGTTCAACCACGAACTGTACGGGCTGTACAGCGGCATGCACCCAGTTAAGCGTCTTCGGATCCAACGCTTAAGATGGCTAGGTCATGTAGAGCGGATGGACACCACAGCTCCGGCCCGAACCACAGCTCTACACCGAGCCATTGGGACAGCGCAACAGAGGACGTCCTCGCATTAGATGGCGCACACAAGTTGAAAAGGACCTCAACCAACTTGGTGTGCGCAACTGGAGGCAGCTGGCGAAAGATCGAGGCAGCTGGCGAAAGAGAGGCTTGTTGGTTGAGGCCCAGGTCCATCCCGGACTGTAGCGCCAATCAAAGAAGAAGAAGAAGATGTTAAAGCTCATGTCTATACAGACAAGCCCGCTTCAATTGACGCACTGGAAGACAACACTGAAGCATTTATTCCTGAGATACCGGCCGAAATGTTGGAAAGAGTATGCCAAAATTGGACTAAGCGGGTGCACCATTTGAGGCGCCATGAAATAACCTTCAAACATTAAATTAAACGGACCGTACTATCGATTCATATAAAGATTTCATGCATTTTTTTGAATTTTATGTGTTTTTTTTTTTAAACTTTCCTCTAGCTTTTAAAAAATCAAAATTTACATCGAAAGAACGCCGTGTGATGTCAAGGCGCTCTTGTGGGGAGACCATATGTTCATGGAATACTGTGCGTTTAGCGTACGCAAATGAATTTCTTAAAAAATCTTTCCACTTTTGGGGAGAAAAGTTATACGTATAGACGACAGCGAATTGTAAGTCGTCGATCTTTGGATGGCGGAAGGCAAATACAGCATTGGGGGTAGACAGTTTAAAACCTACTCCCAAACGCGACGGGCGATGTACCATGGTATGGGGAGCTATTGTAGCTAATGGCTTGCGGATATCAGGGATCTCCCAGGTATGAACATCACAGCTGCCAATAGAACGTCTGATGTCAGTCAGGTCCTGCAAGCCCACGGGAGTACCATCAGGCTCGGTACTTGAACCCACTTGAGATTTTGGCAGGACCGTATGTCGAACGAGCGGCTATACCGACATTACAATACGCAAAGACACATTACAATACGAAGGAGAAAGTGGCCACAACTTTCGGTGCCGAGACAATTCCATTGCGTAGCATGCTAGGCAGTGGAATCCGCTTCCACAGGCAGACAAGCAAGGGGGATGACCTAGGTAAGCCTGGTGGGTGACGACCTTGAGGGACGACTTGAGCTTACAGGAACTGCAACTACCATCTCACGCAGTTCTTGTCGGAAGGCGGGGGTTACCGGAAATACCTCCACAAATTCGGTCACGACAGTTCACCAGCCCAGAATGTGTGGGCGAATAGGAAGACGAAACATTGCAGGTACCGAGGTACCGAGGCGAGAACAATTCCCGAACTCCTAATGACGGAGTCAGCTGACAAATGGCTGGAGATCTGGTCCTTTATGAGCTCAGAGGGCTCAAAAAAGAAAGACGAGCCGAATTGGCGAACATGGAACACATAGCGTGATATGTTAACCAACCGCGAGAAGACAAGTGGAAGCGTGCAGGAGTGTGGTTTCGGATGTAGGTGAGAGGACAAAGAGGAAAAATGTCCTGTGAATCGTTCATGCTGGTGGCACGGGTTACCATTGAAAAAGACTGTCCAGCCAGAGGACCAAGATCCCGTACGTGTGTCGAACCGCCTACACTAAAGATTTCCTAACCGAGCAAAGACAGGAGCACATCAAGTCCGACTTACCTCACTCTCCAGCTGTCTAGTTATTTACAAACAACTCCCATCCCATCCATCTGATCAGCTTGAACGCCAAGTAGACCGGTATGATCGTCAGCAGAATGTAGAGATAATACGTCCAGCTTTCCGTCAGATCCTCTGTCATTACTGCAAAACGAAAGGAAAACAACCACAAATCATCAACATGTTCCATTAAATAAGCAGCCGCCCACTGTGCGGGCGGAGAGCGAAAATTTCATTTAAAGAAAAAAGGAGACAACAAATTTCCACCACATTGCCATTAGTTGATAGCTTATCTTGCGGTGAATGGCCGCATAATCTGAGCCCGCTCGCCCACCGCGCTTCCGCTCGGCAATTCATTACACGAGCAACCCTCCCCCACTCTAGCGGCCCGTGGCCCGGAGCTCCAAACAACATTTGTATCCTTAACACGGTCATTATTCTACCCCCCGTCGTGCCACGACCAGGACCGACATTCGTTCGTGAACTAGCACCGCCTGTCGTGGCGGCGGCCTACTAGCAGTTTCACGAGAACGTCTGTGCTGCCGCACTCGGCTCCATTTTGTTTTGTATACACGAGGTGCGTACGAGTGTGGGGCGTGGAGTGTGGAGTGTGGGCTGCTTTGTGTGAATAAAAAAACAGATTGGATGTGTCGAAGGGGTTGAGTGGTCGCCCTTATCCCAGCCCCGTCGGCATCCAGCTGTCGTGTGGAACATTCATGGAGCGTCTCCCGCACCGCCACGTTCCCCGGGGCGCACTGAACCCTGACAGTCACGTAGCGCGCGTTGATGTTTCGCATAGACAGTCGAACTGCAGCCATACGGCCACACCGTGGACAACTAACTGCCAGCGCAGCCATGTCACTTGTCAGTCTTATCACGAAGTGAATACGTTCGACCTTATCTCGGGCTCACTTCGCGAAATTAAAGTCAACCCATCGGCAGATAGTGTCTGTCACCACGATACACTCGGGCAGGAGGTGACTCGGCACGGCGCACTCTGCGCATAATAATCCGCCACTCTTGCTGAGCAAGGGTTGCGCCTCTGGAATTGCCAATAAAAGGGTGGCTCATCTGAGCGAGACTGTCGCCTCGGTGCCCCCTCATTTGTCATCAATTGTCCTGCGACACACCTCCCACTGATGCTGCACCGTTCGAGTGCAATTCCGGCGACGACGAGAGGCCATAAAAAGGCAACACTCAGGTCGGGTCGCAAGCCGGGGTCTAAGGCACGCGAATAAGTACTTCAGATACAATTTCCTTTTTGGATATTTATTGGATCGATTCGTCAGGGAGCAGCTTTGATGGATGCCAGTCCCGAGGAGGTGGCAGTAAAGTGGGCCGTTGTGGCAAAATGGCACACACATTTTCGAATTGAACATTTTTTTGCGTTTGCCAGCCGAGGGACCTGCGGAGGGATAATAAAACGTTATGCCAAGCAACGAGAAATGATGAATAAGTCAATCAGACTCATGGCAGTTCGGGAGGGCGACGCCAGAGCCGGAGTAAATTGGATTAATGTAGAGCAGCTTGTCGGCATTCTGAGCATGAAATTGAAACGGCTGACGGTAACGACGACTACTCGCAGTACCTACGCTCCGAGGCTTGTCTCCGGAGGTATTAAGCGTCTGCCCCGGGACACAGGGAGGGCGATGAAATGTTTTATGCGAGTCTAGCACAGAGACTTTGTGCGCAAAGTTAATTTGTTGCGATGGAGGGCACGCAGTAAATGCGGATGATGGATAGGAAGCGGTGTTTTAAAGCTTTTAGACTGATGAACGATTTGCTGTGGGATGGAGGGTCTGGGGTGCAGAGTTCGATCCAACTTTCAGGTTTACGGCGCAACTACTCTCGAATCAGTAGCAGTGTGCAGAGGATGCGGAAGGAAGGAAGCAGGAGAGCATCACAAACTTCTTGGGAATCGACATCGCGATCTCACAAGCTATCGTTTTTACGACATCAACTCTCTAGTTTCAGGGTGCAGCCGTGGAGTAGAGAGCAAGCGTTGTGGTGTAGGTGGAAAGCTGAGGGTTCAATTCCGGACACGCCAACTTCCATTTTCAAGACATTTTACCAAACCCCGGCAGTTGACTGTGTGCAGGGCGGATGGACATGAAAAATCAGAAAGGTTCAGTTTTTCAATTCCGGACACGCACGCTTTCATTTTTACAACACCAGCGTACTAGCGCCCTGAACAGTGTTCAGAGTCCAGTCGTTGAGAAGTGCGCAAGTCCTTAGGCCCTCAGTTTGAAGGTCCAAGGTTCGATCCCGGGGGCACCAACTTTCATATTTCAAATACGAAGTGTCTGCACAGTGCTCAGAGGGAAGCCTCGGACCAGTGCGGAAATGAGAAGAAGAAGTAGGGTTCGATTCCAGACAAGCCAACTTCCACTTTATGACTCCAAGTCTCTGACAATGTTCAAAGCGTACCCATTTTACCAAAAGTCCGCAGTGGGATGATTGCTAACCGAGTGGACTCAGGTTTCGATCCCTTCCATTGACATGACACCGCCGATTTCTTCTTCTTCTATTGGCCCTACAGTCCGAGGTGAACCTGGGCCTCAGCCAACAGGTCTCTGCAGCCAACAGATCGTTATCCAGCTGAGTCCAATTTGGCACACTTTTCCACTTGCGTGCGCCACCTCGTTGGAAGACGTACTCTGTTGCGTTGGCCCAATGGCTCAGTGTCAGAGACTATTCGGAGCTATGGTCTCCATCCGCTCTCCATGACCTAGCCATTTTAAGCATTGGATTCGAAGACGCTTAGCCAGTGCATGCCGCTGTACAGTTCGTGGTTGAATCTTCTTCTTCAGACGGCACCAACGCAAAGATGACCAGAGATTGAACGCAGAACTCTTCTCTCGAAAAGACCAAGCGCGTCTTCATCCGTTCTTCTTCTCATACATTCAAAAAAATGTCCTTCAAGCCTGCATACTGCCTCTATGTCAACTCTCCGAATAATCCTTGGAAGTGAACAATACCGTTTATAATCGGTGTCGCGAGCATTTTAGACAGGAAAAATACGAAAAGAGATACATCGGATCCATATCGTTACAAGCCCAGCGCTCCATAGAAAAAGGGAACCATCTACCTCAAGATAGTAGTGACCTGTAAAGGCTTCCGATCATTTTGCAACAATTAAGCCACTCCTTTTCCACATTACCCATTTTTGTTTGTTAAGCTATGAACGGTTTGCCAAGGAAACCTTGTCCTCGGTATATAAATATCACAAAAATCCAAAAACCTATTTGCATCGTACAAGTGAACGAATCGATCATAGGACTCGATAGTCCAAACGAATGAAAAAAACATTCATTCAACAGCAACATGTTTCCTTTACGAATCACTCACTCAGTGAAAAACCATTCGAACTCATTTTCCAACTGATTCGAACTACCGACTCGAACCAAACCATATTCGTGAACAAACTGTCATGCAAATATTTTGCCAATGTGTGGATGCATACACAAAATTCTCTCTGAGAGATTAATCCATACAACTTCGCGCTCAGAGCAGCTACAGAAACCATTTGACTCAGTCCATCCAGTCATACAAGTAAAAACAATCGAATGTTCATTCAATTGAATGAGTGAACGATGTTCGGCTATCGAATAAATTAATAGTTTGCAACTGTCGAATAACTAGATGGTTTTTATTCGATAGTTCCCATCACCAGTGTGAATAAACTTGCAATTTTGTCACGTTTCAAATCATTTGAGTTCAATCGGGTGATCCATTCCGTATTCCATTCTCTATTCATACGCTAAATGTTCTTGTTATGATTCTTGACAATGGCAGTGCTGGGCTTCCTTGATACTCAAAACACTAATACTCAACCATTTTTCATGAACACAACTTCGTATCCAACAACACCGAATGCCTGTACCATCTTTCCAGAAAATAATTCCTACCAGCATTCCTTCCAGATCGGATTGGATGTCTGAAAAGGCAGGTTCCTGCGTACCTTCACAGACGGATCGAAGGCTAACGATGATGTGGATGCAGATGACCTTAATATTGCTATCTGCAGGCTTCGGCGCCACAGAGCAGGACAGGGATGATCAGGGTCTTATATAATGTTAGCTTGGTCCTACGAGAGTGGGCTCTACTACGCAGTTGCCGCTTGAGCCCAAAGAAACAGCGATTGGCAAGAGTAATTCTGCGCTTGATCTCGGTACTGGTGTTGTTGTCCCTATTTACTCCGGAGCCTAGGTAGACGAAGTCCTTGACTACCTCAAAGTTTCTGCTGCCCAATATGACGCTCTGTCCAAGACGTCGATGTTGTGCGTCTTTCCGTGATGACAGCATGTACTTTGTTTTGCCCTCATTCACCGTCAGACCCATTTTAGCCGCTTCCGCTTCAGTGCCAGCAAACGCCTCATTGACGGCTCGCTGTGTTCGTCCAATCGCGTCAATGTCGTCCGCGTAAGCAAGCAGTTCAACGGACCTTTTTGGAAGATCGTGCCTTGGGTGTTTACGTTTGAGTTTCGCACGATCTTCTGAAGTATGATGTTGAAGAAGTCACATGACAGCGTGTCGCCTTGCCTTTTTTGGTTTCGGTGAGTTCGTCACCGACCTTGATGGAGCAGCGAGAGTTCTCCATCGCCATCCTGCACAGCCTCACGAGTTTGGCAGGAATGTCCAAACTGGACATGGTGCTGTATTGCTCTTCTCTATGCACGCTGTCACATGCGGCCTTGAAATCGACGAGCAGATGGTGAGTGTCGATTTGCATTTCTTGGATGTTTGCCAGGATCTTACTTACTTATCAGGCGGACGAACCATGAAGGGTCTTAGCCTGAGCAATTGCTGCCTTCCATCGGTGACGGTCCTGGGCACGCTGCTTCCAGTCATCAAGACCAAGCTGTCTTGCATCCGCGATGACTTGGTCTTTGTACCGGAGGTTCGGTCTTCCTCTCCTTCTCGAACCAGGATGCTCGGATTCGAAGACCCTCTTTGCTGGAGCGTTGTTGTCCATTCGCTCGATGTGGACGAGCCAGTTTAGTCGACGGATTTTTGCCTTCCGGACTACATCCACATCCTTGTACAGCTCGTAGAGTTCGCGGTTGTGTCTTCTCCTCCATTCGCCTTCCTCGCAGACAAGACCATATATCCGACGTAGAATTTTTCTTTCGAAGGCACCAAAAATCAGCCAGCATCTGCCGAAGTGTAAATATTTGGCCTATTGTGGACTTTCCTGGCCTGAAACCGCTCGGATAAGAGCATATCAGGTTGTTGACAAAGCGTTTCAGGCGTTCACACAGAACGGCAGAGAGTATCTTGTACGCGATGTTAAGGAGGCTGATCCCTCGATAGTTGGCGCACTCAAAGGGGTCTCCTTTCTTGTGGACCGGACAAACGACGAAGTCTTTAACGACCTCCCACATAAGTCATAGTTGCTTACGCCCTACGATCCACAGCTTGCAATTTTGAAGAAGTAAGGTGTTTATCCACCTCGGGGCAATGGTGTAGCCTACAGAATAGCATCCACTCGACGTGGACAACCGCGTCCTTGACAACCGCTACTACTTCGATTTGTCGGTACAATTTGCCTCTGAACTTATGACTCGAAGGACTATAGTCATAATCCACCCAAAAGTCACTCCAAAGCCTGGACGACGATAAGTAATGAAACTGATCTGATTCTTTGTGTACCCGGAAGCAGAGTTCTGCGTCGGTTATGTGGTCATGTCTACGAGGAAGGAAGGTGAATGGAAAACTCTTCAGACTCCTCGACTACACTGGTTCGGCTACATTCAGCTCATGGTCGACACTCGAGCTATGAGGTTCATCAAATTGAAGCTTCATTGTTCGAGAAGGAGATCACAGAGGCATCACAGCTTGATGGTGACGACCTGAAAGCAAGGGTTAGTAGCTCACGCACGGAGTCTCACCTTGGGTCATCGGGCACAGAAGTAAGCAAGTAAGTAAATTTATGCACAATAAAAATGTGTACAGCTGGCGTTGAGGACACAAATTCCTTTGAAAACCTAATGCTGCCCTTTTTGAGTAGAAGCGCTGAGATATACTCGAGGTAGGGCATGCATGTTCAATCTTCGGTCCTGTTTGCGTTGAAGGTTCTTGGAGAAGGAGATTCAACCAAGAACTGTACGGGCTGTACAGCGGCATGCACCTAGTTAAGCGTCTTCGGATCCAACGCGGATGGACACCACAGCTCCGGTCCGAAGATTCTTCGACACCGAGCCATTGGGACAGCGCAACAGAGGACGTCCTCGCACTAGATGGCGCACACAAGTGGAAAAGGATCTCAGCCAACTTGGTGTGCGCAGCAGGCGAAAGATCGTGCTGGCTGGAGAGGCATGTTGGTTGAGGCCCAGGTCCACCCCGGACTGTAGCGCCACAAGAAGAAGAAGAAGAAGGGCATGCATGTCGCCAGTCTAGGAGTCACTGGCTTAAGAGTACTTATACACGAGATAAATCGGACAGCAAGCTGAAGCTTTTCCCATGGCTCACCTCTCTTGCCCACAAGATGGAAAAGGTTGCTGTCGAAATTAGCTCGTGTTAAAGGGCTCTAAGCAAGCAATCTGCCAGTGTTTGTTGAAAATAACGGTCTCAAGATCGCAAACAAGGGAAGTGCCTTACTTTTAAAAAGGTCTGGCACTGTCAGTCAGATGTTGACTACTAGCCCTGGCGTGCTATGGTATCCAACTGGTAGCTTAACCAGGTCTTGCGACACGGGAGATCAGCTACAAGCCAATGAGACCCAGATAGGTCCTAGCCTGAGCTCGAGCTAGCCCCCCAAGTGGTGGCCAAGGTGGCTGTAGTTTAAGACTCAAACTCGCGAGAGGAGATATAATTACCTGCAAGCCTGAGTGTCTGTCTTGTCGAAACATATACGATCCTAGTCTGTGCGGGGATGCAAATGAAACAAGCGGGTGCTATGACCAAGAGAGTAGCAGGAATGGCTGGAACGCACAGAGTACGAATGCCCTGTACTCTGGTGTTATTCACGCATTAAGACTGTCCATGCTTGACGAGGCTTGCTCATGGTTCGTCTGCCTGATAGGTAAGTAAGTGTGCTTGATGAGGAACGACACTCAATGCGAAGCCTTTAGACGCCGGTGTCAGTCAATAACGAGGCCACCTTCGAGGGAAGACATGACTCAAAGAAGACACAGAATGTTAGGCGCCATGGAGTTAGTTCTACTTCTCTGATTTATTACACTCCGAATGAAGTGCTCAAACTGGTGGCAACGAACCCGCACATCCGCCCCACATCTCCCAGATGAGACTGCCTGCTTATCGAACCTCCTCTCGATTTCAACGACGAAGTTATCTCTCCCCTCACGTTATCGGTGGACATGCAAAACTTTTTTTGTGATTTATTATCGCAACCCCTCTCCGGACGGTTCCACGAAACTTGGTAACATTTTGATTGATTTATGATTTTACCGCGCCGCTAACCGCTTCAAGTGGCAATCGCTGGCTACCATCGAGCCCGAACCCCAGCCAGTCCATCAACTGAACTCTTCGACGCCGATGCAACACTTTCGTGCGCCCGAACGCCTGAAATATCATCGAAACTGTCTACCGCCATCAGTCCTTCGTCAGTGTCAACAGAATTAGGCTCAGACCGGGTAAATCGGGCGCCGAGAAAACCCTTTTTCGCCTGAGGACGTGCACTGCAGGGCAACTTGGAAGTCCCTCACAAAGGAAAGACGACACGCCGAAAGTTAATGACAAATTCACGAATTTGACAGTAAACTTCGCCGAAGCGTTAACACAAAAGTTCCAATGAAAATAAAACGGATTAGCACCTCGACGAGTGGTGGGTGGTGCCCGGTGGACGACGGAACAGTGAATCGCATCGCATCGAAGCACCACTCTCGTGGTGGCATGTGGGCTGAATCCAATAAATTATTCCTGAAGTAAAAACTTTTCCCTCTATCAACGCATTTAAAATTTAGAATTTATTCAGCTCAGGGAGGCAGACGGGCAGAGCTGGCACACCCTTTTGCGGTGTGTGGACCCGGGCCTGCGGGAGTCGATAAAACGCTGAAAGTCGCAAACAGAAAACTCAATTTTGTGATATCGATGACATCTGTCGGGTGCGGAATGCGGCGAAGAAAGTTTTCGCTCGCCTCCCTGGCGGGTGGGGGGAAGCAGGCGATCCAATCTTGGAGTTTGCATGCTCGAGTCGGATGGCACTTCAGTGACGGGGGCACACGTGTGAAATTAAATGTTTGCTCTTGGTGGGTGGTGGCATTGTTTTGCGGAGCGGGGCCGATGTTTGAGGGGATTATCCTCCTGTGAATCCCTGTTGGAATTTTGGTAAAGCGTGTGCACACATTTGGGTGTGACCTTGGATGTGCCGTGGAGCGATGGTACGGTGGTAAGTACGAGCGAGGCGCACATTAGTGCAGAGGTGTGAAGTGTGAGTTCTTACGTCGCAGGGTAATGCGTTTGGAGGGTGTTGGAGATCTGTGGTGGCACTTAGTGTGCGTTTCCATTTACCGCTCAACCACACAGGAAACGGAGAGTCAGCACAGACGGACAGAACGAATGGATTTTCTGCTGACTAGTGAAACATCCGACAAATCTATGCCAAATGTGACGACAGCAAGGGTCACTGTCATGAGCTTCTCGCAAGAATACTCGGTCAATACCCGAGCTATGAGACGAATGCTGATCTTGGACATTTCAACGCCAAGCTGGGCATTGGAACATCCTGTCTCACGGTTTAGAAAACGGGGCGCAACCTGTCTGCACTCAGAGAGTGGTTCCCCCACCACAAGGTGGCAATATCTGAAGTCGAACGGCCGAGTGTCCCTCCAGTCAACACGTCCTCAGAGGCGTTGCCTTATTTTCAAGTTCACTTGGATAACCGCTTCGATTCCACAGCGACTGCTGCCGGACTGCATTCAGCAAAGTAATCAGGATTTATTGGGATGGGGACGAACACAAGGAGCAGTTTGCAGCTCTCAAAGGACAGTCTCAAGATCAGATTCATACGCTGTACTGTCTTCATTCAATCGACTAGGAACTGGATGGTCTTTTTCTTCTTTGTGCGACGCTACAGTCCGGGGTGGACCTGGGCCTCAACCAACGCGGCCTCTCCAACTAGCGCGATCTCTGGCTAGCTGTCTCCAGTTTCGCACACCAAGTTGGTTGAGGTCCTTCTCCACTTGGGTGCGTCACCTTAAAGGCAGGCGTCCTCTGTTGCGTTGCCAAACAGGTTCGGAGTCGAAGATTCTTTGGGACGGAGCTGTGGTGTCCGACTCTCCAGCTCTATCCGTAGACCCCTAACTAGGCTCATGTCGTTGTACAGCCCGTACAGTTCGTGATTGAATCCACTCCTCCAGAACCCGTCAACACAAACAGGACCCAAGATCGCACGTAGAACCATTCTCTCAAAGAGACCAAGACCATCTTCATCCGCTTTCAATAGCGTCCATGTCTCTGACCCATAGCGCAGGGAAGGTGTTAAGCGACCGTTTGGCGTCGCTGGCCGACGAGGAGCAGATCTACAGAGTAGATCATTATTTTGCGAAAGGAAATGGTGGATAATCTGATGACGATTCGCAAGAAGATCCTGAGCTCCACCTCGAGCCGAGAGAACATCGCTTTGGTCCCCATAACGTTTGAAGAACCTTTTGGCACGCAAGGCCGTGGCTAGAATAAACTTCTCCAGCCTGACCGTTCAGAGGTGGCATAAGACTGTAGGTCCCTTGCTGAGATAGAAGGTAGAAGACCTGACCATCTACCGGCTGTGTCGAGAGATGGATCTGGTACTCCATTGGCTAGTGAGCCCAAAGAAGCAGCGATTGGCAAGAGAAATTCTGCGCTTGATCTCGGTACTGGTGTTGTTGTCCCTATTTACTCCAGAACCGAGGTAGATGAAGTCCTTGACTACCTCAAAGTGTCTGCTGCCCACTATGACGCTCTATCCGAGACGTCGATGTTGTCCGTCCTTTCGTGATGACAGCATATACTCCTTTTTGCCCTCATTCACCTCCAGAGCCATTTTAACCGCTTCCTTCTCAATGTTAGCAAGTGCCTCTCTGACGGCTCGCTGAGTTCTGCCAATCAGGTCAATGTCATCGGCGTATGCTAACAATTGCACGGACTTCTGATCGTGCCTCTAGTGTTGGCGTGTGAGTTTCGCACGATCTTCCCCAGGACGATGTTAAAGAAATCACATGACTGCGCGTAGCCTTGTCTAAGCCCTTTTTGACATTGAAGGTCTCGGTGAGTTCGTCACCGTCCTTGATGGAGCAGCGAGAGTTCTCCATCGTCGTCCTGCACAGCCTCACGAGTTTGGCAGGAATGTCAAAACTGGACATGGCGCTGTATAGCTCGTCTCTATGCACGCTGTCATACGCGGCCTGTAAATCGACGAGCAGATGGTGAATGTCAATTTGCATTTCTTGGTTCTTTTCCAGGATCTGCCGAAGTGTGAAGATCTGTTCTATTGTGGATTTTTCTTGATGGTCCGTGCAGCTAAATAAGTCTAGTCATGTGTACGATCAACGCGTATCAACGCTTAAGGAGACTGGTTCATATAAAGTGCATTGACAACTCAACTACGTTCCGAAGAGTCTTAGATTCTCGCCAAAATGACAACGCAACACAACTGAGGAAGCAGAGCAAGTGGAGAACCGCCCGAGCAGACTTGGTTGCAGCTGCCTAAAGATCGTGTCATTTGGAGAGGCGCAACATGCAACCTCGTTCTGACAGCCTGACCTCCCTCAAAAGATCGAAAATTAGTTGTGCAGTCGGTATAATTACTGAGCACTGTCTTTACGTTAAAGACTTGGACTATTCTCAATCGACTTCAACAGGGGCTGCCTAGATGAAGAAGATGGAGGAATGTACAACACCTTTTCTGGAGCCGTCCTGCGCTCGACTCAATGAGGAAAGCCACACTAGGGTGGAACTTTTTCAATAACCTTTGCACGCCGACAGTGCTGGAGTTCAGACAAAACCAGCTGGCTGTCAAGGAAAACATGCCAACTCCCTGTTATTGACCCACGTGGCAGTACAATGGGCCTAATTTGGCCCAAGTGCATCATATAATGCCACTTAGAACCAAACCTTACCCACGTTCCGATGGAATGCCTGCCGAACTTCTCCACGCAGCTGGCGACGATTTGGAAGGTGCATACACCAGCTCGTCTGTAAAATTTGGTCGGATGAATGTATGCCCGACGGATGGAATCTCAGCATCATTTATCCGATTGAACAGAAAGGAGACCCTGTCAACTGTGTCAGTTAAAGAGGGATAAGTGTCCTGAACATAGCTGCCGTCTTGTGAGAGCGTCTGTAAACCTACGTCAACAGCCTGATTGATCCGTGTGGGCCCAGCGAAATCCACTGTTGACCAAATATTCGCGTTACTGCCGATCTTGGAAGGGAGCCAGGAGTTTTAAGTTGATACCCACCACCTATTCATCGACTCTAAGGCCTCGTATGACAGTATGTTTAGAGAGACGAGCTATCCAGCGCATTGTCTAGCTTTGGCATCCCTGCAGGACTCATCCGTCAGAACGCTCGTTGCTCCGTCAATGTCGGAAAACTCTTTATGTCCGAAAAGGCTTTAGACGAGGCTTTCACCTAATTCTCGAGAAGTTCGTGCGGAACTCAGACGTCAACACCAGAGGCACGATCTGCCACAAGTCTGTGCAACGGCTCGCATATGCCGATGGCATTGATATCATCGGAGCAACCCAACGGGTTGTCAGTGAGGCACTTGCGAGCATCGAGACGGAAGCGGCCAGGATGGGGATTGCGGTCAACAGCAACTCAACGGGCTGTCAGTGAGGCAATTGCGAGCATCGAGACGGAAGTGGCCAAAATAGGGCTTGCGGTCAAGAGCAACTCAACGGGCTGTCAGTGAGGCACTTGCGAGCATCGAGACGGAAGTGGCCAAAATAGGGCTTGCGGTCAAAAGCAACTCAACGGGCTGTCAGTGAGGCACTTGCGAGCATCGAGACGGAAGCGGCCACAATGGGGCTTGCGGTCAAAAGCAACTCAACGGGCTGTCAGTGAGGCACTTGCGAGCATCGAGAACGAAAGTGGCCAAAATAGGGCTTGCGGTCAAGAGCAACTCAACGGGCTGTCAGTGAGGCACTTGCGAGCATCGAGACGGAAGCGGCCAGGATGGGGCTTGCGGTCAAAAGCAACTCAACGGGCTGTCAGTGAGGCACTTGCGAGCATCGAGAAGGAAGCGGCCAAAATAGGGCTTGCGGTCAAGAGCAACTCAACGGGCTGTCAGTGAGGCACTTGCGAGCATCGAGACGGAAGCGGCCAGGGTGGGGCTTGCGGTCAAAAGCAACTCAACGGGCTGTCAGTGAGGCACTTGCGAGCATCGAGAAGGAAGTGGCCAAAATAGGGCTTGCGGTCAAAAGCAACTCAACGGGCTGTCAGTGAGGCACTTGCGAGCATCGAGAAGGAAGCGGCCAAAATAGGGCTTGCGGTCAAGAGCAACTCAACGGGCTGTCAGTGAGGCACTTGCGAGCATCGAGACGGAAGCGGCCAAGATGGGGATTGCTGTCAAGAGCAACTCAACGGGCTGTCAGTGAGGCACTTGCGAGCATCGAGACGGAAGCGGCCAGGATGGGGCTTGCGGTCAAGAGCAACTCAACGGGCTGTCAGTGAGGCACTTGCGAGCATCGAGACGGAAGCGGCCAAGATGGGGATTGCTGTCAAGAGCAACTCAACGGGCTGTCAGTGAGGCACTTGCGAGCATCGAGAAGGAAGTGGCCAAAATAGGGCTTGCGGTCAAAAGCAACTCAACGGGCTGTCAGTGAGGCACTTGCGAGCATCGAGAAGGAAGTGGCCAAAATAGGGCTTGCGGTCAAAAGCAACTCAACGGGCTGTCAGTGAGGCACTTGCGAGCATCGAGACGGAAGCGGCCACAATGGGGCTTGCGGTCAATGAGGGTAGGACAAAGTACATGCTGTCTACAAAAAAGGTCCATCAACACCGACGTCTTGTCACAAAAGACAGAAACAGCTTCGATGTAGTTAAGGACTGTGTATATCTGACATCACCGCGGAGATAAAATAAAGGATAGCCCTGACCAATTGCTGTGTCTTTGGACTTAGGCGGCAATTGAAAAATAAAGCCCTCTCTCGGAATACCTGGGGGCCTCTAAATGAGACTTTGTTGGTCCCAGTCCTGCTGGATGGCGGTGAAGCGGGGACAATGTCAAATGAGGACGAAGAGATGATTGGTCGCTTCGCGAAGAAAATCCTTCGAATCATTTTGGAGAAGAAGACTGATCGACGAACTCTACGAGCTGTACAACAACATTGGATTGTCTTGACCCAGATGGCTAGGTCATGTAGAGAGAATGGACACCAATGCTCCGGCTCAGAAGGTCTTCGAGACCAGTCGAAGCCTCGCCTCCGATGGCGTAACCAGCTGCAAAGAGACTTTAGTCAACTGAGTGAATGAAACTGGAAGCACCTAGCTCAAGATCATGCCAGTTGGAGAGGAATACTGACTGAGGTCCACACCGGACTGTAGCGCCATGCAAGGAAGGAAAAGAACCAAAGTTCCGACCAAAGGCTGGCAGCTAGCGACGAGCTGCCTTAGTCAGACAAATTGGAAGTCACACTAGGAGGCACTTGAGTATGACAACTGGTTCCATAATTTGATTTGATTGCCCATCGATCTGATGATCTACATTTGTCCTAAATGCAGAGGTATCCGAAGCATATTGACAGGTGAGCACTGATGCGGACTTTCAAACGTTGGACGCCTCAAAATTTCCACAAATTCCCCTCATTCTCTCATCCACCTCACAAATGCCACAAATTCCATCGAAAAGGAAAACACTCAGTATCTCGCCGCCAAACCCCGCCTTCTCACAACTCCGTCAGCAGATGGAGCTTATCCAAATGAAATACGTCCTCGGACCATAGCGCACTTCAAAGTCCGCACAAAGGGTATGCAAACCTGAAGCGTGCTATAAAATGTTTCTTACGACCTTTTATTAAAACTCTCTATACACCAAATAAAGCCGCAATTCTTCGTAATCCTGCGAACGTGACACGGCCGCACAAAACACCCCTCCCCCTGGCTAGGCCAAGTTTCATTTTAAGCAACGAGAGAACCCATAAAAATCAATCTCGTTGCTCGTCGCTTGTTGTCGGCTTACGTTCCAAATCTCTGGCCGCAGATAAAATGAAATTCCCTTCGTCCCCCCCCACCCCATCAGCATCTGCACAAATACAGCAGGCCGCTGGGATAAGGGATAAAATGGGGAAAAAAGGCGAACAAAAAAACGGCAGAAATCTTTAAATTAATGACAAATTTCATTGGCAGGTCCTACCGCCTGTCGTAAAACCCCACTCGATGCCATCTGCATACCGCTGCACAAGAAAAAAATGCCAACAACCCTGGATAAGGCACGGCAGCCCTATGAAACCGCATAAAAGACGGCATGGCACTTAAAATTTTATACGCACTTGCCTGCGATGAGGCTGTGTGCTTAAAAAGCCGCGCCGGTGCGGAACGGGAGCTGCATCGACGCTCGCATTACAAGCCAAGCCTGTGCAGTCATTAGGCGCCACTCTGAGCGAATTGCACTCCGAACAGCCGCACTCAGGGCGAAGAATAATCAGGGCGGCAAATGGGGGTGGTTTATGAATGAGTACGCGATCATTACGGCAGACAGTTGTTGCACATTCTCCAATCTACGACAGGGCTGCGAACGGCCAGCTGGACGGGGGAGCGTTCGACAGAAGGGTTTCGAAAGCAACGTCATCATCGCGGTGAGTCGGACGCCTGCACTTGATGGTTTAATTGCAAACATTCGCTGTACAGATGTGGTTTCGGATGCGATTGGGTTCCCTGCTTCGGTGGTCGGTGTGCTTGTGGTTGCCATCGCATTCGATGGGTGTGCTGAAGTGCACTCAGTCGAGCTGTGCACTTGGACGAAAATAGAAAATTCTCGTTCAAGGGTGCTACGTGGCTCGTGAAATGTGTTGATGCACTCCGGCAGCAATGTGCGAGGAGACGAAAGAAGAATGACAATAAATTAGAAACGATTCTCTTCTCCTCCTCGACTGCGCTGCGAATCGAGGCGAGTTGAGTACTCAGCTCACAAGAGGCTGAGTGCGTGCCGAACAAACATCAGGTGCTCTCACAGTCAACCACGTTAACACAGCACACGCTCCCAACTCCCAACTCCCAAGCCAAAGCTCCTATTTTCACGCCGAAGATATAATCTCCTAATGGAGGCGGCGTGGCTCTGGGTCCGGACACAGCCCACATCCATCAATTCCCGTCAATCGCTGTCAATTGAATAAATCGTTTTGTATTAGCCTCTTCCGCAGCTCCTTGCCTTGCCCCTCCCGGCATGATAAGCACTTCCGCTCGAATTGCAAAGCAAACGCAAAGAAAAAATTGTAATTTAAGTAATTGGCCGTATCTCCCGGCTTACAAGAGCGCCACTCGCTAGGCGCGTCTAAAGTTCGTGGCAAATCTTTTGGAAAAGTGCGCTTTGTTTTCTGTTGCCTTCGAGAGACAAGCGGGTGCCCGGGGTAATCCGATGACAGAGTGAATCTCCGACATGGCGGCGAAAGCGGGCGTGTGTACTCGCGCTTGTAAACAATTTTTTCGCGAGAAAACAAAATGCAAAGTGAAATCCTCTTCAGCGGATTGATGTGCAGGCATTAGCCGCTAATGGCATTCAAGTTGTTGGCGAAATTCGATTCGTCGCCAGCCCCCCAGGTGACTGGCACGGTTTGACTTCGTTGACCCCGCGTCGCATTGCCCGAATTAGAACACGATTTGAATGGATTTTATTTGAATATGAATTCGAAATCCGTGCCAGAAGGCGAGGCGGGGCACGGAGTTGGACAGAGCGGGAATGTCTTACAGTGGGCTGAGCGAAGGAACTGGTTTGCGGGTTGCGACATCGACAGCCCGGGCGTTTGTGGTGTATTTCGGCGAGGTAATGACATAATTGACCAGAATCCATGGATTACACTGGAACTGAATGGAAGCAGATGGGGACACAGTGGAATGACCGGGTTTTTGAATCTGAACCAGGGATGGAGTGGCAGACAGACAGACAGACAGACAGGTCGTATACATCGTATAATACCTCACAATGAGTTGCCACGGATCCTCCGAGAGGGAACGCGACAATCTCAACCACACCATAGGAAAAGCAAGAGATCTGAAAACGCCACAAAGAAGGGCACGAGCACGTCAGAAGTGCCCCAAGCCCTCCACCAGCAGACGGAGGTCTCGAGTCGCGAAATCAGTAAACTCCAAGAACGGTCCACCCTCATTAGTGTCGCGGTACACTTCGGGCCAACCCAGCCCGAAACTAACCCGCATAGACCTACTGAGGGGACAGCAATGTCTCTTAAGGACCAACGTCGGGAAGGTCAAGCAGAGATAGGTGTGTCTATTAGGAGTGTTTAAAACTGTGCAACGCGCAACAGCGAAACCTTCCCAACTATCCTGCACGCAGCAGAATCCCACCTTTCTGCACAAGGACCGACGTGAAGCACAGAAGGTCCTTCAAAGACTTAGCAGCCACCCACCTGAGAAATGGTCTCAGAAGCAAATATCTTCCTTTCGAAGCGGTCACTAAGGTCATCACTCAAGGCTCAAGGTTCCTTGGAACAGACGCCTACTACTGCCGCCAAATGCTTAACCACTGCTCTGCCTACTGCCTCCACCTCCACTCAAGCAAGGCAGTACAGCGACGTGCTAAAGGACCAGACCATTGCGGCTGTCGTAGACAGCACGGACTTTGTAGGCAGCAGAGAGCCAGGCTTGCTTGCACACTCCTAAGCCTCTTGGAAGAGCATCCAGGAAACCGCCTAACTGCAAGAATGCTGGCTGAGATCAAGGGCACGTACAAATCCTTGATCAAAGGTCACTCGACCTTGGGTGGCAATCACGAGGTCGATCGATGAGCTATGGCTGGGTGCTAATGTCCGCTCAAATGTCCATCAGACAACCCTGGCTTATAAAAGACCAGGTAAACGGATCCAGTACTTCAAAATAAACCTAGAATGTGAATTCTTGTCAATTCAACGAAGACCTTAGAGCGGTATGATTAGAGCTAGGACGTGCGTCCGCCTGCCCATCGAACCGAAAGACCAAGCCACGATTCTGAAGCTTATCAAAGTGTGAAACCCCAGCTTAAGAACTGAAGACTGGGTGATCGGAAAGTTAGAGAAGCCCAAGGGATCTTACACGATCGCAATCCTTGCGATCAATGAAGAATCTCTTGAGGCTCCAGCTAAAGACGGCCGTAAGATCAGATCCGGTCCTAGGAAGGAACCCATGGAAATCTTCAGGAAGGAGAGCGAACTGTCTGCACCCACTACCACGACGGGAGTCAAGGAGGTCCCCAATATCAGCTCGGCACAGGCTTCCAAACCGGACACTATTCCAACACCCTCAGAGTTGTGCTCTCCACTAAGCTCGGATGTTGTGTCCGATCTATTATTCACGCGCCTGACTCTGGAACTTGATTCAGACACAGTCGTGGAGATGGACATGCTGTCAGACCCCGGCGAAGGTCTCCTTTACTCACTTAAGGTGGCGCTACAGTCCGAGGTGGACCTGGGTCTCAACCAACAAGCGTCACCAGCCAGCACGATCTTTAGCTAGCTGTCTTCAGTTTCGTACGCATAGTTGGTTGAGGTCCCTTTCCGCTTGCGTGCGCCACCTGAGTCGCGGTCTGCCTCTACTGCGCCGTCCCTCGGGGTGGATGCGAAGACTTTTCGGGCCGAAGCATTGGTTTCCATCCGCTCTACATGACGTAGCCATCTCAATCGTTGGCTAAGTCGATGTCGCTGAATAGCCCGTATAGTTCGTCGTTATATCTCCTCCTCCCCTTACATCTATGCAGACAGGACCGAAAATCACTCGAAGGAGATTAACCTCCACCACTCAAAAATAGTATCCTCCAATCTCTTTCTGCGCTTAGCCAGCAGCGAAGAGGACATTGTCCCAATCCAAGAAACCTGGATCATAGAAGACCAGGTAGATGGAACCAGTACTTCAAAATAAACACAGAAAGTGTATCCTTGCCCATTCAATCAAGACCTTAAGGCGGTCTGCCTTGAGCTAGAAGACTCTACCCAATGGATGGTCACTTCGTTTGATGGAGGCCCCCAGACGGCCTAGCAACTATCACTGAGCTCGTGGGCACTAAAAGTGCTATACTCACTCCTATTTAATCACCTTCGCTATAGTCACTCTTAATTTTCAAATAATCGCTAAGAAGTTCTAAAGCACGCTCTTTCTTCTTTTCGGGGCAGGATAAGATCAATCTGGTTAAGGGCCACATCAACAGTTCGTAGGGAGAGACCTACTTGGACACATTGCGTTGGTTCACAATTGACAGTTTCACTGCAACGCAAAAAGAAAATACACATTTCCCTGCTGCAGAGTCTGTTGCCAACTTCTCAAGTCAGCTATACAGGCAGGACCTGAGGCAGAACTAACACCAACGTCTGTCTTGACGAAGTTGATGGAAGATTCGGTGAAACTCTTAAAACCCCAATTTCGGATTCAATTACCTTCTTAGGGGCCAACCATAGTGAACGTGTGTAGATGTAAGACAAATTAACCAAAGTAACCGCTTTACTTCGTTTCGTTAAGTTTCGTTCAATCCGCGCAAACTTGCATGCTTCCTAGCGGACAACCAGAGGTGTATGACTTCTTCGTGGTTGAAGACCCTCACGAGAAGGTGAAAGCAATCGGTGCTGTCTTCCAGGGAGTGTATACGGTCAACGAGGTTCGAAGGCCGAATCACGAACTGGAGAACGAAGCCCTGCTGAACCACAGTAATCTTCGTGATGAGATAAGTCAATGGCGATCTGAGAACCCAGGTTTCACCAGGTTCACTGACGATTACATGGCAAATAGTGCCGTCGCCAATGATAGAAATCACATCTTGATTTCTCAAGAAGATCTTCAGGGTATATTATCCTCGCTGAAAAAGAAAAAGTCTGTGGGAATCGATGGTATACCGAATATTGTGCTTCGCCATCTTCCCCCCAAAGCAGTGCAGATCTACACAACATTGTTAAACAATGCGCTGAGTAATGCTTATTACCCGAAACATTGGAAAACAGATGTGGTGCAACCAATCCCTAAACGGGACAAAGATAGATCAATTCCGACAAATCTTCGGTCGATCAGTCTTATTCCTTGCATAAGCAAGGTTTTTGAAAAGATAGTCATTCGAGTTCTGAAACAATGGGTTGAGGAAAATAATATCATACCGGACAACCAGTTCGGATTCAGGGCGGGGCATGAAACCACACAAGCCGCGTCCAAACTAGCGTCCGACATTCAATGGAATAAAGACAAGAAGCAATGCACGGGAGCTTGCCTGATTGACTTGGTGAAAGCGTTCGACACCGTTTGGTTGGAGGGCCTCTTCCTCAAGCTGGTCAGCCTAGGCATAAGTAAACCACTGCTGTACATGATCTATGACACGATAACAGGTAGAGAGTTCGTCGTGAAAAGTGGCGATGTAACTTCTTCAGCGGTCTTTGACATCAAAAACGGTCTGCAGCAGGGAGCGGTTGGTTCGCCGATCCTGTTTTCAATATTCACTGCGGATCGTGTAGGTTCCATGCCGCACTTGATTGCGTACGCCGACGATTTAGTGGCGTACAGATCAGGTCCGAAGGTCGAAGAAATAAATATCTTGCTGCAAGGTGACTTCGATCAAATTCAGCGATTTTGCGACGACTGGAAGTTGATTATCAACTTCAGGAAGTGCAAAACTATCCTTTTCAGAACCCCGTTGAACATGGCATCATGGGCTACGCGCACAAACTGGCGTAAGTTCGGCATTGTTGACCCACAGGGACGCCCTTTAGATGTGAAAAGTGCGTGTAGTTAGGTATCTTGGCATTTGGTTGGATCAATATCTGTATTTTGACAAACATATAGATATTGCTCTGGCCAAAGCTAAAAAGGCCTTTGCTGTGGCAAGGAGGTTGTATTACAGCAGCCAACTTGGTACCAGGGTGAAGGTAATCTGCTACATGGCCCTCATCCGGCCAATTATGGCGTACGGTTGTCCACTGTGGTTCAACGTGAGTCCTTCCCAGATGGAAAAGATGAGGTTGTTCGAGAGACAGTGTCTTCGGACTTGTCTCCGGTTGTATCGTACTTCCGAATCTGAGTACAAGAAGTACTATCCCAATGAGGTCTTGTACAACGAGGCAAACCTCAACAGGATAGATAATTTTTTTATTAAGCTGATCAGAAGGCACATTGCACGAGCTATGACTTCTTCCAACAGTCTGATCTTTGGGGCTTACTACCCCAACGTTATGTATCATGAGAGAGTGCGCCTTTCCGGCTTTATTCCTCCCGAGGCGTTCCTTTATCTCGACACAATTGGCCTAATACAGGATCCACACGGATGGCCTGTAATCTTCCACGTCGTGCGCCGAACAGTGGACAGGCGACTCCAATACGAACGGGATGTCGCTAGCAGTGGCGAGGATCTCCTCCGGTTCAGTAGAGCGATCTCTGTTCGAGACAGGAGAGAGTCTGCCAAAGAACGGCAATTTTATTGGTGGTTACACCAAAACCAGTCTCCGCCGCGGGTAGCTTCTCATATTGACGCGCGAGTTGGCCATAGTGGCCAACTTACACAGGTTATAAGTTAGAGCGTAAGAAAAAAACAAAAAAAAAAAAAAAAAAACACAACCAGAGGTGAAATCTCGGTAAATCCCATGCGGCACAACTGGAAACGGAGCCTCATCGGAGAGCACAAAGCTTGGCAACGGGCCTCTGGTTTGGTGTAAGATCGTTCGACCGCATTTCTGACAGTGTTTGCTTGATATGGTCAAGGTCTGTAGCCGATTTACCGTGACGTGTATTGCGGGTGAATTCAAGGAGAGGAGGAATGCAGTTGGCTAGCTCACTTGAGCGTCGTTTGTTAAAATAACGATAAAACACGGACAACGAAGACACGGTTCGTCGAGGTTCGAGCGAGTCTAATGAACCCGCGATATCGTTGTCTCCTATTAGTCTTATATTAGTTGTAGTCTTGTAGGTGGAGAGTGATCTTGGGGGCACCAGACCGGATACGAGAGTTGTACTCAAGTTTATGGTTAATATACGCCTTGTAGATTAAAGTCACATCAGGGAGAGTGAATTGCATCGATTAAGGAAACCTAAACATTTCGCAGCATTCTTGGCGACCTCGAATATGTGATCGTGGCAACTAAGTGTTATGTTGGTGCGCATTCGGTTTCGTCGACACAAGCGCCATTCATGGATAATGGCTGCTTTAGAGACAGCAGACAGCATTGAGTTTTGAAAGCATTGAACTCCACTCTGTTGTTCTTAGCCCAGTTAAATATGCTGTCCAGATCGGAATTCAACGTGCTTGACATACGCTGCCGTTCCAATACTACGTCCGAAGGACAGGGTCGTGAATTTTGGAACGAATGTGAAAAACTGAGAGTGCTGTCTTCAGCGAAGGAGTGGATTGAATTAGAAGTGGCAGACAGGAGGTCATTTATAAAAATGAGAAAGAGTATCGGAGACAGAACCGAGCCTTGGGGGACACCAGCATTTATTTTGCGAATATCAGACTTGAACCCATCCAAAGCAGCACGGATTGAACGGTTCGAAAGTTAGAGAGAGACTCATCAACACCATGAGCACGCAGTTTCGACAAAAGACTTTGTGCCAAGCTCTGTCAAATGCTTTAGAAACATCAAGCGCAACTATATATTGCTTTCGCCCGTAATGTGCAAAGATTGGTTCCAGTTTTCGGTGAGATAAGCTTTCAAATCACCAGTGGACCTGTCGTTGCGGAAGCCATACTGTCGGTCATTGAGAAGCTTCCGCGATTCAGGATATTTCATGAGCAGATCCATGACCTTAGAAAGAAGCGACGGAAGTGCTATGCGTCGGTACGAGGTGGGTGACCAAGATTCGCCCTTTTTAGGGACGGGCTGGATAAATGCTGTTTTCCATCTCCTCGGAAAGAGGCCTGAAGAGTAGGCATGCCGTAGCAAGCGAATGCGTTGTCAGCTGATTGCGAACAGGGTCGGCGTAGTGATTGTGTAGATTCTTTTGGGCGACACTCCATAACGGTAGGATGTGCTTGTGCTGCTTTCGCAAGGACGTCGACCGCTCCAGTGATTTGCTGAGGCGTCTAGTCGCGGTGGAACTTGGTCCACTGTCTCTTCGCATGCTCCATGCAGTTACGTAGTGATCGCTGCATGTTTGGCTGTCGTATGGTATATCGGAGAGTAGTGGTAGTAGGGATCTTGCTGTTTTTGACCAGTTTCAAAACTGCCATGTGCGCTCATACTGCGCTTGCGTCCGGTCCTTTCGGATGAGCGGGAGTCGGAGCTGCCGCGTGGGCTCTTCAACACACCTCTGGGTATGTCGAGATTGGGCTCCGAGCAGCGGCTGTCAAAGCTGCTCCGGGGTGACTGCGAGAACAACTACCACGATCGGGTGATAGGTGTTCAATACTGCTGCGTGGGGATAGGTGTGGAGCCAAGAGTAGGATATTTGAAACGCAGTGGTTTTGTCAGCGAAGAAGAACGCCTCTTCAGAAGTATCACGTCGAGATCCTTAAGTACTCTTGTCCCATGGTGAAACCAATGCTCTTGGTTACAAATTAGAATCTGGCAGTGTTGGGCTGGCTGCAAAATGCGCCGCAGGCAGATTATAATAATAATAATGGGTGGCGCTACAGCCCATAGAGGGCCAGGCCCTAGCTTCTCAGCAACCACTCGTGCTGTGCGTGCTATTGTCCGTCACGAGTGGAAGGGACCTACAGTTTTACGCCGAATCCGAACGGCCAAGTTTGAGAAGCTTTTTCTAGACTGCCGCAGGCAGATTGGCTTAGTATAAAGAGCTGACAGCTGGAATGTCATTATAAATGAGCGTGGGTGATCTGCACTACATCAGCATGCTCCCCAGACCCTACTGAACGTCTGTCTACCAGACTCTGGACGATACTCTGTGAATCTTCACTCAGGGACTAAAAATCGGCTATTCTAAGGATCTGAACATACAATCATTACTTCATCTCATCAGCGATCGAGGGATCTTTGTCTTGGCTAAAGAACGATGTAATATCAAGGACACTTGGTGCTACAAGATCTAACAACCAGGCGTCTCTGGATGTAGTCACTGGGTTCGTATGTCTGTTAACCTGATGACGGAGTATGGCAGCATCGATCTTATGTGGTGCCCGGGACACTGTGACATCGCTAGAATGGGTACTGGTTAAGCTTCCTCATCCAGATCAACCATCCATGGCATGGCTACTGCAAACCATCACTTGATGGTGATAATGCCAAATACAAATCAACTACGATCTACTCTTTTGACCAGTTTTACGGTGACTTACGTTCTGCAGGACCTAAAGCAGAGTTCAAGTTTTCACAGTCGAATCAGAACTTCAATTCAGTTAAACTTCCGGGTTTTCTCAGTAGGGTTGGCTTTGTATATCCGGGAAGTCAACTCAGTCATTCTGATAGCCTCTTTGCAGCTCGAGTCATACCATGTATTTGGTCTGATTAGCTCTATGCGGAATGAAGGATCTCATGCCTCAGCAGCATTCCTCGTAACGATCAATTAATGGTTAGCGACACAAAGGATTTGTCCACCATGGTGCAGACGAAATTGGCGCCCGACAAAAAACCGCTCTGAAAAGGCACAGCATTCGTAGACGCTGGTCAAAAGTGATGAGGAATGCATTCAAGAAACTACGGGAAAACAAATTCAGAACAACGTTGACACCCACCCTGGATCTCCATTTAGAAGAAGGTGACCGTCGTTATCCTCCTCATCTGTGTTAGAGTAGACGACAGGCGAAGAACCCCTCTAATTGGTTCATAGTGTAAGACTTTCAGTTCGAAAGCTCCATCCGAACAAAAGTCAAACTCCGTTCCATCCACCATGCCCAGGATTAACGTGTCCCTTCCCACCGATAGATCCCCACGCCTGACCCTTCCCCGCCCACTCACGGGAAACTCCCGAAAACATGTTGTACACTCGTGCAAAAGTCCCAAGGTGCACTGCCGGAATTCAATGTTTCATGAGGTGATGCCATCTCGAGAGATGCTCCATTAAAAGTCCATAAATTCGCAGAGACCCCTTTTCGAATTTAATGATCTCCTCGAGAGTCGAGTCGCCCGCAGCAAAGGATGCCACGTACGCTGATACCTATTTATGAGCCTGGAAACATTGTATCCAACGATGTTCACTTGTTCTCGTGTCACACACGCCCTCTCGTACACAAAAATAAATGTCACCCATCGAGAGGGACATTAGCTGCGATGACAACAGTGTGTGACAACAAAAGCGACAACACACAGCACACTCGCACATGGGGACACAATAGAGGACCCACCACCACACATCGAGATACGGCGTTCACAGCAACATTTAATCGCTTGTTATCGATTCCCATCGATGAGACCCAAGTGTCCCATAAACGAGAATTTGTGTTCGAGTGGTGCAGGAAAAAAGGGTCGTGCACGGGTTGGCAACCTGGACTCGATTCAATTATCGACACACGAACATCGAGGATAATCCTTTTTAAACTTACGAGACCCCAGCCGTGTCCCATAATCCAAACAGCCATTACCGCTGTCTATTGTCGCCCCTGTAGCAGCGTCGTTTCGAGGGCCTTTGCCGCCGGCACGGATGCCTTCCTAAGGTGCGCACAGTACAGGGCGAGATACGGACACAAAATCTGGGACGCGGCTGCGAGGAGGGTGGGATGCCTTTTTTTAACTCCCCCGGGGAGCTGGAGCATATTCCTCGAAAGCATGCACAAAATCACTCACAAGGAGCCGGCGGAATGGGCGGCGAGACAATGAACCGTGCCATCGTCACCACCACCAGCTCAGGCGGAGCATTTATTGATCCTTGTTCCTTACCAAGGCTGGGCACACGGCAAGGGGTGTCAACGTATTCTTTTTTTTTTTCACTGCACGACTGGATGGTTATCTCCCGCATGCAGCGGGTGGCCGAGTGGCTTCTTCACCTACATCCACAGCGAACGATGGGCAAACACACACCGAAGGAGTAACTCGCCGAAGATGCAACTGTACGGGTACTCCCGAGCGAGTCCTGCTCGTCTCCTCGGTCGGGCGTATGAAAACTTTTAACATGAATAATTTCCCAATAAACCATCCAGTGACCGGGGCCGGGGATGACTCTAACAAGGCTGGCCACGATGGATGGTGTCGGTTACTTCGGAACTTGTGGTGCCTGGTGAAGTTGGCCAGGGCGAGGGTGAATGCATGCCAGCATGCAGGTTAATTGCTTCGCCTGACAAGTCTTGCCAAAAAGTTTTTCTGCCACACCGGCAGCGGGGCGGTCGTGTGCTTGGATGCGCCGACCG